>JAHHUM010000082.1:84518-390149 GCA_036173005.1 Crenichthys baileyi | reverse complement strand
TTTTTCTTTGGGCACCACCCCCAAAGGGGAACGGGGGTCTGGCATTTTGGTTTGGCGCTCTGTCAACGGTTCGGGCTTTGCCCTCCTCTACTTTCTTTTTCCCCCACCGCTGTCCACACACGCCTCCTTTTCCTATCTCCTCCTCCTTCCAATTTGTGGCTCTTTTGCATGAAAACCTGTAAATTTGCTAAAAGGTTGTTGTTACGGGGCTACTATATCTATGCCTAATTATTGTTTATTTTTTTTCCTTTCCGAACCTTGTTTTGTATTTCTCTCCTCCCGGGAGCTGGATTGCTAGTTTATAGCGGGGCAGGGGCCCTCTCTCCCTGTCTCGCCTGCTGATTGTGGAAACTGTTTTTTAAAGTTTATATTTATTTTTTACCAAATCTGTAAACTATTGCCTAAAAATGATAAAATCGTTACATAGGCTAATATGTACTTTTGTTACCTTGAAATAATGCGCCACAACCTCCTGCTAATGGGTCGACTCGTGTTTTTTAGCCGGGGGAGACTCACTCTCTGACCTGCTGTCAATGGAACTGAATGCTGACCAAGAGCCGTCAGAATCCCTCTCGACCCCAGAATCACATCTCAAAATTTTTTTGAAGCATTTCCAATGCCTATTGAGCAGAAAATATCCTTCTAGAAGCCATTTGTAGAATGCCAACAATCTGACTGCGTTATACAGTGGCGGTTGCTAAGCAACGCTCGCGCGTATACTCAGCCGCGGAAAAAAAAAATCAATGTAAATAATAGGGCCGTCAAAATAGCGGCTGTGGTAGTTAGCGGTAGAAATAATTAGATCTTTTATTTGCTTTGTTATTTAAAAAAAAGAGACATAGGAATACACAAGACACAGGTTTAGAAAAAGTCAGGATGCAGGGGAAATAAAAGTTTTATTAAACCCCAAATTATGGCATGACAAACTTTCAAAAACCCCAAAATTGACGACTCTGGAGTTTTGTGTTAAAAACTAAGCACAAAAGTTTAAATTTTATGACCTTTTGCACAGGATACTTGCTTGTTTCTCTGTTGTTTAAGCCAAAGGCAGTCTTCTGTCAGTGAACTTAGTTTGGTTTTATCTGACTTCCATGACACTCACATTGTTCCATTTCATTCGTCAACATATCTATGAATTACAAGAGCTCATTTCTAACCCCCCAGGCTGATTTCCATAAATTCAGCAAAGTCATTTCATCTTAACAACAGGACATCTAAACACAAGCACCCAACTGCGCCTGCTCAGCCGTGCTTTCGTGCATGCCTTGCTTTCATGCCCATATATACAAACACACTTAAAAACACAAATTTATGACTGCTGCAAATCCCCGTCTGCGGTCAGAGCCAGATAGCGCTGACCGCAGACGTAGCAAAACAGAGAAGAGTAATTTCATCCACTGTTGGATGAGTAGATGCTGATAAGGCTCTGCTCTCCTGCTCTCTCCTTTAGTCTTTTTTCACCCCTACTTTCCGGGTTCTTCCTGTTCTCATTTTGTCTCAGACCCTTTAATCTCCTCTTTGTCACTTCTTTGGCATGCTTGTGTAAATGCTGATCTCCCTGTTCCCAGTCACTTTGACTCACAGTCACTAAGCCTGCAATGTACATAAATTTTATGTTTTTTTTCATGAAACAGGGAAAATAACCAGGGACAGGTTGTAGCTCATGCCTCAAACTAAATTGCAGATGTATGTTAAAGCTAAACGATAAAGATTCCTCAGAAAAACAGAGATACAGAAGAAGAGATATAAAAAGAGAGACAGAGCCTATGGGAGCAAAAATGTCAACTTATCCACTAGCTGTGTGATAAAATACATGCATTATTGTGAGGGAGGATTACTTCTTATTGGTGCAACACACCACCAAATAGGAAAATGTATTGTGATGGAGCTATGCGATATCAGTTGGCACAAAATGAAACACCAACAGCTTAGAGTGATACGATCAAGCTGAGTTATATTACTTTTATTTATTTGTTCTCCAGGCTTGTTCTTAAGCAAAATACAGACGTTGTTTTGCCATGTGAGATAAAGCCGTTATGCACAACTTTGAAATGCAGCTTTCATGTCCTTGTGTTGGCTTTCACCACACTCTATATCACATACAAATCACTAATTTTCCCTCACATTTCTCTCCTTTTTATCTCAATTCTCTCTTTTGACTCAGGCTGGGTGGGACCTGTCAAGAAAAAAAACTGCTTTCTGAACACTGGGCTGTCAAGTCCTCCCTTCCCTGGCCTCTTTTCATGCTTTCCTTCTCAGTTTCAATTGTATTCTGCTCATTCCTGATGAAGGAAGCACTCTGTTGCTAATGCTCATGTCAGCTTTGCTTTTTATAAGTAGAGTAATAGTTTACCAGGCCATTAGGAGAAGACCTTTTTTGGCAAAAAGTTGTAGCAGGGCCTCTGCTTAGAACATTTATTTTCTTGAAAGCCAGCATTCACACTGTAGATCCAGCTATATTACTACACAAATATTAAGACACCGTGGTATGAGAAAAAAACTTTTTTTTTTTTTCTATGGGAAGTACTTATGTCAAATGAGATGAATGGTGCATGCCTGAGAGCTTTATTTCAAGTCTACAACTACTAGAAATGTGAATATCACCTGCTGGGGTCAGGGTTGACATTGTATAGTTAGTGGATGGTGGCATTTATGTTCCAGTGGTGCCATTTCTCTAGATTTTTGTGCACAACCAGACAAATGAATACGGTCCGTTAAATGACCTAATTAAAAACAAGACAGGCATTTCATTTTAGTTGAGATCACATGAGATAGAACACAGTTCATCTACTAGGGAAACAGCTGGTCTGTGTGTTTAAGAGTGAATGTTTGCTTTTCTGTGCATGTCTGTGTGCATTCTGTAATTTTTTCAAGCATGTTCCTCCAGCAAACGTGTTTACAGACTGACCTATTTTCTTTTTATTTCAAATTTCTCATACCTACTGTTATATAAACTCCAATCACACGCAACTATTTTCAGTCATGAAATGAAGGTGGTGTTGAAATTAGTTTTTTTTTCTGATTTATTGGATGCTTCAAAGCCAAAGTTGGGTGATCAGTGATGACATGCAGTCAGAACCCATGTTCCCGTACGCACAACACTCTCTGGCTCATGCTCCAACCATGAAGGCCAGTCATATTTCCCATAAGATTCATTCCCCATGCTTTACCCACTTGAGGCAGATTGGATGCTCAGGAGATATTTTGGGGCTTAAAAATGTGAGGCGTGGGGGGGTTCGGTGAAGAGCTGCATGTCCCACATCAAACGGTCCTGGTTCCCATGGGGTGTGACATTTGTTGTCACCATAACCTGCATCCAATAAACACACACTCATGTAGAAATAAACACAAACGTGCATGCATTTACATGCATACACATTTCATTTGCTACACTGATGCACCTCCAGCTGTGACATTAATAGCAATGTTAACTCCCCATAAATATCCCTGTTATGTGACATGCAAATATTCATGTACACACAACCCTCATCTCACCTATCTTTTAAGCAGCCTGAAGTCAACAAACGTCTCTCACAGCTGGGGTTTACCCTCAGGATTACTGCAGCTTAGACTCACTCAAACACACAAGCATGCACAAACCTGTCTAGCCATATGCTGATTATAAAACAAATTCACAGGTAGTGGGCAGATTCTAAGATAAGATCATGAGATGCAAGTGTTCCAGCAGAAATCAAGCTTGAAGATTTTTAGGACCATCGGAGCATCCAGGAAAATGGTTCAAAGAAGAAGAGGAAGCACAAGTTCTTAGAAATCTACACCTGCATTTCAAATTAAACATAGATTAAACAAAGAAACAACACAATTTTCAGTAACATATTTAATTCAGACTTACAATGGACTTCTACTTTTTTGTCACACTTACCCTCCCCTTTGCACACTTCCTTTCAGGCGGTTAAAACAATATAATGCATGCATCAAATTCTCATCATCTAGTTGGCCAGTAAAACCCCAATCACAATCCACTCGTCATTCCTCTGTTTATGAACACAACTCATTCTTCTATATTGCGTTCAGGTTTTAGAAGCTGTTGCTAGAATTATGCAAGTTTCTGTGATTTGCTTCTTACTATGGTGGTGCACTGACCATTAACCAAACAAGACTTAAACCCCAACAAAAAAGCTGGGTTTTCCAGACAAACTTAAGAGGAAATGCATGTTGGATTGGAGTCACTGTTTGAAAAACAGTGACTCCAATCAGTGACTGGAGGCGTGGTAAGGCGCATTCATCACTTCCTGTTTTGCACTTGGTGGATTGTTTGGTGTGTGAAGGCTCTCTCGTTTGATCTGATTTCTCTCTACTTTGATATCTTTTACTTGTTATAATACATAATACAATACATAAGCTGTAATACATTGCTGTATTTAATGTTTGGGGACTCTCCGTGTTTTACGCGGTTTTTTCTAGTAGTGGTAAGGGGTCGCTAGCTTAGCGTTAGCTTTAGCTCCACCATGGCTACCCGTTCTGCTGTTTCTCTCTCTGAGTCTCCCTCTCCTGCTCTCTGTGTCAGATGTTCAGTTTTTCCTCTGCCTCCTTTAGTGATAATGGTATGTGTAATAATGTAGCTTTTTTGTAGCTTTGGGGGCGGGGGTGTCGGATTTGGAGGGCCGGCTCCGCGCTGTTTGAAAAACCAGCAGATAGCCGGGCCCCCTTAGCCAGCGCGAAGCCACCGGGGTAGCTCCCCGTAGCAGTCCTCCAGCAGACCCCGCCAGCCGCGGCCTCAGGCCGGGGGGGGTGACGGTATGTAGGAAACATAGTCCTAGATCTCAGCCCCAGGTCACCCCAAACCGTCTGCATTTCTAATAGATTTTCCCCGCTCAGCGACACACCCCCGCTGAGAAGCCAACTCTGGAAAATTGGGGCAGCTCCATAGTCAAAACGTGGCACTAGAGACCCAGCGACCATAGTCAAATGTCTGCCAGGGGCCAAAGGGGCCAAAAAAATCATACCTGAACTGCTGGCTAGGAAAAGCGTAAATACAGTAAGATTGTTATCCCGCTGGGGGTAATGACACCCGGTTACATCAATCGGAGGTCACTAAAGTTAGTGTTGCTTCGGTGTGTAAGTTTGCCAAAAAAAATGTCGGACTCCGTAATTTTTCCTTGGTCCCCTCCCCGATCTGACCAGTGATGACATTTTTGGGCCGCATGCTGTCATTAAACCGCTGGCTGTCTAGGTGGTGTCCAGAAAAAATTGTGGGCTACATTGATAACTGGCGAACATTTTGGGGAAAAACCTGGTCTGATCCGGAGAGACAGCATCCATCCCACTTTGGATGGAGCAGCTCTTCTTTCTAGGCATCTGGCCGAATTTATTAGTTCTCCAAAACTCTAACAACCCAGGGTTCAGACCAGGAAGCAGGGTCGTAGTTTAACACTCCTCTTTGCAGCTTCTGTACTGCTACCCACCCATTACCCTATTAAGACAGTGTCTCGCCCACGGCCAAAATTGAATAGATTAAAAAATTATCTAAAAAGAGGAAATCAGGAAAATCTAATAAAAATAAACACAACTCAGACTAAAAATAAAAATAAAACTATTAAATGTGGCTTACTGAACATAAGATCTCTCTCTTCAAAGACTTTGCTAGTTAGTGACCTGATTTGTGACTATCAGATTGATTTATTTTGCCTCACAGAAACCTGGCTGCAGCAAGAGGATTATGTTACTATAAATGAGTCAACTCCTACTAATTATTTAAATTTTCACATTCCTCGAAATACTGGGCGAGGAGGAGGAGTAGCAACCATCTTTCAGTCCGATTTATTGACTAGTCCCAGACCAATCAATAGCTACAACTCTTTGAATATTTAATCCTTAGTTTTCCTCATCCAAATTGCAAAGCACTAAAACCACTTCTGTTTGTTGTTTTGTACCGTCCACCAGGCACTTACGCTCAATTTTTAGATCAGTTTTCAGACCTTTTATCTGATTTAGTGTTAAATACAGATAAAGTTATTATAGTGGGGGATTTTAACATTCATGTTGACACTGAAAGTGATAGCTTAAATATAGCCTTTAATGGTATCTTAGACTCAATTGGCTTTACTCAAAACATTAACAAATCTACCCACGTTGGTCTTCATTCTCTAGACCTTGTGCTGACATATGGCATTGAGTGTAAAGACATAACAATATTTTCTCACAACCCTGTGCTGTCTGACCATTTTTTAATAACCCTTGAGTTTAATTTAACAGAGTACTCCACACCTGAAAGAAAATTTCTTTATAGTAGATCATTATCAGACAATGCTGTAACAACCTTTAAAGAATCTGTTCCACTTTTAATGTCCTCATTATCACAGAAAAACACAGTGGAGGGCAATAATTTTGTTTCTTTCCCTTCACAAATTGATTCTCTTGTTCAGAGCATTGCTTCATCGTTGCGTGGTGCATTGGGGAGGGTGGTTATTCATGGGAGGCGGGTTCCCTGGTTTGATTCAGAGCTGCGTGCTTTAAAGCACAATGTTAGAAAATTGGAGCGAAAATGGCGCTCTACACACCCAGAGGATTCCTACTTAATCTGGAAAAATAGCCTACTGTTGTATAAAAAGACACTTCACCAAGCTAGAACAAGCTAGAACAAGAATAATCCTAGGTTTCTCTCTAGTACAATTGCTAAACTTACACAGTCATAGCTCTGTTGAGCCATCCATTCCCTTAGCTCTCAGCAGTCATGACTTTATGGGAAAATAAAATTGATTCTATTAAGAAGAAAATCTTTGACATACTCCCAAAGATGATTACTTCATCCTCAACAAGTGAGACAACATTGGAAGGAACTGTAGAACCTGGTCTGTGTTTGGACTGTTTTGATCCTGTGGAGCTTCCTGAGTTATCAGAAATATTAGCTTAATCTAAACCTTCAACTTGTATGTTAGACCCAATCCCAACCAAATTATTTAAAGAAGTGTTCCCTCTGATTACCAGCCCCATTTTAGATATGATTAATTTATCTTTAGTAAATGGGTATGTACCACAAGCTTTAAGGTAGCTGTATTAAACCTTTGCTTAAGAAAACCCTTTGCTTGATCGAGATGACTTAATAAATTACAGACCGATATCCAATCTTTTCCCTTCTTATCTAAAATTCTTGAGAAAATAGTTTGCTAATAAAAAAGTGTGAGCAGTTACACAGCAATGACCTGTTTGAAGAGTTTCCAGTCAGGTTTCAGAGCTCATCATAGCACTGAAACAGCTCTGCTGAAAATCACCCAATGATATTCCTTATTGCCTCAGATAATGGACTTGTCTTTACTGGTCCTGTTAGATCTCATTGCTGCATTTATACAGTCGATTTATAATATTCTCTTAGAAAGGCTGGAATATGCTGTAGGGATCAGGGGACAGCACTAGGCTGGTTTAAATCCTATCTGTCTGACAATTCCAGTTTTTTTCATGTAAATGATAAATCATCTTTAAACTCCAGGTTATTTCTGGAGTACCACAGGGGTTCAGTACTTGGGCCAATTCTCTTTACTATATATATAACTTCCAATAGGTAAAATTATCAGGCAGCATATAAAAAATTTTCACTGTTACGCTGATGACACTCAGCTTTACTTATCCATGAATCCTGATGACCCAACCAGTTTGATAGACTACAAGCATGTCTTGAAGACATAAAAACTTGGATGACTTTAAATTTTCTGCTTCTAAATTCAGACAAGACAGAAGTTGTCGTCTTTGGACCGGAGTCTTTAAAAAAGAAACTGCTTAGTCCAAAATTGCTTAACCTGGATGGCATTAAAATTGACCTCCGATAATAAAGTAAAAAACCTTGGTGTTATTTTTGACCAGGACATGTCATTTAAATCCCATATTAAACAGGTTTCTAGGATTTCCTTTTTTCATCTCCGGAACATTGCCAATATTAGAAATATCCTGTCCCGGATTGATGCTGAAAAATTAGTCCATGCATTTGTTACTTCAGGCTGGACTATTGTAATTCTTTTCTATCAGGATGTCCACAAAATGCAGTTAAAAGCCTTCAGCTGATTCAAAATGCTGCAGCAAGAGTTCTGATAAAAATTAAAAGGGTATCATATTTCTCCTATTTTAGCTTTCCCCTTCATTGGCTCCCTGTTAAATCCAGAATAGAATTTAAAATTCTCCTCCTCACATATAAAGCCCTTAATGATTTAGCTCCATCATACATCAGAGATCTGATTGTTCCATACGTTCCTAACAGAGCACTTCGTTCTCAGACTGCAGGTTTACTGGTTGTTCCTAAAGTCTCTAGAAGTAGAATGGGAGGCAGATCCTTTAGTTATCAGGCTCCTCTCCTGTGGAACCAGCTCCCAGTTTTAGTCCGTGAGGCGGACACCCTGTCTACTTTTAAGGCTAGGCTTAAAACTTTCCTTTTTGATAAAGCTTATAGTTAGAGTGGCTTAGGTTATCCTGAGCTATCTTCCTTATTTTACCTCCGTCTTCTTCTCCCCTTGTTGAATGGAGTAAGGGGGAGTCAGGTTTAGCCTAAACCGGCACAGTTATGGTTGAGGTGCAAACACACCCTCCATTTCTGCTACCTGTATGACCCCCTCTCTTTTCCAATGGTTATGGTCAATCTGACAGAGAGGTATCCCAATCGTTGTGGTTTTTAGTATAACAATGGCCATCAGTGGGCTCTAGATGGACAAACTGTCTACTTTTAAGGCTAGGTTTAAAACTTTCCTTTTTGATAAAGCTTATAGTTAGTTAGAGTGGCTCAGGTTATCCTGAGATATCTCTGTGGTTATGCTGCTATAGGCTTAGGCTGCTGGAGGACATAATGACCACTTTCACCCTCTTCGCTACATTCTCACACTACTCTTCAATTTTGTATTATTTTGCTGTTTTTTTTCAGCTTTTTAACTTTGTTCTCTCTCTTTTTTTTCTTCCTAAAACCTTACCTGGGCCGACTCTGTGTCTACCTGTAACCCCCTTTCTGGAGAGGGGAATCCCCAAAGCTTCTGCTGGCAAAAACTTAATGCTCACGGGGGGCCTCTACCCGATGATCCACATGGCCCCTGTCTTTCAGTGTTTAAAACCCTTTCTCTCTCCTAGAACATAGCTACTGACATTTTTTTACTGTAACTAACTCTATCTGCTCTCTTCAGACTCAAAATTTGAAAATTTGGCTCAGAGTTTATCTGTTCCTTTTTTTCTAGGTGAAACAAACTAAAGGAGCTACATCCTTTAACCCTTTACCTTTTTCCCTTTTCCCATAGAAAGTACTCCTGGATCAGTGCTTCTTTGTTCTTTTTGTGTCTCTCCCTCTTTTCCCCTCTCACCCAAAAAGTCGGTCGTGGCAGATGGCCGCTCACACTGAGCCTGGTTCTGCTGGAGGTTTCTTCCTGTTTAAAAAGGGAGTTTTTTTTCCTCTCCACTGTCGCTACATGCATGCTCAGTATGAGGGATTGCTGCAAAGTCAACGCCAGTGACTGTCCACTGTCTCTACATGCTCATCCGGGAGGAGTGAATGCTGCAAGTCACTGACTCGATGCAATCTGCTGGGTTTCCTTAGATAGCAAAATTTTTTAACCCAATTTAAAATAAATAACAGAATCTGACTGCACTGTTCAATGATTAAGATTAATTGGAATGTATGTACCTGACTTTTGTGAAGTGCCTTGAGACGACATGTGTTGTGAATTGGTGCTATATAAATAAACTGAAAACTGAATAAAAGATCCTTTTGGATATGATTTTTAGAACATTTTCTTCAAGGAATTCTGGGAACCTTGCTGTTGGGAGTTTTATGGTTTTCATGTATTCGTCTGTTTCTGTTTTAAACTGTACTTCCTGTATTATATTAACTTGATTTGGCTGTTCTTGTACACTGTGTTGTTTGTACATTCTGATCTTTCATTTACACATGATACCGAGTTGCTTTGTCTTATTTGGCCTTGCACTTCTCATTACTTTGGTGTTTTGTCATGTTCAGTTTAGTTATTGTTTATCTGATCCTGTAGTCCCTGTGTTTTTCCATTTCTCCACATAGTTCCCCCAGTTTTTGCTCCCCTTCAGTTATTTGACTAGCAGCCAATTTCTCTCACCCATTACCACTTCAGTAGACATCCTCCCTGTATTTATGCTCCCTGTTTTACCTCCATATCCCTCTCTAGGTTTTTTTTCAAAACTGTTTTTTATGGGATAACTCCAGTTCGATGTAAATGTGCGTTTAATTACATTGCTTCTAATATGATCCAGACTGCCTAGTGCTTTAATTTAGGCCCTTTTACACCACTAGAAAATAATTACCTTATTACTGAACACAATGCATTTGGCTTTTTATGAGTGATGTTTTGGTTTAGTTTAATTTTGCATTAAGAATGATTGGCTATTTAAAAAAAAAACAGCACCATCATACATGATTGAATATGACAATTATTTCCAAAAATGCAAATTTGAAAAACTAAATTTATATTTAATGTATAACCCTGTATTAAATATTGCCTGTCTTTATCGCCTATATGACCAATTCTTTGGTCAGCATATAAACAAAACTAACACTAGCTTGTGTTATCTACTCAGCAGACAATCATTGCATGCCTCTGCTGCAAGTGAATTGAACAAACTTGAGTCATTAACACAATCCACATTAACATTATTATCCAACATTTTTTACAGACATTTCAATTTCATCCAACCAAACACAATCACATTTCTTTTTACCGATGTTTTGTTAAAACGACCTGACTTCTAACCACATAACATGAGCCTAGCATTTGAGGTAAAGAAATATGGGAAGACTTGGAAGTAGATTTAAAAAATGGTGGTAATATTTTCTTTTAATTTGATCTTAGGTAAAATTGTGAAAATGCCAAACAAGCCCACAGGTTAATAAGATTATATTTCCCAACACCCCAAAACACAGAATCTATTAAGTATTAATTTCAAAGATAAATGAGATTAGCTTAATTTATTTATTTTTTACCAAGGAGAGGCTGAAACAGAAGATACTGCATGCTGCACAAGCCAGCTAGATACTGCTGTCTGTTACAGTTAAATATGAATAAACAAGCGCTGTATGAATCAATTCAAATGAAGCCCGGGGCAGTGAAAGCTGAGCCATATACATTGTGCTGTCACATGATTTACTGTGGCACAAAGCCACTTTTTCACGCCAGCCCCTCATTCACAGACAGAAACCTGTCTCCAGCTTGCAACAGCAATGAGCCCCAACTACAGAAATTCCACTCAAAACAAACACAACAAATTTATCATGTGTCACAGACTGCATGTTCACAGAGGACCAGTCTTCAACAGGAGCAAACAACTCAACCTGCTAAAAAAAAATTTGGAATAGCGAAAAAAGGCCAGTTAAAGAAATCCCCTGAAATCCACTTTCCCCATTCATCAGTCCTGTCTCTGCTCAGAATGATGAAGGACAGAAAGGACAGAAAAGACAAACATGATGGGATTTATTCAGCTCCAATGAATTCCAGCTCACGGTAAGGGTTTCTTTTTTTTAAAGGGTACTGAAGTGCATGGAAGTGCAGCCACAGAAAGAGAAATATTCACATTTAAGATGTTACATAGGAACAATGGCACACAACTGGCACAGCAGTGTAATGGCCTACTTTCTTTTTTTATTTCCTGTTATTGTTCAGGAAAAGTGGTTTTACTGAAAACCTTAAAGTCAAAGTGGGCTGTGATTGGCTGCTCTAATAAATCATTGCTTCAAAATTATACTTTTGATGAATGTTCATCCAACACATGAAGGAATTATAATCATGCATGCATGATTTTAAATTCTGATTACCTGTTGAGCAGTTTCACACATTTCTGAGCAAGAAATGCTCCTTGTGTTTGTCATTCTAGTACAACCTCCTTAAGAGGAATAGAAGCAAAATAAAGGAAGAAACGCCGGCAGACATATAAAGTGGCAGCATCATTCTGTAAGGCTGCTTTTTTCAGCAGAAATGGAGAAGCTGGCCAGAGTTGATTGCAGGATGTATAAAGCTAAATGAATGGCAATCTTGGAAGAAAACCTGTTAGAGACTGCAAAACACTTGAGACTGTGGCAGAGGGTTCCTTTCCAACAGGAAGACTACCTTAAACATTCAAAAAGAGCTACAATGGAGTGTTTAGATCTATTTATATTCATGGGTTAGAATAGTCTAATCAAAGTTCAGGCCTAAATCAAATTTGAAGCAAGACTGACACAGGAGCTATTCACACAGTTTGACTGAGCTCGAGCTATTTTGCAAAGAAGAACGGGAACAAATGTCAGTGAGTAGATGTGAGATGCTGGTAGAGAGATACATCCAAAGACTTGTAGCTGTAATTTTAACAAAATTGTTTCCACAAATTGTTGACTTGGGGATGTTGAATACAATGCATTAGGGTTGCAGTGATCAAGTATTCTGCTGATTATTCTGATGATTAGATGAAGAAAACTGGCACACTGTACATTTTTAACTACTTGCGTTTATTTTATGAATAACAGAAATATTTGGAATAGAAAATGCAAGTAAACAAATGATTAAATTCATTTTTTTTAAATCAACATTTTATTCTTTTAAAAAAAAGCAATAACAATGCATGTCTTTAGTGTATACATGGAACATTTGTAGCAAAGGATCCATAGTTAGTTGAAAAAAAAAAAAGTTCCAAAAAAAAAGAGAAAATTCTAACATTATCATGTCAAGCTCAGCCCTTTCTGTTTAACTTAACATCAATACGGTGTTTACTCCCTTTGTAGTGCAAATGATTACAAACAAAAAAGTGCATAAAGCATCCTGGATTTCTAAAGGGATTTTTTTTTTACATCAATAAGCATAATTAACCAAACGGAACCCTTGTGTCCTTAAGTGCCAAGTCACACTCTTCTCATGTTTTGTTTTGCTTTTATTGCTGCATGAACAGAGAAGAAATAAAATATAATTACAATTTATCTATCAAAAAGGTGAACTCCTTCTAATAGGTAATGTGTAACTCATAATAAACAATGCCTTTTATACAGTGTCTTGTGAAAGTATCTGGCCCCCTTGAACTTTCAACCTCTTGCCACATTCCAGGCTTGAAACATAAAGATATAATATTCAAATTTTTTGTGAAGAATCAACAATAAGTGGGACACAATCGTGAAGTGGAATGAAATTTATTGGATGTGTCAAACTTTTTTAACAAATAAAAAACTGAAAAGTGGGGCGTGCAATATTATTCGGCCCTCTTGCGTTAATACTTTGTAGCGCCACCCTTTGCTGCAATTACAGCTGCAAGTCACTTGGGGTATGTCTCTATCAGTTTTGCACATCGACAGACTGAAATTCTTGCCCATTCTTCCTTGCAAAACAGCTCAAGCTCAGTGAGGTTGGATGGAGAGCTTTCATGAACAGCAGTCTTCAGCTCCTTCCACAGATTCTCGATTGGATTCAGGTCTGGACTTTGACTTGGCCATTCCAACACCTGGATACGTTTATTTGTGAACCATTCCATTGTAGATTTGGCTTTATGTTTTGGATCATTGTCTTGTTGGAAGATAAATCTCTGTCCCAGTCTCAGGTCTCTTGCAGACTCCAACAGGTTTTCTTCTAGAATGGTCCTGTATTTGGCCCCATCCATCTTCCCATCAATTTTGACCATCTTCCCTGTCCCTGCTGACGAAAAGCAGGCCCAAACCATGATGCTGCCACCACCATGTTTGACAGTGGGGATGGTGTGTTCAGGGTGATGAGCTGTGTTGCTTTTACACCAAACCTATCGTTTTGCATTGTGGCCAAACAGTTCGATTTTGGTTTCATCTGACCAGAGCACCTTCTTCCACATGTTTGGTGTGTCTCCCAGGTGGCTTGTGGCAAACTTTAAACGAGACTCTTTATGGATATCTTTGAGAAATGGCTTTCTTTTTGCCACTCTTCCATAAAAGGCCAGATTTGTATAGTGTACAACTGATTGTTGTCCTATGGACAGACTCTCCCACCTTAGCTGTAGATCTCTGCAGTTCATCCAGAGTGATTATGGGCCTCTTGGCTGCATCTCTGATCAGTCTTCTCCTTGTTCGAGATGAATGTTTAGGGGGACGCCCGGGTCTTGGTAGATTTGCAGTGGTCTGATACTCCTTCCATTTCAATATGATTGCTTGCACAGTGCTCCTTGGGATGTTTAAAGCTTGGGAAATATTTTTGTATCCAAATACTGCTTTAAACGTCTCCACAACAGTATCTCGGACCTGCCTGGTGTGTTCCTTGGTCTTCATGATGCTCTCTGAGCTTTGAACAGAACCCTGAGACTATCACAGAGCAGGTGCATTTATACGGAGACTTGATTACACACAGGTGGATTCTATTTATCATCATCAGTCATTTGGGACAACATTGGATCATTCAGAGATCCTCACTGAACTTCTGGAGTGAGTTTGCTGCACCGAAAGTAAAGGGGCCGAATGATATTGCACGCCCCACTTTTCAGTTTTTTATTTGTTAAACAAGTTTGAACCATCCAATAAATTTCATTCCACTTCACAATTGTGTCCCACTTGTTGTTGATTCTTCACAAAAAATTAGAATTTTATATCTTTATGTCTGAAGCCTGAAATGTGGCAAGAGGTTGACCAGTTCAAGGGGGCCGAGTACTTTCGCAAGGCACTGTATATCAAACCGCACTCTTAGTTTCTTCACAAACACGAGTGTTCTCGTTCTACAGACAACTGTTGTGTACGGAAGTGTTCTGTCAGAAAATTAATTCTTTCCAGAGTTCTTTTCAGAGCACAACTCCTGGGGGGGGGGCTGTTTCAACAAAGAAGACATGCTATTATGGAATGCTAAATCAGTGTTTTTGCTATTTTGCAGTACACTCCCTGTGCTGTGATTTCTTTTCTGTTATGTTTAAGTGATCCCACACTTTTGACACATGCTGTTTGTTTCTACGTGCTTCTTTTTGCCCCTTGTTGTCTCCCACCATACCTGATAACCTTCACGTATCAGCAACATAGGGTGTCAACAGCAGACGTGATAGTCCTGTGCAACACAAATAACCACCTGGAACACAGTGTTAGTTCAACAGAATTTAATGAAACTTCAAGAAATTTTTGTTGATCTGTCACATTAATTCCCACTAAAAATAGTTAAGTTTGTGGTTGGAACATGACAAATCCGTAAATGTTCAAAGAGTATGAATACTTGTGCTTAAGGTCAACAAATATTTTCATAGCACTGTGCCATCTGGGTGCAGACTGATCTGTTCCAGGGATAATCAGGTAAAAACAGAGAGATTGTGGGGAAATAAAAGTGATATGTTGAATAAATTAAAGGCCTGGGAACTTATGAATAGGTTGTGACAGGGCCGATTTGTAAATGCAGAGTCAGGGATAAAAGGGAAAAATTAGCCGAGCTATTCACAGGATCTGACTCAGAACAAAATTCTGCAGTGAAGACATGAACAAAAAGTGAGCTTGGACAATAATATTTTCCCACGCACCAAAGCCTCTGATGATAACTTTCACAACCTTCTCGTTCAACAGTAAAAGCATGATGGTGCAAAGTATATATTAACTGTAATAATGATGATAATCTGCAAAAATAGGAGCTGCACTGAGAAAATGCCTGGTAACCCAAATCGGCCGATGTTCAGGTTGATCTGGCCTGAGCAGTGGCTGGCTACTATATTCCCCAGAGGATACGCAGAGAGACTATTGTTTTTCATACCACTATCTACACTAACCGTGGTAATTGCTAGTTTAACATGCTAAAGACAGTTAAATTATTGACTCCTTCTACTGTTTTTGTCCTTGTTTTAAAATAGTAAACCGTCTTTTAAATGTAACTTCTTTAAAACTCAGGGTAGGATGCCCCATTTTCTCTGAATATAAATAATTAATAACAAACTAAAGAGGACACTAAACATTTTGAATGGTGTTCTTGTTATGATATAATTCTTGAGCAGCTATGGCCTGTATCGGAGAGTCAAAGGATTACAAAATACAGAGGTTGAAATCATCCCTAAAACTCTTTTTGGTGCATCTCTAACCAATATAAGGAGTAAATATGAGCTAAATACATTATAAGCAGTTCATTGCAATGAGTAACATTATTGATCAAAACCCATAGTAACCAGTAGGAGCTCGATAGCAGGTTATTGAGTGACGGAGATAATTTAATATGAATACATTTGGTGTCCCTGCAGAGCAGATAATCACTGGCGAAAATTGAAGAAATCACATACATCATCTAAACACATCATCTCTAACATATGAGGCTCCCAACCCCTGCAAACCATATGGGTTTCAAATAAGGTTCAGCAATTTTATGTGTGGAACTTACGCCAAATTCAGCTCTGATCCGTTAAAAGACAAAGCAAGCCTGATTAATACTTCTTCTTTCCTCTTTGAACCACGCAGACCATCAGTGCCCCCTTGCAGCTCGTTGTGGAGCATGAAGGTGAAGCAATCAATATTTGATTTTGCTGCTAATGCTCAGTGTAATATGCAGGATTATCAAGAAAATTGAATTGGCAAAAAGGTGCCAGCCGAAGCTGCCGTACATCTCTGTGTGCAAGTAGACATTATCACTTGGTTGTGTTTACCTTCCTCTCCCTAATAATAAAACACAACATGTAAGCCTGTCAAAAGGTGAACCTGGGATAATCCATTAAAATAGAAATGCATGCAGAGAGGGAAAAAAACAGCTTTCCAATAGAAGCTGCATTTTTTCATACAAACTGATCTGCTACTGGAAAGTCTTGAATTTGGTGTATTTAAAGGGGGAATGCAGATATATAGTATACCAAGCTAAAACCTGTGCCGCATGTTCCTGTTTTCAGTTCATGGCAGTGCAATGACTGCACTGTCCGACAGTGCGAGATTGTTAAAAAAAGAATTTTTTTGTGGCAAAAAACAAACAATGTCCTGGTGAGTTGTGCTAATTGTGCATTTGCATTTGAGGTATTACTCATATTGCTGTTGGTCTCACTGAGTTCAGCTGAAATAAAAAGGATTGTTAGATTTGCATGTATGAAGGTTCAAGATGATGAGCAGATTTCATTCAGGTGAACAGTAAACTAAAACGACTAGCAAATCTTATAATCACAAACTGCCTTACAATTTTCTTTCCGTCTCATTTTCTCTACACACACATTCCAGTATCCAATTCCTGGCTTTAAATAACATTTTTTATGCATGGATGGGCCGAAATCATATCCAGGGTGACGCATCGCAGATTCGTCTTCCGGAATTAATTTCCATGACAGAACATAGACCCCTTTAATGAGTTTTTATTGCATATTGATCACACACTGATACCACCGGTGAAGCACTTGGTATACATTATGCAGCAAGTGGTCCTTTATGACAGCTGCTGTCATCCCGGACATTCACTGTAACTACTCCAGCATGCTACGAAAGCCTAGATTTTCATTTCGCCAAATTGAATTGCACGGCGCCAGATAAGTTTTGACATGATAGCCTATAATGGGTACAGGCAGCTGAAATGTCAGCATTCGGGAAAAAAAGAGTGAAGCTTCGGGATTTGCTCACAGCACAGACTTCAGTTTATCTCTATTTCTTTTATGTTCCTATTTGCTTTCTGTGTGAAACAAGTTCAACATCTGCCTCTTCTGTAGCCTAATTTATTCTCTCAAATTTGGGAACTTTTTGTCATGAAGCAGTCTTTATAAAGCAGACGAAAGAGGCTTCTTCATAAATTACGCATATAGTATTCTAAAGCCAATGTTTTAGAAATGACTAACAATGAACCCATATTATGCCATTTTTAAGGAAAGATAAGCATTGTAAAAACAATCTAAAAACCTTAGCTGTAATTTTGAATGCCACTTCACTGATTGGAGATAAATGCAAACATTTCCGTGTCAGTACTGCCCAAGTTGCAATGTGTACAATAAACAGTTAAGTCCAAACGTCCCCCTGCTGGTAAGACTCTAAAAGTATTCAAACTGTGTGTACACACCTGTTTTTCTTGCATTTTTGTGTGTTGGCCCTTATTATAAGCTGGATATCTGTCCAGTGTAGGCATGAGGCCAGAACACCAAGATTCAAAACCAGCTCAAATCTTCTATAATACTGTATAGTCCTTTTAAATAGCTTATAGAGAAGGTTCCAGAGTGGCAGGAGTTTTCCTGAGCTTTATGTAGCATTGTGTTGTGGTATACTGCTCCCCCTCACCTGTTGCTGTGCACCGCCAGTCAAAGGGTCAACAGGTTGAAATCTCCAAAACTATGCCTCGCATACAGGAAAGATAAATTTAGTTGTATGGAAACATTTCCAGACACAAAAAAAAAACATAAACAGTCATGGAGCAGAGGCTGAAGGAGTACCACTCTCCATTCTCAAGCTAACTGTTTGTTAAAGCCAAAGCTAGCAAGCGACAAGCAGCATCTGTCATGCAGCCGACTTCAGGGTGGCTAATGCACTAGATAGCATCGGCTTGCCATACCTGCATTACTCTATAATCAGCAGAACAGCTAAAAAGTATTCTATTTTGTGCAGTAAGCTACACAATAACTTCATAGTAATAATAGTAATACGTTACTAAATTTAGCAATTCTATATTTGTGTGTAAGTTGTGTCAATAGCTAAATGTTTTTCTGTTATTAATAAAAGTAACATTTAATTTAGTTTCAAATTTATGGTCAAATACTGCTAGAAAATCGTTGTTTTTCACACAAGGTTTTCAATGTGAGAATCTTATAATAATTTTTATCAGTCCCGAATGCATGGATGGGTGGATGGAAATACATTTGTCAAAATCAAAGCAACATTTGTGAGCTGGAAATTGTTTATGCTACAGCAGTAAGGTTTCAGACCCTCCTTGCATCTATTTTTCAAAAAGGTAACTAGCAACAAATCTACCAACCTTTCCAGGTTTTTATTGGAGAAAGCCTGTATTATTCCTACTATTCCACAGGTAGCCCAGAGCTTGCCAAACAGTCCCTCCCCACAGCTGCAAGAGATCCCTATGCATCCAGACTGCTAATGAACTGTGCATGTGTAAAGCTGCTTCAGACTGATCCTGTAATCATGGCGGATATTAATATAAAACGGTCTTAATTGGAAAAAAAAAAAAAATGATTTAGGTGGGTCTTTCATGAATGAAAACATTGGTTAGATTATAGGTTATTCAGCAGATCATGGGCTTAAAATCCAAACCAGACTTAATAAAACTAAATAAAAAATCTAAAAATAAATGTTAAAAACAGAGTTTATTGGAAAAAAGTTAAAAAATAAAATATTCCAATAAGGTGATATCTGTGTGCATCAAGGGTAGAAAAAGTAGAAGGGTTGGAAATTGGAAGCCTCCCCCCCCCAAAAAAAAAAATAATTAAAGAAACTTATTTTGTAGCTTTACACATGTAGGGTTCTCTTTTTACTGAATATTGTTCCTTTCCATGACAATATTCAGATTTCCCACATTACATGAAGTTGGCTAACTATGCAAATTAGATGTGAACATAATCTAGTGATTTCTGTGACTGTTAAAACAGCCAGTTACTGCTTTCACTATTGAGCAGTTGCAACATTTACCAATGAAAGAAAAACATACAGAAATGGACTGACCTGAAACTTTCCCTCAAAAGCAAAAAGGAAAATGCCAATAATTTCTGAATAGGTAAATTGCTTCAGCCTTTTCTCTAAAAATGTCAACGATGTACTTAAATTGCAACCTCTAGTCGCAGGAAATAAAACAAATGTAAAGGAGTCACAGAACCCTACAGTATGACTGCTGGATCCACACTTACATGTTTTTGCCCTTAGGCAGTGAGGACCCTCCAACAGGAGAGGGATTAGTTAAAAGAGGGATTAAAGGCATATTCCTCCCTTCAGAGGCTAATCAAACATGGTCCCTCTCATCTCTCTCATCCCGCTATCCTCTGTCTTAACTGCGTTTATTCAGTCAGGACAAGCTGTTAACTGACACTCAACGTTGGTTAATGCATGTCAATCACTCATGAACTTGGGTGCCACTGCACAAAGTTTTAGAGTTTCTGTTTAGCATAATGCCAACTTTCATAATATTGAACAAAAACAATTTAAGGCCAATGGTGTAGCTGAAGTGCATCAACAAGAACACTGTAATGGGCTATTAAAGCAAAACACTTTTGATGTCATTAACACAAATCTGTTCAACTCTAAGCTTGGCAGTATGGTCACTGTGTAGAAAAGCTGGAATATATTTTACAAGGCATATTTTCTTAGGAAACCTAAAGTAAACTCTAATGATTTCATGTTGACAAACATCAAACAGAGGGATACAAAGGTTGTGAGCATACCATGAGGCTTGGTTGTAAAGCTCATTTTAGTTTCCTGTTTGTGTAAAGATACTGCTTGTCTACGCAAATTTCTCACTGGTGTGTAAAAAGAAACTGAGAGCAATCTTTTACTAAACAGAAATCCTTATATTTAATATTCAACAAAACTATCTATCAAAGGACCCTGGAAAAAAAAAAAAAAGTTGTAAAAGGTTGTACATCATTACCATGCACAGATTTTAAAACTGTCAAATTGCAACCACGTAGTTATAGACAAAACATTAAAAGACCTAGAATACATATATGTATATGCCAACATAGCCACTGAGCTATGAATTTCAAAGCCATAAGGTAGAAAAAAACCATAGTTTGCAGCAAGAATTGGCTAAAATGTATAGAATGCCAAAAATGTTATATTTCTTTTGCACGGTGCACTCAAGGGTGTTCTTTTGGGAATGATCAACAAGTTACTTGAGACAAAAGGTGCAGCTACTTGTCCATTTGAGATTTTAAGTTTTACTTCAGTTAAACCATTTTGTCCAAAAAGCTACATATGTTAGAAAGCGACTCTTCATTTCCACCTATTCTTAGTTACATTTTTATTTCAGTTTTTTTCTCACCAACCAAACTAAAATTATTTTAAATTTGCTAGCCGCAAAACAAGAACAGGCTGCATGGTGACACAATTGGTAGCACAGGTGGTAGCACAGTTGGTAGCACTATTGCCTTGCAGCAAGAAGGTCCTGGGTTGGAATCTCGGCCTGGGGTCTTTCTGCATGGAGTTTGCATGTTGTGATGTTAGTATAGACAATGGAGGAGATGGATAACTGCAAATCTAGTTAGCTGCTATTTTTTTTATATTTAGCTAGAAGAATTAAATATATCCGAAAGATTTAGTTAATCTGCTTAGGCCAATATTTTCACTAAGTAGAGTAAATATTAGAGCTGTGTAGCTAGAATAAAATTATAAAAATCATGAAGATTCTGTTCATTACAGGGTCGATGAAACCTGAATATTTATTGTAGCTGTTAAAATAGCATAGACCTGGTGATTTATTCTTAGGCTTAATGTATGGAACTTCTTAGACATAAAAGAAAAGGTAAAATATTTTAACAGCAAATTTATTTGTGTATTAAGACCGACCACTATATATTTATTTCTATTTATATGCTATGGAGGAAGAACTTGTTCATTCAGTTGTTTTAATAACGCACGTTCAAATTATATGTGACACATCTACAGTGTAGATATACTACTTGCTTTAACTCAAGAGCTTATGCCCTTTTTATGGTCAGGCATGGTTATCCAGAGGCTACAAACCCCATCATACCATTTTCATCCTAAAAAAAGAACAAACATTTCATTGATATGTTGATTTATTAAGAAGCACCTTGTCTTCAGTTCAACCATTCCGCCAACTATATAACTTTTAACTTGTGAAATACTACGCTAATGACCAAGAGACATGGTGAACTTGAGGCTTCAGAATAGTAATTCAAGAGGTCTCTATACCTTTCAAATCTGTCTGTATATCTATCAAAACTTGTTACATCTTTATCTGAATTAGTTCCCCAAAATCCAAACTAAAATAATTTTAACCTTCCTAGCTGCAATAACAGCTATCTGCTAAGTTTACATTTTGGTAGGAGGATCCACTTAATATGTATAAGCTAATTTGCAGTTTCTGAAAAACATACCATACCATTTTAATGTAAAGATTTTGTGTTTTGAGTCTATGTTATGACTATATTAATTTATAAGCAATCCTTTGTGTTATGCAATACACACCTACAGTGTAGGCCTACAACTTGCTTAACTGGAAATGTTTTTTTTTTTGTCTAATTTTGTGGAGCTAACAGTAGGCACCTGCCAAATACCAGCATCAAAGTGTTCAGAGGTTTTAAAAAGTTAAGGTTTCCAAACCCCAACATTTTCCGCCAAAATGTTTCTCTGGTTTTACCTCTTAATGTGGTCCCAGAGAAAGTGACCAGAATTCTCTGTGTTCTAAGCACAGTGAGTAATGTAGCACTTCCCAACCACTACCTCTTGCTGGGTACTGCTAATTGGAATAAACTAATTGGGTAATGCAGGAAAACAAGCTCATAATAGTCTGGTCTTAAACAGGAAGAATATTGTCTGCTAACAGAAGCTAATGGTTCTAAATGGGAAGACAATGATATGCTCTGCATAGTAAATATCCATCTCTCCATGGCCATATTCTCATTCCATTGGCATGCAACAAGCAAATGTAATTCTATAGAGGGATGAAGAGGGAGAGTACAGCTGCACCACTCTTAACAGGTAGAGCAATCCATCAGTGGGAGCTGATAACAATGAGTTTTCATGCGCAACTGTCAAGGGATATTTTGAATAAATCCAAAGCAAGAACCTCTTAAAACCAGATGCATAGTCAGAGCATAAAACTACAGTACAATATCAAAGATATATTGTTTTGAATAAAGCTTTAAAAGCAGCTACCTTTTCATCTTTACCCTAAAATGGTTACAGCCCAAGGAGTATCTGTTTTCATTCTAGCCAATGCAGTAATCATGAGACAGCGGTGTTAATAAAACTCGAAGCGGACCAAAATAGAAATAGCTCCAGGATCCAGCGAATACCATCAGGCTGTGACAGAATACTGTTGTCTGTCTGTATTTTCTTTCTTTCTGCTCCTCAACACTGAACTCTTAGCTTTCATCTCCTTATTTGGCCCACGATTAGTTGGTATTATTAGTGCCATGATATTAAGTTGTCTCATTTCAGAGGAGTGACAGCTCTTAAACAGGCGTTTGACACTAAAACCGTCACTAATGCTAATTCCTGCCACACTTGTGCAAACATTAATCTTTAATAATGACAAAAGGGCCTTCTGTCGAGGGGAAGGGTTACTTCCTGTTTCATCCAAACCTCTCTGACAGCCTTCTTTACTCAAGAGCTCACTATTTTTAAATTGGCACAGACAAAAAAAGAAATCAATTTCAGACTGAATGTGACACGCATAATGGACTTACTCGGTGTTGTGTGTTGATGCCTCTTTTAATTCCCTCTGTGGGTGTTTGAAGGCAACACAAGCTAAAAAAATGGCAACTATCAGTAATGGAGGTCACAACTGGCTAGCATCCACGTACTTATAATTAAACAGAAAATCACACAAAATGGATTCGCAGTGTGTACTTATAGCTATCCTTGTGTCTGTGTCTGATCATTTGGGTAAATATATTCCTCACAGTGCAATTTACCGATCCAGCAAGCCATTCACAAAATCAACTGAAGGGTTTTGTTTGGAGAGTCTGAGCATACGTTAGTGTGTGTGTCCGTGCAAATGCAGGCCATCAACTAAACAAGAGATTTAAAGAGAGAGCTTCAAACTGCAGTAAAGTGAGTCTGGGTGTGGGGCATTAGTACGGGGTTATAGGCTTGTTGTAGAAGTTTAAGCCTTTTTAGCTGAAGATCAGACAGAAGGAAGTGCTAAAGCCAAATCAGAGTTCTTCCCACACTCTGCGCTTTACATTTCATAAAATTTTGCTGCTGAATAATGATTGCTGTGTATCCTACTAGCCCCAAACTGTGAGTGCAATATGTCTGTCTATCAAAAACATCTAAATCGGTCTAGTTTTTGAGCAGCAAATACAATACAGATGCAAGCGGAAAAATAATAAAGACTAAGATGAGAGCAATGCAGAAAAATGAATTTTGTGACACTAGTTGACATGTTGATTTATTATTTTGAATTAACATGTGAACAATAGACATGGTTATTATGTACATCAACTCAGTTGTTTTTAACAGTAAAAGTGAATCAGCCAGTGAATCAGAAACTCAATGCAGTTAGGTACCAAGACCTGGTGAAGACAACTTGCTGAATTCATGCGGGGCTGCAGAATGGAGAAGAAAGGAGATTTAAGCAACTTCAAATGTGGCATGATTGTTGGTGTCATTTTCGCACACAACCATTTCTTCGGTTTCCAGAAATGGTCTAAAAAAAGAAAATAAATCGTAGGAGGCAGTTGTGTGGATGGAAAGGCATTGTTGATGTAATAGGAGACAGGGCATATGAGTTTTAAATGACCCCTTGTTACAACCAAGGTGGAATACTATCTTTGAATGCACTGAACCATGGGCTACATGCAATGAGCTATAGGAGCAGAGGAACACACCAAGTGCAATTCGTGTCAGCTAAGAACAGGAAACTCAGGCTATAATCCCGCAGGCTTACTAAAAATGAACAAAAACAGTTGGGGAAAAATGTTGCATAATGTCAGCTACAAAATTTAGATAGGGTCAGAATTTGCATAAACAACCTGCAAACAGATTCCTTCTGTCTTGTATCAATGGTTCAGGCTGCTGTTGAGGGTGGTGTAATGATTTGGGGAATATTCTCTTGGCACATTTTAGGCCCCTTACAACCAGGTGAGCATCGTAAATACCACTGCCTATGACCACAGTGTACACATCTTATGATGGCTACTTCTAGCAGAATAATGCACCATGCCACAAGGCTCAGATAATCTCAAACTGGTTTTTTGAAAATGAAATTTGTTAACTGTACTCCAATGGCCTCTACAGTCACAGACCTGAAGCCAATGGAGAACCTTCGGATGTGGTGTAATGGGAGATTAGCATCATGTATTTGCAACAGACCAGCCTGCATCAACTGCATTAGGATTCCATGGCTATATAGACCAAAATCTCTGTTTATCACCCTAATTAATCTGTCACAAAGAAATAACGGAAATGCTGATGACAAAACAGGATCCAACCCGGTAGTAGCAAGTAGGCCTAATAAAGTGGCCACTGCTCATACAGTAGTATTTTCAAAACTCCAACTCAAATCTTAAGAAATGTTGTTGGATCTATAAGCAGATTAGCCTCTGTTACAGCCAACAACCCCTTTGAGGCAAATCTAAGATCATAAATTGACAAAAATGACATTTCCCCCCCATGCTTATTCATGTCTAAAACCCAATAACTATTAAAACAACATTATCTGTCGCTTCATAATATTAGTTTACACAAGTACAGTAAGATCCAATTGAAAGCTTTCCTAACTCAAACAAGGACTCAAACATTCATGTTTTTTGCTTGCATTCGCAAATGAACAAATTAATGCAAATGTCACAGCCCCCTGATTGCATCAGTAAATGAAGTGATGAAGCATGGCAGATAAAGCAGACTGCAAATGACTCACTGTACACAAAAAGAGATTGGCCTTTATTCTTTCATTTAGGTTTATTTATGTTAAAAGATCTACCTAAAAGAACAGTCAATATTTTATAGACTGTATAAGAGCTTCTTTGGTTTCTAAGATGATACTGTTGCAAGGTACAGTATGTTTGGGTTTATGTAGGTTTTAAAGAGTTAAAGTCAGCCAAAAGAAATACAAATCACACAAAATGGATTAAATGAAACATCACAACTAATTTTTGTTTGCTCAATTGTTGATTCTGACCTCAGGCTTTCTTAAATCATATAAAAGTCAATGAATCTAGTTACACATGAAAGCTACATTTAATTTTATTAATGCTTCAAGTTGCAGTTTATAAAATACTTTAATAAAGGGTGAGCCAAGGCAGGAATATGAATGTATACTTTTCTTGTGACACTTATGATGAAAACATTTTGCTGGGAAAAAAGAAAGACACCGTCATATCAGATCATTCCACATATCCACAATCAACTGTCCTGGGCCAAAAAGAACACACACACACACACACACACACACACACACACACGCACACACACACATACCTACTTTGCTGGATCCAGTCTTATTTAATATAAAGTCAATCACGCAATTAGGACTCTGTCTTTTCTGTCCTTTTTGTAGAGCAAATCTGCCGTGGCACTTGTAAGCAACCAGCTTCTCTATAGGATATGCCTGAAATGCCACAACAGGACACATTGAAGAAAAGAATAATAAAAACAGTTTGTAGAAAGTATAAAACAGAGAAGATAGGTTGGACTCCCCTGCCATTTCAGCAACTCGTGGAATTCGGCACGCTGAGGTGACTGAATCCTCTCCGGTACAGACGGAGTGTCTACAGTGTAGCATGAGATTAAATAATGTTATCGTGGGGTCATTTCAACAACATTTGCTTATCATTGATGTCGTTTCCATAATAGTAATGCCTATGTACAGTATACAGTCACATTAAATAAATTGGAATATTATCAAGAAGTTCATTTATTTCAGTAGCTCAATTTACTAAGTGAAACCCATAAAATAGAATAATTACACACACAATGCCTGCCTTAATTGCTATCAATTATTTTGATTTTCCGTTTACAGCAAATAAAAACAGGACAAGTATGATTAGAATATTACATCAGACCAATTACAAGCATTTTCAATACGGAAATGTGGGCTTAACCAAAAGTATGTTTAAAACCTGCTTAAAGGTGGTTGGAACGCTAATTACTTTCAAACTTGTGCCTTATCTTTACATGCCACAGTAAGACGAGACAGATGTAGAATATTATGTTTATTGATGACCAAGGATTTTTAATAAAACCTTTGCTTTTTTGTAGTGAGACACCACCTCATATTTGTGTGGTGTTCTAACCATCAAAAAACTATTCCCAGATTCTAGTTATAAATTACCTAAATTCTCTGACCATCTCCTTTTATCTTTTAACAAATGTAATGCAATTTAAAGGCAATTTTTCAACAAAGCTTGAGATTTGTAAATATGAAGATGTACACAATATAAAGGTATACTTGTGTATACTTAAGTGTTTGGTCTAAAATGTATTACCAATGTCTAACTTGACAGTGTGATCCTATAATCCTATTTATTTGAAGCAGCTGACTTACCAGCATGATCTCTAACTTAATCTCCTGTCTAATGCATATAGAGCTTTTTAGCAAACTTGCAGGTGGTTACCACTCATATTAAAATCAGCTATTAGCGCCTTTCAGCTTTCTCTCCACGGGCTCTTGTAAGGAAAATCCCTGGTGGTGCTTAGATAGGTTTTATTTCTTGCGGCCTGACAGTGTTTTAATTCCGCCTGCGATTCTGGTATCATAGCAGCCCAATCTCCTTTCTCCACAACATCAGCACCTTTCTCCCGGACGCAATTTTGCCAGTGATCCTAAAACTAGCACACTCGAAACCCCTGAGATTCAGAAGGGATCTCTTTGTTGAATAGCACCCTACTACCTTAAAGGAATAGACAATTTCAGAAAGAAATTAAGGTCTGTCAATCTATTTCAATCACTAGGGGAATTCAGCATTAGTGAGCCTTCAAATAGAGATATGTTTCTCTGTTTGGATGTATTCTTTTGAAACAGAGCAGAACTCTTTCTTGTCTGTTAAACATGAAAGTGGTTTGCCATGATGCCTATTGCATTGGATTTTTTTACATTTAGAGTACATTACATCTGTTTAAAAAAAAAGATTGAAAACATATTTTTGTGCTTAAAAAGACCTAACTTTTTGTCTTTGTTTGAAAACAGTTTGCCTTTTAGGGATAGTCAAAATGAAGGGTCATTACTTTCTTGCCTTTCTTTCAAAAATTATTTTCAGTATTTGTAATTAAACATTACACTTTTGGCATGACAATTTATCAATCAAGCAGTTTTGCTTCAGCAGAATAATTCTTATACTGAAAAAAGATTTTATGACCCCAATGATTATCTGTATTTCTTCTGTTCATGCCTTAAGCCTTGATGTAACTGTCGTTAAAATGTGATGGAACTTCAGCTGCTTTATAGAAATGTAGCTTTTGAGGCTCTTCCCTCAACTTACTCTAATACACAAGTACATTTCCTCACTTGTAGAGGTAATAAGACTTTTCTTTTCGTGGTATTTAGAATATATAGAATTTAAAAATTTAAATGCCATTAAAGGTCCTACCATTTAAAAAGATTCCTAAGGGGGTAAAAAGAAAGCAATTAAACTTTCCTTGGTTATTTAAGACATTTTGCTTCTCATCCAAATAGTGTCTTAAGTTAGGAACTCAAAGGAACTTTTGGATAAAAGCCAAAACATCTTCAAGAGACAAGAGAAGTCCAGTTTCTTCTCCTTAAGCACTTACGATTGCCATTACCTTGAAGATGGAGAATTTAGATCCACCAGTATGAGGTGAAATAGGCAAAGTTTTCTGAAGTGCAGTTAGTGTGCACACATGCTAAAATAATGTAAGTTTAGTGCTCCAGCACCAACTGAAGATCTGACCACATGATGTTTTAGGGCTTGTTTTATGGAATTAAGTTTGACTGTATTTGTTTGCATGCGTGAGCATAGGTTTACTGTAAACACAGTAGGCCTGACTGTGAGCTATTGTCAGACTTGGGACGGCAGAAGATGATGTGGGGAGAAGACCAGTGGCATTATTAAACCCCGACTAAACTGAGAGGAAGAGGCAATTACAACTAGTCATATCCCTGTCAGGCTGCCCAAGGGAGATAGCTCTAATGCACACAAATGGGGCGTCAAACATATAAGATCTTTTACCCAAGGTGTAATTACAACTTATCAACTGATACTTGTCAAAGTAATTGCTGATAACAGAAACCCAAATGTCATTGCTAAAACAACAGTCCCATCCCCACTAATGAACCTTTCAGACGTCATAATCTGTTGATTTAGCTTCATGTGTATGTCTCATGGAAGGTTATTAATTGAACGAAAGAACATAGCTTTGTGACATTGGATTTGTTATAGGCCACGACAAAAAAAGTTTGTGGATTTCAAAATAAAGACTGATCTACTTGAGTATTGTTTCAAGTAACCATGGTACTTCGTCAAAGTACTACACCCTTTGAGGATTTTGCTTAGTGCAACAATGAAGTAGTACTAGCCCCACAAAGCATTTCAAGTCAGGCCTAAAATACCTTAAGGCTGTCACAGTTTAATTTCTGAAAGGACCAAGGTAGCAAAGGTACGCAAGATGGTGGCAGTCTCACAAGGGTCACATTTTAAAAGGGTTAGCTGGTTTTGAGGCTCAAGGTTGTGATAGCTCAATGACAGGTCATTTATGCAACCAGCTGGCTCGAGGATGTGTGGTAAAACACACCGGGTCACATCTGGTTTGAGGTGCATTAATACAGAGCAGATAACTTAACTTGAACAATGGGTACTTTCTTCAGCTAAAAAAGGAGAAAAACCAAGAAGGGCTCTGAGTTGTATGGCGTTGGACAATGGACATGCCCCATGAATGTGGTTAACCATTTAGAAAGGGACATATGCAAAACACAATGTTTGTGATGCACTCAGCATTGACCCTGATAAGTTCTGGTTCTATGAAACAGGATATTTTTATGAAGGTTCACATGGACACCAGATATTGCCAGCTTGACTGCTGACTTGTGAACAGCTAGACAGTTAAAAGACAGGCACACCTTTGTGTTTTGTGAAAGTAGCTATAGGAGGCATTCAGTGTGGCTTTTGAAACTAGTATGTTGTAAAGGATTTGTTTGTTTTGTTTTTCCCTGACCACAACACCCCTGGTTGAGTTCAGACATGCTTAGGTTTAGCAAAATGATGTGGTTTGAATTAAAATAGAGCTTTTGCAATTCTAGTCATGAGATCCCCTGGTGCCAGCTTTTCAGGATTTCACAGAGATAAGATAAGTACTTGGTGTGTGTCACAGAGTAAAGCATAAAACACCAGTCAAACACATGGTTAAAGATTGAGTATGTCCTGGAACTAGCACAGTAAATACACCAGCAACAATGTTATTCTGAATAAAATGAAACCTCTTTAGACTGTAAATAAGTATAGGTTATCCTTAATATTTGAAATGTATATAAGACAATTCCACACCACAACTCCACTTTAGATGTTTTTCCAGTCTAAGGGAACTAACTGCAGTCATTTGTGAGAGTGTAAATATTTTTATTTGGGCCCCCAACTGATGTCTATAGTAAGGTCAGGTTACTATAAAAATCTCAGCTACGTTATTATCATGCTTTTTTTTATAAATCTGGTCTTTTCTGCAACATCCTTGGCAGCAGCAATGGATGCTGCTTCCCCTCTTTATTGCTGTTACTGTCTAACAGTCCAACCATGCCACCTTTCTGCTCATTGTCTTCTATTTCAGTGTTAAGGCCTTGACCATGGCACAACTTGCTAACAGCGGTATATCTGATCTAATCGATACCTATTCCTCTCCAACACTTTTTCTATTCTTTCCTCTCATTTTTAACTGGAGTTACCCATGATAGGATGATTGGAAAGTAATACATCCACTGGGTCTGTCTTATCTGTGTAAGATAGATAGATTCCCAAGGGAGAGGTGTAAGATCAGTGAAAGAACTTAGCTTTACTGGACTGCAATAAGGCCATAGCAGATCCATAGGTTTAGCACACTCAGTAGAAGCCAACCTAAAGTTTACTAGACTCACTATTGCTGCAATGTAACTCCTCTATTTTTCCTTCTGCCCCATTAACTGTTCAGTTGGGGTATAATGGAACAGATGAAAAATCGTGTAAAAAGCCATGAACAATCAGCAAGGGGCCCCATTTTTTTATTTTTAGCCATATCTTTTACATCCAAACTTTCAGATGCTAATTTATTTGAAACTTCATTGAGAGCCTAATCGTGTCTTTATTCTGTTAGTTGAGCCTTTTGTCTCTCTTGGTGAATAAATATTCAACCTTCAGTGCAGAAAAACTATGTGATTACATAAGTATGAAAGACAAAGAGATGCTTGATCCACAAGGTGCTGTTTTCCAAACTAGTGTTAAACATTTTTACTGGCAAATTAACTTTGTGATATGTGCTACCCAAATTTTTCTGACTTTAGATCATTTAGATACACTATATGTTTTTAGACTGCTGCTCAAAAGCAGCTGCTGTTTTCCAGAAAAATGTCAGTACCATGTAATGCAGAGCATGTTGGAAAATATAAATGTACTCACAGTGATTTGTACATGCCCTTCTTAAGGATCGGGCTTTAGGCCTAAATTTTTATGTAGCACTTTTTCCAGTTATACCAACCACTTAAAGTGCTTTACAATATAGCCATATTCACCCATTCTCACTCACACATTCATACACTGATGTGCAGATCAGTAGGCAACCAGAGGTTAAGTACCTTGCCCAGAGGCACTTAACCTCACATATGGTAGAAAGAAGCTGGAATCAAACTCACAACTTTGGATTGCAAGACGGCTACTCTTCCCACTGTGCCACAGGCGCCCTGATGATACCATTAAGCTATCTAATTGTGTTTTACCAAGGTCAACATGATATTATTATTTAATAAAGAAATGAACCGTTGGTCACAATGAAACCACATTTTACCTACTTGTCTTTGTTTTTTATCATTATAATTTTCCCATCACTCTTCATTAACTTTCAAGTTTTGGTCATCAGAAAAAAATAGTTTAACAGTAGTGAGAATTAAAAAATAAACCAAAATTACACAAAAACAATGGCAGAACACATTGTGGCAACTTTCAACAATGCACATACATTGGACACTGATTAGCCCTGTTTTAGAGCTGCATGCCATATATTATGTTATTTTTCAGGTGTAGTAGTTCATCTGCAGGCCCAGGGGGAAATTACCTGATTTTGACCAACGAAGTCCACAAACCACATTCAATGCTTGGTTTTCCAAGTCGCCACTGACTTATTACCACTGTGGTTGTTTTCCCAGTCGCCACTGACTTAATACCACTGCACCACAGGAATGGCAGGGAAAGAAGAGTCTTTCAGAAGCAGAATAACAAATATTGTCTGCCATCAGAACAGATGCATTTTTAGGGATAAAACATTTTTAAAAAAGCCTTGCATCTAACACTGCATCCAGTCAGAGCTCTACCGATGCACCCACGTTGTGCATGGACATGTCCGAATATAATTGAGTAGTTTAATTTTCACATTTCCAGTATTTGGAGCAAGCAAGTTGTATGTTTAGCAGAAAAATACTGTTTTACAGGAACACTGTTCGCCTACGAAAGCAAATGAAAAAGAGTACGGCCCGTTCTGATGTCACATCCTCCTTGCTGTTAGCTGTGCATGGCTGGAGTAAACAAATGACCGATTCAACACGAAATCCAATTAACACCTTATGTAAAGTTACTATACAACATGATTGTTCAGACTGGTTGGGTAAAGTCATCAACTTTTCTGCTGAAGTTCATTTTTAATGCCAGTTGTGTTGCGGCTTCACTTCTGCATTTGCGAACAGAAGTTCACAACACAGTTAGTTATTTTTAGACATTTATGTTCATAAAGTTAGTTACAGTCATAAATTATGACTAATATTTGTTTGTGGCAAATGTTTTAAGGCTCCTTAAGAATTCGGCTGCATTTCTATGGAATCATGCAAATGTTTTGGAATGTTTTGACACTGAATATTAATGCTGCTAATGTTTGTAGCAATGTCAGTGAAACGCCCACGGCATGCATGGTTTCACTTAGCTTTATGCTACTGCCTGTATTTTGTTGAATTAATTGAATCTAGCTGCGCAGCTTATTTTGAATACAATGACCAATGATGAATTATTGAATTAATTCTGAATCATTTGAAATTCTGAATTATTATTGTAATTTCTGGATGTACAGAATGCAATTTAGAAATGTTACCAGTAACCTAATGTATTATTTTTCCAGATACTAATTGCATGTATTTTGACATTTTTTTGGATTCCTTGAACCTCTTCTAGAGTGGCGAGCTGATAGGATTATTTATTTTTCCCTTTTGATTTGGGACCTCGGACACTGTGAGAGTCCTGTTTTTTTTTTTTCCCAAAAGGAACTTAACTAAAAGAACATGGACAATAACTGAACTATCTTTCATATTTTTTGGATAACCACGAACTTAACCTTTTTGAACTGAAAAGGATGCAAAAGTCAAACAAATATTATTGCATTTGAATTACTGGATACTAGTCTAATGTAATCTTGTCTTGACACACTTATCTGGTGTCTGTCTAAACATTTATTTGTTGTAACTTAAGTTAAATATATATTTCTGAATCAGATGAGCATTTTTCTTTGGTTGTCTTGTTCCATCCCAGGCTCCTATGATGAACTTAATTTTCTGTTAGTTTTGTTAATATCCTTGCGATAACTGGTCCATACCAAAAAGTAACCAATACAATCGTAAGAGTGTTGCAGTGTTACACATGGTCAACATTAGATTTGTGCCATTTTAATGGTATTCAAGACAACTGCTATTTTTAGATACCCCAATGTACTTTATTACTGTGTTGTCACCCAGTCCTTCCTTGCACGATACACTGAATAACCGATTAGATTAAGGTACCTAAAAAAATTGTGTTATTTATAAATTGCTCAACCAGGTTAAAATTATGTACTATCAAATTGCTGTATAATCCATTAAATGTATTTGCCATTATTTTAGATAAATCTGCATATTTTTACTTACTCCAGCTTTGTCACAAAACATTTTCTCACTTTGTCTTTCTATTCATTTATTCCTGTTCTGTTCCCGTCTTTATGGATTCAATCATTACATATTCATTAGATGTTCTGAAGACATGGTTCTGAAAAATATTTATTTCTTTTTCCGACTCATCCTTTTAATGGATTTTATCTTTGTTGGCACTTGTGGACCCCATCCCATTTCCCACCAACCTTCCCTTTTCAAGGGTTCCTCAGAAAGAACTAATGAAAACACCAGTGAAGCATGCACTCAATCAAGGGTGATTCTTGGTAACTAAGCCGAACCAGCAAATCCCCTTTGCTTGATCACAATCTTTATTGACACCTTCCTTATCCCGTTTTCAAAACAAACCCTGCATTAAACGGATTTGAAGCCTTTCATACAGAGTAACAGCCTTGTGAACTTGTGATCTTTTTCCCAGTATGTAATGAATCATCAATGTCAGTTATGGTTGTGGTTTAAAATGCGAAAAAATGTTCTTTTCTGTGTGGTTTTTTTTTTTTTTGTCTGTCACTAAATTGCATGCTTTTCTGTAGTTCCTTAAGACATTCTTAGGTCTACAGCTGGAGATCCAATTCACTCCCTGAAAGCAGTAAACACTGGTTAATGAGACATATAACCTATATCCATGCAGTTGCAAACCCCTAAAGAGCTCTGTTTGTCAAAAGCAAGTTAATAAAGCAATTTGATTTCTTTGTAATGTAGGCTTTATTATATGTAATTTGAGAAACAAGCTTAATTGCCACTGACTGGTGGACTATCTCTAACTGTTTCAGGTAAGAAACTGGTACCGAAATAGGTCAAATAAATCTCTTCATCCTATCTTTAGCAAATACGGCAAGTTTCTTGGCAGAATTATTTTTTTTTTATTTACGTTATTTCAAACTGGATTTAGACCATGCTACAATGTAAAAACCCAATGTACTCTTAAAAGGCTTTGGAAGGTCTAGGCAAGCTCTCAAAGCATTACAGAATGTACGAATTTCCAGACTCGTCCAAGTGAGTTATGCAAAGGCCTTAATGGCATGGCTGCTGTGTGCAATGCAACGCAGTTTTGTCATGGCTTAAGCCAAAGGTATCTCACTGATTCACTTTCCCAACACTGCTACACAGATAGACCCCCTTCAGATAGGAATTGATATGTACTGTAAAGTAAGATTTTAAAAGAATGATACACACCTCCAAATTCCCCCCAGTCTAAGCTTTGCTGGTTGCTGGAAACATCAGGAAGATGTGATTTTTCAGGCTCCAGATTTAATGTACAGTTGTGTTTGAAATTATAGGAGTATGTAAAAAAAAATACTGAGTAAATCTAAAAATCCACACTCACAAATGTGCTGAGAATGCTGCACATCGTATTCCAAACCAAAACATGAAGTAAATCTTATCAAATGTGTTATTCGTCTACAGAAAGTAGAGGCGAAGAAGGGATATTAGTTTCTGCATTTTTCTCTACAAACTCAAACATTTACCGCATAAGCTTGACTATAGTATTACTGCGAATCACTAAAATGATATTTAGTAGAGTAGGCACTGCTTCTGAGAACTGCTTCACACCTGTGTTGCAAGGTGCCGACCAACTTCTGGCACTTGTGAGCAGGTATTCCAGCCCCAGAGGATTGGACTCCATTCCACAATTCCTTTGCAAGTTTGATGTCACCTCACAGGTTTTCTATTCCACTAAGGTTCAAGGATTAGGATGGCCGTTCTACTATATCAATCTGGATGGTCTGGAACCAAGAAGCTGTTTGTGTGCTCGTGTGTGTGTGTGTGTGTGTGTGAGGGGGGTGGGGTTATCTTATTAAAGCACCTATTTCAATGTACTTTGCGGGATCCTGTAGCAATTGCTAGGTTTCAAATAGGAGTCTTCTAATTGTTAACTAGTCTCAGGTAACTGTAAATATTCTTTGATCTCCTTAGAGCTGATCCATTGCTGAGTCTTTGCCATTCAAATGGTCGTTTTCAGTTTGTCTTTCACGCCTTCTCATTTTTGCTTTAAAGCATTTAAAATCATTTTAGCTTAGACTGCTATCTTTTTATGCCCATCTTCATATGTTTCCCCTTCTCCAATCAAGCTTTCAATCAAAGTATGTAATTCTATCTCCAATCCCCGGAAAACCCCAATTTTACTCAAGTATTCAGAGAGGTCTTAACCTGCTTGGCAACATTTGTTGCCTTCGTTCTTGCATAAAGGTTATCTGTTTGACACATGCTTGTTTCACAGAATGAATGATCTCTGAGATTAAATGTCACACTGCTATTATTAACATGCTCCTTTCAGTCAATGATTTAGTTACACTGAATTAGTAACATATTTGTCATGACTGATCTGTTGATTTTCTGTTATTTTTCTGTTAATTTTTTGCTATGTAGGAATAAATTGTCTAGCAAAAACAGAGACTGATTTGGTTAGTGATGTTAGACTGCTGTTATTTTAAACACAACTGTAAATGTCAGGGTGTCAAAGAAAAGCCCTGGATTATATTTATTAAAGAGGATAAGCAGGGACTCCAGGGATGCAATTTTAATTTTTTTAATATTCACATCAGTTTTCCAAATTTGCAGCAATCCAGCCGTGTTCTAGTGGGTTTTGTCAGTCATAGATTGTTTAGTATGGATCACCTGTAAAGGGGCCATTGCTGAGCACAGAAATATATATATTTTTTTCAATTACCTTTAAATTTTTTGCAATATTTTTTTCTAAAAACCAATATTTGAATAAACATACTTTCTGTTGTTTGGTGTTATTATTTATTTTTTAAGGGACTGGCACATTTCTTTTATTGCCACATTCTTATTGAAATTTGTCTCCCTTTTGCTATTTTTTTTTTTGGTTTTTTACACTATTTTATGTTTAATGTTTAATTACTTGCATTTTTTGTATTATTTGACAGTAAAAACTATTTTTTTCCCAGATCAGTGATTCATAAATGATATCTGTTATACTATCTACTGGTTGACAGCCAAAATGTATCATACTTTTAAAAGTCAGTGAGTGTGTGTTTGTTTGTGTGAGTGTGTGTGTGTGCGTGTGTGTCTGTGTTGTGTTTGTACTTGTGAGTGGGTGTATGTGTGTGAGTTTGTTTGGAGGTACACAGTTGCTACAGTAGCGAGAATGGTAGAAGGCTTACAACAAACATCACCCAAGAGCAGCAAAGGACAGGTGGAGTCGGTTTTGGAAGGCCAAATCAGCTCAGGACCAATTCATGGCAACAACACTAGCCAGCACCCCCGAGAGCTTCCAACATGCTGAGCAGGCCTCAGCCCACTGCAGCAGCCGGAACAAGGTAGGGAGAGCACATTGCCATTCCACCTGGTGAGCTACCCTCTGGGAGGTCAAGAGGGAGAGATGCCCCATGCATAGCCCATGGTATATGCCATTGCCCAACCCGATGGAAGCCCACCCCTGGGATATGGCCCAGCTACTTACACAAACAACACCCCCCATAATGTCCAGGCCATACACACCTCCAGTCCTGAATGTTAGTTTGTGTGTGTGGTCATGTGAAATGTTGTGATGAATGCAAATGTGTATGTCTAAGGTGAATTAAAACTGGGGATGTGGCTGGATCAAACCTCATTGTCTGCTGACAGCATTGTTTCCCACACCCCAAACCTAAAGCCCTACGTATCTCTGGTGTATTAACATTGAGGTGCAGGGTGGGGCCAAACATAGCAGAGGGGGATGGGCTCTGCATGGTGCTCTACTCAGGCCTACAATGTCTATGGTCCCACACATTAAGACCCCACTGAGTTGTGGTGTTGCCTTTGTTAGGGAGGAGGGGATGGGTGCCAAGGCGCCAGCACCAATCCTCCTGGGGACCAGCTACTTAACTGGCCCCCTCTAGTCCCACCCACATGCACCCCAATACAGCACCGACTGAGGCCACGGACCCCCCAGTTGTCCCTAGCAGTCCCCATACCTCTCGGCCCCTGATGGCGATGCAGCAAATCCCATGCCCCCTACGCCACTGAGTAAGGTATTTATTTATTGGAGACCAAACCAATTCAGATTTCGTCTGCAGGTTTTTCTTACAAGCAGACATTCTCTCCATAGAAACAAAAAAATCTGATAGCAAATTTTTAAAATTAATTATATTAAAACACATTTTATTCTCCCTGTTCTGTAGTTTGTTTGTTTTTTTTGCAATGCTTAGACCTGAAAAAAGGATGTGGTATCTATTTGTTTCCAAACCCACTATTGTGATCTCAACAAAAAGGCAAAGAGAGTGTAGACTGTGTAGTCTGTGTTGATAGGTCTTTACATACTTTCAGCCAAAAACCATTGACAGGCGGACAGTGCCAGAGCAAATGTAGATAGTCATCTATTAAAACTAGGACTCCCAGAATTCTAACTCTACTAGAGCTCCCAAGCCTGTCAATTTGACAGTGAGCACTCTGGATGCGAGGGCGGTGATGACGTCATCGCATTACATTGGTCAAAATGCTAAAGGTTTTCTTGCACTCTATAAAATTATGGTTTTGACAAGAATTAATAATAGTATTTGATCAAAACCTATTATGTTTTATTATTATTTATAAATAGTACTGAAAAATAATACAGAGTAGTGGGTACATTTTTAAAAAAAGCTTTACTAATCTGACCAAATCTGGACAGTTCCATGCTACACCCCCCTTTCACTTCGCGGACATAAACTAGTGCTAAAAATCCCTTCAGCTCATCCACACTCATGTCCGAGGAGGAATCATCTCCTAAAACTCTGCGGGCCTCAGCCACACTACAGCCCTGAACGTGGATGAGCATTTCGGCATCCACCAAGCAGAGGAATGCGGTCTGGGCATCTTGGATCTGGCGCTCTGTCAACGCGTTCTGGCTCTGACGCCTCCCTCTACTTTCTTCCTCCTTACCACTGTCCACACAGTGCAAACCTTTCCTATCTCCTCCTCCTTCCCAGGTGTGTGCTCCTGTTGCGATGAAAACGCTGTAAAGCGCAGAATAGATTGTTGTTACTGGGCTACTACATCTATGACCTAACTTATTGTTTATTTCTTTTTCCATTATCAGTACCTTGTTTTTTAGTTTCTCGCCTGCCAGTGAGCTGGATTGCTGGGTTTATAGCCGGGCACTTGGGACCTGGCTTGTCTCCCTGTCTCTGAACCTGCGCTGAATGTGGCACTGTTTCTATAGTTTATAGATTATTAGTTTACTAATCTGTAAACTATAGCCTAAAATGATAAAATCGTTACATAGGCTAGTCTTTTACTACCTTGAAATAATGCACCACAACCTCCTGCTGTGACTCGTGTTTTTTTAGCCGGGGGAGACTCATTCTCTGACCTGCTGTCACTGGAACTGAATGCTGACCAAGAGTCGTCAGAATCCCTCTCGACCCCAGAATCACAATCATGTAATTTTTGAAACATTTCCAATGCCTCTTGAGCAGAAAATATCCTTCTAGAAGCCATTTGTAGGATGCCAACGATCTGACTGCGTTATACAGTGGCGGTTGCTAAGCAACGCTCGCACGTATACTCAGCCGTGGGAAAAAAATATCAATGTAAATAATAGGGCCGTCAAAATAGCAGGCTGTGGTAGTTAGAGGTAGAAATACTTAGATATTTTATTTACATTGCTATTTTTTAAAAATAGAGACATAGGAATACACAAGACACAGGTTTAGAAAAAGTCAGGATGCCAGGAAGATAAGAGTTTAATAAACCAGAGTTCTGGCATGTCAAACTTTCAAAACCATCAAATTGACGGCTCTGGGAGTTCTAGTGTTAAAGTGTGTGGACATGTGTTAGTAAGAGAAAAACCCATTTGTGAACCCTTTGCACTGTATAGTGCTTTCTATGAAGGATTTCGTATTGTATATATCTCTGCCTATGGCCATGAACTTTGGGTCATGACCGAAAGAACGAGATCCCGGGTACAAGCGGCTGAAGTGAGCTTCCTCCATAGGGTGGCCGGGCACTCCTTTAGAGATAGGGTGAGGAGCTCGGCCATCCGGGAGGGGCTCGGAGTAGAGCCACTGCTCCTCCACATCGAGAGGAGCCAGTTGAGATGGCTCAGGCATTTATACCGAATGCCTCCTGGGCGCCGTCCTCGGGAGGTGTTCCAGGCATGTCCCACCGGGAGGAGGCCCAGGGGACAGACCAGGACACGCTGGAGGGACTATGTTTTTTGGCTGGCCTGGGAACGACTTGGGCTCCCCCCAGAGGAGCTGGAGGAGGTGTCCTGGGAGAGGGACGTCTGGGCGTCTCAGCTGAGTCTGCTGCCCCCGCGACCCGGTCCCGGATAAAGCGGAAGACGACGAGTACGAATACAAGTACGAGTATATCTCTGCATCTAATGAAACAATACAATTATTTCTAATTCTATATGTTCAGTCAGTCAGTCATTTTCTACCGCTTATTCCATAGTGGGTCGCGGGGAAGCTGGTGCCTATCTCCAGCAGTCTATGGGCGAGAGGCGGGATACACCCTGGACAGGTTGCCAGTCCATCGCAGGGCAACACATAAACAACCATGCAAACACTCATTCATACACCTAAGGGCAATTTAGAGTGACCAGTTAACCTAACAGGCATGTCTTTGGACTGTGGGAAGAAGCCAGAGTACCCGGTGAGAACCAACGCATGCACGGGGAGAACATGCAGAAAGACCCCCGTCCGGGAATCGAACCCAGGACCTTCTTGCTGCAAGGCAACAGTGCTACCAACTGCGCTACCGTGCAGCCTATATTGTATTTTATATATACTATTCTGATTTTTAATAAATGCATTCTGGTCAGGTTTTATAATATGAGGGGTTATCTTTTCAACCCTGGAGGCCAATGTCTTGCTGATTGAAGATCTTCATTTTTGAGTGATAATGGACAGTAGCTAGATATTTTTTTGGCTTGGGGATGTTGGGTCCAGCCATGGATTACAACATTTAAAGGCCAGTTTGATCTTTTCTGGAATTTTCAAAATAAATCACAGTAACCTACTCATAACTCAGCCCAGGAACAGGAGGAGCAACAGCGGACTTCCCATGACGTCAGTGTTTGAATAAAAACCCCGCGTTCCAACAAACAGAGCTCTTCCACACAGGTCCCCAGCGGAGCTGAAAGGAGAGACAGCACGCTAATGTCTCTTTGCTGTCAAACAGACATAACTCTTCAAATTGTATCCAAGAGTTTCATACGTTCACGAGACTGTATGCACAAAGTTAAGTAAGAGTGAATTACTGTTTGTGTATCTAGTATTCATTCACAAACGGGGGGTAATTAAGGTACAAGCCTGACTTGACTTGACTTTCTGAGGTCTACAGAAGCAAACTGTGTTCCAGAAAGTTCCCAGCAGAGACTTATCTGTCTCTACAACGCCAAGTTGAGCGGTTTTCCTGCCCTGAAGGAAGGACAACAGCACCGCAGCACCGTGGCCACAGCAGTAACATGCAGTTCTGCCAGGCCTGCAGAACGAGCCGCCCTACCCCACAGCTATGGAGGTTAGCTGCAAGTTAACCCTTTGTTTAACCAAACGTGGATGTTTTTCCTCAACGGCCAGGACAACTTCTCCTCAGCACGGTTCACGTAAGAGGTAGTGTTTGGGCAGAGAAGATTAGCTTACAGTTAAATAGTCGAAATACTGTTTTATGACGTTTTTGTTTGTGTTGAGAAACTCAGCTACAGTAAGTGCTAGCAGACTAGCACTCAGCTAAGCCTTTATTAGTGGTATTTTAAAGGAATGCATTTGATTCAGGTAACAAGCTATAAGCTTCGTTTGTTAGCTCCAACCACTAACAGGTAACCACACGGGCTCGCCCACTTTATGAGTAAGCTCATAAGATTATTTACTCAGAAAGGTTGTTAGTTTCCAGTCTAGAATTAATATTTACCTAAATATTATTTTATTAAATGTGATAACTAATTAAACACCACTAAACATCATTTATCCAGAAAGGTCCTCATTTAAAATAATATTTCCTTAAATATTGTTTTAACATTTGCTTAAAATATTTCCCTAAATATTATTATACTAGACAAAGCCAGCTAACTAAACACCATTGAGAGTTAGTCATCCTGATCATTCTTTAAAATATAATTTTATTAAAATAATATATTGTCTGATGTTGCAGTGTGATTGGTCACTTGAAAGTACCAATTATTACCTTAATTAGTTCCAATACGAACTTAACCTCATTTCCAAAATCCTCAAGATAATCCTTGGTTCTCAAACATAAACATTGCATGGTAATGTCACATCACTATTTTGGTCATTGTTTTCAACAATCTTTGTTTCACTTTGTACATAGCCCATTAGTCTTCCTTATTCTTTCATTTTCCTTGGTAGTTAAGTTGGGTTGTTTTAGCATAGCAAAGAGTTTGTTGATTGAAATATGTTTGACTTTGAGTTGAATTAGTTTTCTTAATAAATTGTTGTATTTTAAGAAATTGTGTGAATTAATTCTGTGTGTGTACACAGTTTTGCTGTTCAATAATGCCAGAGCTTGGCTCTTTCCCATTTTTTCTAATACCACCGCCTTATATTCACAGGACAACCCTTAATTCATAGGACATTCACAGGACAACCCTTAACAGACCAAATTATTATTTAATAAAATATTAAAGTATTAATATTAAATAATATATTCATATTCATAATCACAAAAGGCATAATATTTTTGTAAGCACAATTCACGTTTAGAGACAGCACTAAGGTTTCCTCAATTTCTCAGACAATCTGTTGAAAGGTGGGGCCCAGCAGTGGCCAGAATTCTTTGTAGAATTCTGCAGGGAAGCCATTAGGTTCTGGAGCTTTGCCATTAGACATACATTTAACTGCTTCATTGAGTTAACTTGTTGCTAAAGGTAGCTCTAGAATATTTTTCTGTTGCCCATTGAATTTAGGAAGTTTAACGTCATTTAAAAATTCATCTATGTCAGAATTGGAGTGATCAATATTATTTGAGTCTACATTCTTTGTAAAAATGTGAAAATATTGTATTGTTTCTTGTCGTTGGGCTTATTATTTGGTATACTGTTACTTTCAATTGAGTTTATTTGTTTTCTTATATGATGAAGAAATGATTTTGCCACACATAACTTTTGCTGCCTCTGGGAGGAAGAGATGTTAGGCTGATTATTTATTTTCAAAGACATTGCTCCACTCTCTTAAAAGAATCTAGTAAAATCTTCATCCTTGATGCGTTATGCCTCCAACGCTTTACAGGTGGAGTTAATGTGTTTTTCTACCACCATCACATTTACTGGTCCATGGTAGCTTAAGGAAATAGGATGTATTCGTGTCTCACATACCCCCTTCATAACAGAGTTGCTGATTAGAAAGAAGTCTATACGGAAGTAGAGTGGTGAACCAGTAAGAAACTCCTTATCTGATGGTTGAGATGAACACCAAGAATCACACAGACCAAAATCTTTCATATACTGCTTTAATGTATAAACTGACGGCAAGTTACAAAGTGCAGATGATATGTTGAGCCTGTCTAACTCTGTATTCAGAGTGAGGTGTAAAATCTCCTCCCACCACAAGTGCTGTGCCACTCTTAGTTGTGAGGGCTAAAATGAGGCTGTGATAAAAGTTGGAATTATCCACTTTGGACCGTGTATATCAGCTATACACCAGTCTTTGTTGTTTATCAATAAATATCTTCCATCTGGATCAAATATGCTATCTTTGCATGTACACAGTGTCCTTGTATAAATTAAAGAAGCTACCCCTATTTGTTTGTAATTATAGTTAGCCAAATAGAAATTTAGTCCATATTTGGATATGTGGGTTTCCTGAAGTAAGACAAAGTCTGCTTTAGGTTTACTATTTGATCTATTATTGGATTATATTGTTTAATATTATTTCCATGTACATTCCATGTGACAAATGATATTAAATTAATATCGCTAAGTACGAGATCTAAGCTACTTTAAACTTTTTACCCAAAAAAAATTGTATAAGTATAATAAGTACACCACATACAAAGAAAATGTACAGTTCCACTGATGGAGTTTATATTTATTCAGTGTGTAGAGATACTGGAATGTATTGTAGCTCCATAGCAAAAAAGCAAAGCAAAAAAGCAAACCACAATTACCTTTGCATGGCACAAAATGTACAAAAAAAAGTCTGCAGCAAAAAGGGTGATAAACTGCTAATGTTATTTCCTAAGAGAACCAATATCATGTGTCATACAGATGCATTAGGGTTTTGTTTTTAAATGGATAAAACTACATTTTAATCCTTGGCACACATGGAAAGCTTTTAACTCTAATTGTACCATCTGCTGTGCAAGAACACATTTTATAATCCAGTACTGTAGCTTTACAGGGGCTGAAACGTGTAAAAATTTTGTTTTCAGTGAAATGCATTGAAAATAAATATCTTTCATTGGACGAGGCTTCTACTGGAACCTGTGATGTCTCATAACTACTGACTGAGAATTGTATGCTCATGGCAGTTTTCAGCATGTCCAAGTAACATTTTGGGAATTAATATATCAAAACACCTTAACTCTTTACTTGGTTAATTTGACTGGAAGTAAATAAAATAGTGCCTCATATATGTCTAATGTATTTACTGTCTGCTAAAATGCTTTACTAGTCTCCTTTCTTATTTGTGTTACTAAGCTCATTTCTAAGTGTTTATTAGAGTTCTATGTACCACAAACAGTGCCATAAGTCATACTCTAAAGTTTTAAGTGTCTCTGCCTTCATGATTTTTGAGTTAAAGCCCTGAGAGTCATAGCTCTGCTTGCACTCTCATATCCTCAAGGGCCTTCTTTGGCCGAACGCCTGTGATCCTGTTGATCCTGCAGAGAATACTACAGGATGAATAGGATTCTAGCTTGCAAGACTTCATGTTCTGTCACTAGGTCAGGCACTCTTGCCTATGATCTGAATAGACGTTATGCCTCGTTAGAATAAAAGTTTCAAATGTGCGAGGGATCCAAGACTATCTTTCTAGGTGTTATGTTTAAATGTCAAATAAATGCCACATTCAGAAGTAGGAAGGTTGGTGTTAAAGAGATAGAACAAAGATTTAAATCTGGAAGCAAGATGCTATGTGAACTCAGCGTGGAAGGTGAGTCTTGTTTGTTGGAATTTGCAACCCTCCCCTATAGTTATGAAATATGGATTTCAACTGAAAGAACAAGATACAACGAGCTAAAATAAGTGTTCTCTTAAAAGTGGCCAGGTTTAGTCTTATAAGGATAAGGTGAAAAGATCTATCATCTACGGGGAGCTAGAAGTAGAAATGCAACTCCTAAGCAAAATGAATCAGCTGAGGTGGTTTAAACCCGATCAGGATGTCGTCCCACTACAAGCAAAAACTGGGGGAGACCTAAATTCCCTTGGGACTACATAGCCTATATATATCCCGTCAGGCTTGGGAATATGTTGTATAGTCTCATAGGGATCATTGGAGCTAGAAAGTGTTAAGTGCTAAGGTGAGGTACAGTATGTTAAGGTTTCCCTTCCTGCAACTGCTACGCCTGCAACGCGAGTCAGGCAGGCAAAAGAAAAAAGATGGATATGGCTAAGTTCCCTTGCCAGTTTATAGACCTTTATACTTTAATTTATACTGTTGGCTGGTTTTTGAAGCCTGTACCAATGGCTGCATGTGTGTGCAATCTCACTGTTCTAATCTGGCTAATCTATAGTGCTCTTAAACAGTTTAAAGACAAATGTGTTTGTTTGTATGAGCCTATATTCAACATGTTGACTGCAAAGGTAAACCTCAGTGACGAAGCCCATAATCTTTGACCACTGAGTCAGAGCGTGGAAACAGTCTGGGGGCGAGTGGAGCATGGCCTTGAATTCCAACTTTAATTACATAGCTGGCCTATGCAAACCTCTCATTTCATCTTTCGGTCTAATTGCTGCAAATGCAGGCCGATTGCTACCTCTGGTCAGGCTGTTTAGTGGGGAGACTAAATTAGACAATGTATCTATAAAAGACTGCAAGTCTAGCTCTAAAAGATCTTTTATTTCCTGGTATAAACTCATAAAATTGGAGTCCTGCCACTATGTGCGGTAATTTTGTTTTAAAACATTAAAAGCTGAAAGGCTAAAGCTAGTTTGTCTTTTTATGGTTGGTGTTTTTAGAACTATTATCTGCTACCCTAACACATTAATATAGTTGCAAAATCAGATAGCAATCTCCAGTCGCTAGATCGACCAACAGTGTCATCAACAACAAGGGTTATTAAACAAAGGGTAATTAAATGCCCAAGTTTTACTCTAAGAGAGCAGTAAAACCACTTTTTATTGGGTGTGTAAAAAAGTCATCCAGCCTACTGCTTAGCATTTATTCACTCATCCATATCAAAATGTTTTCTTTAAAAAAGAATAAAAACTTAATCTGTTTCTTAATATAAAAATTCATGCTGCCATTGATTTATAAATCAATGGTAAAATAAGCCAGTGCTACCAACTGGGCAATGTTGCCACTTGCTGCAAGGCCACTGTTGCCTTGCAGCAAAGAGGTCCTGGGTTCGACTCCCAGCCAGGGGTCTTTCTGCATGGAGTTTGCATGTTCTCCCCAAGCATGCATGGGTTCTCACCGGGTACTCCAGCTTCCTCCCACAGTCCAAAAACATGACTGTTATGTAAATTGGTCTCTCTGTGCATGGTTGTTTATCCTGTATGTCTCTGTGTTGCCCTGCGATGGACTGGCGACCTGTCCAGGTTGTACCCTGCCGCTCGCCCATAGACTGCTGTAGGCACCAGCTCCCCCATGACTCACTATGGAATAAGTGGTATAGAAGATGAATGAATGAATTCATGAATTAATGAATGAATTAACAATGTAAAGTAAAATTTAAAAAGCAAAATAAAATTGTATATTGTTAATAAAATATGCAATAGTGTTAATTTTTGTAATAATGAATACAAATCATGAAGGTTTAGAAGAGAAGAAGACAGAGGTTGATATGAAAAAAAACCAGTATGTTTTCTGTAATTTTGATCTCAACCTTACTTCAGAAACAGCGATCATTCTAAATGCGAGGGCGGTGATGATTCCATTGGCCAGAATGCAAAAGGTTTTCTTGCACACTATAAAATTATAGTTTTGACAAGGATTAATAATACGTAGTATTTGATCAAAAAACTCTTATGTTTTATTATTATGTATAAATAGTATTGAAAAATAACACAGAGTAGCGGGTAAAATAATCTGACCAAAAGCTGGACAGCTACATGTCCAAAGCATCCCTGCTTTAACACACCTGAATCAAACGAATGGTTATCTTGGACTAAGGATGCATCCAGGACATTGGCACTCGAGGACTGGAGCTGAAGACCCCTGCACCAAAGCTTGGTTTATACTGTTGCAATGGAAGTTAGGTACATTAATATGTTTAACATCAGTCAGTATAGACTGAGAATATGTAATAGTGTAATATGTGAATTTTTCTATCCAGTAAAACTCTTACCCTCCAAACATACTGGATCCAATTTGTTGCATGATCCCACAAAAAATCGGGTCGTATGATGTCCATAGCATATTGAACACGTTGAAGTGAGTGAGGCTGTGCAGACCGCTCACGATTATCCACCACTGTGCCTCCGACTGTCTGACTAAGATAGACCAGGGGTCTATTTTAGCCAGATCTACACTGCAAATTTGACTGGAATGCCATGAGTCAGACAGAAAGTGAGACACAGTGGCAAAGTAAAATACATCCACTTTGGGGGAAATACAAACTAATATGGTCAAATAAATATTACACAATTTGATTCCAAAATAGAGAACAAAAGTGGTATATATGACATGATACACCATTCTTACAGCCAGAAGGAAAAAAGCATTGGCCGGACATAGCAGACATTTTGAGAATTAGTGGTATGAAATATTGCGTTTAAAATGTTATTTAGATTATTTTTATGTAAGTGTTAAATATATAATGTTTAATTGATTTGAATACTTTTGTATACTTTTCATACAGCTTATTATTTCAAAATAAAAAATTTTTGTACTAATTGATATTAGTGCAGTGATACATATGTTAGGATCATAATGCAATTGTGTTTTAAATAAATGTATGGTTGAAATATTATCACAAAACTTAAATGAAGCGTGTCTACAACATATAAACTTTGAAAATAATTAAATGGTAAGATTCATGTCGTTGTGCTTATGAGGTTGTGTCCTAGTCCAAGAAGCAGAGAGATCATGTGTATCTTGAATTATCTCAGATGAATAGAACTGAATAGCAACGAGCTACTGCATCAACATGGAGACAGGATGATCCACCCAATTTACGTTCCTCAAGTCTTCCTGGCCTAACAATGCCCCAACGGCAGGTTCCCAAACCTTTTGCTCACACCTACTGTATAAGGAGTTCATGCCCCCCAGACCTGAATCTACATGGGATGACCCAAACAGCAGTAGTTTTTATAAAAACTTGTGAGTTTGAATTTGTAAAGAATTAGGGTTTATTTTTCTGCTTTTTGGTGCCCTTATTTATGTGTGTGTGTGACTGTAAAAAAAAACTGCTATTGTAGGAACTTATGATTATTTCTTATAAATAACCAAAAATCATTTCTTACAAATAGAGATCAGACATACACTCTGGTGTTGTAATTATTGGGCTCGCAGTACTTAATAATTACAATTACCTAATTGTCATTAATAATTGATAATTATTAACCAAAACAACGTTAAAAGTCATTGTTTTATCAACGGTTTTACCAGACGTTATTTTGACAGATAAACACTCTTACACAAAATAAACACAAACGCCGTCTCTTTATCTATGTGAAAACATATTAAAACCAATAGTCCCAATAGTCAAAAATAGTCTAAAATAAGGACGCGCACTGAGTATAGATGGAGATCAGACCAGCAGTCTATGGACTCAGTGGGATGGATCAAATCTTCAGATTTAATTGGGAATATGGAGACAAAATTAATGAGCAGCAGAGAGTTTGTCCACATAGGCAGCGCCTTCAGGAGCGGCTTAGCTCTTTACCTGCTAACAGCTGACATCGAGTTACTCCAGCACACAGTCATAAAACCTTAAGGCGGGAACACGGAACATTACACACGGCCATAAACAGTGATACAATAGGATGATCAGATATCGGCACGAGGCTCTGACAGCAGCTTCAGTCTGCTTTGAATGAAACTTCAGTAGTCCAACTTTAACTCCTGACTGATTAGGGATCAGCATGACAAAACTCAGTGAACACGCTGACATCCAAACTTGCCGAGCGTGGCCGCGTTACAGTCCAACAGCATTAACACAGCAATCAGAACAGTTCAGCCGTAAACACTGCAATCATAGATCGCATGCAACAAATTAATATATTGGCTTAACTGGTGGTGATACTGGATCACCTCAATCTACCCCTTGCCCAGCTCAGACAAAAATACCAAAAATAGGAAACAATAATTAGTTTACTTGGTGCCGGCTTTCTGGGGAAATAAGTGTCGGCGAGTGGGCTTCCTTTTAAGAAAGTATTAAGTGGCGATTGTTACGCATCTGCAAACACTCTAAACGGTCACTTTCTTCTTCGTCCAAAAGGGGCAAAATATGATGAACTGTTGGCAGTCGACTGGAAAAAACGAGGAAATTCATCTTCTTCGGGAACCCTCTGTGGGGTTTTCACCTATGCCTGGGCAGCAGCGAAACGGTCTTCGATTGGAATATGAATCTTTTGATTTCCTTGGATCAGCAAGATTTCCAGCTTTGTCAAGCTCTTCCTTGGATGGCCAGTGTGGAGGAAAAGAGTAAACCCAATCGCCTTGTGTAGTATCGGTAAGACACAATAGCTGGAAATGTCAGCTCAGCGTTCGCTTAAGCAAGTTTTTCTAAACACTGGTGATGCCAGAGCTGCGACGCATGCTTAGTGGCGTAGTAGTTTGTTTGGATCACATATGGACAATGATCCAACACTATATAACTGATTTATAACAAACCTCAGGCCAACTTCCAATCTTTGTTTGGGCTCCATCATGGCTCTGTAGTTTGTGGATTGCCACATGAGCCCAACAAAAGAGAGAAATTCATCCATTTTCTCAACACTCATCTGGAAATATTGGTGGTGGTGTTGGCTATACAGTCTCAGCTTAGCAACAAGATGATAAAAAATCTGCTTGTTGTCATCTCTGGTGGCTGAGGGTATCCACCCACAGACGCCTTTTCATCCTCAGTGCAAGCAACAAAAGCAATTGCCAAAGTTCTTCTTCTACAAAGTGGTGATAAACACAGACACATAATTGGTTTGTTGACGAATGTATGTTTGACAAAGAAAAACTAAAGTGATCTGTAATACAGTACTAATGTGCAAATGTTTATCACACAGGCTGGCATTTTGTGTGTAAACAGCCCATCAGACAGACTAGAATGTACGCAAACAATAAAGTATTTAAATACATACCGTTCCTACCCATGGTACAAGCTCAAAAGTACAGGAAAAAAACAAGTGAAACGGTGATCTTGTTTAGCAGCAAGTGCGCTTTTGTGTTTCCTCACAGACCAGCTTGTGTTTATAAATCTGGCTGTTATCGTGTGATCCCGGGATTCCGGTACATACTTGATCTTGTGAGTCCAGTGGTCCGTCAATGGACCGTCTAGTCAGAGCCTATATGTTTTGTAGAAATCGGAAATCAAGCTTGTGTAGAGTCTGATGCAAGCAGTGTGTTTTGGGGATTAGACATTAGAAAGTTGTCTTATTATCAGTCTGATTATTTTAACGCAAAGTAAAACAGTCATTGTAAATCAGATATGACTTCAGTAATCAAGACCCACTCTCTTGGTAGTCATTATTAGTAACTTTTACCCATTCTTGGGTGAAGATTCTAACTCGGTATGACGGGTTGGACCCTTAACCTAACCCTGAGTTAAATCATTTGACCCAGGACTGTGTGAGCAAAACTTACCATACTGGGCTGTTTTTTAAAGTGTATTATTTGTATAAACCCCTGTACTTGAAATTACTCGGAAAAATACAATTTAAAGACCGTTGTATATGTGGTCTCTTTAGGCTTCAAGCAAGTACGTGCACTTACAAAAAGACCCTGAAGACACAAAATCCATCTTGATTAGACTCATGTCATGACTTCAGAAACACACAAGAAAGCATGACAACAGATATTTATCACAAAGACATAATGTGTCTGCCAGCTTTGTATCGTCAGCTTACAGACCTGTCAGACTGTGAGACAACCCAGGATCTCTTTGGGATGGATTTTTACCTGTCCCCCTTGCTTAATCCATAAATACAAACACAGCAGTCCTGACGAGCCTCTAGACCTGAAGAGCATTTTCCCCACAAGCACACACTAGTCACACACACACATAAACACACATCAGGCATACATAAATACACATGCACCACATTCTGCCAATGGCTTTGCAGTGAACTGATGAAAGGAGAAAACCTTTCACCAGTTTCTTACTTCCAAATGTCTGTGATATTACTGTTCTCTCAACTTTTATTCAAACAGGCAAGCTGAGCACATTCCATGAACACATTTTATTTACAACAACAGCCCGAGGAGATGAGATGCCTTTATTTAGGAGAAATTCCAGCTCTTACTTTGCAATAGATTGTTTTTCCTTCGTTCTTTCACATAGATAAGTGTGAGGATGCCAGGATTTGTCAGAATGTAAGTTTTAGAGGGGAAAAAAAAACAAATAAAATTTTGGAATCTAAACATTTATTCATATTAATTGTGTGATTAATTAAACCATTCTTACTGTCTGGTACCTGTAAGTTATGTATCAGATTGAGTTATCTTTAACTTATAGACCGTACCAAGTTTGTGGGCTCATCTGGAAAGAATAAAATTGATATCTGATGTGTCTATTTACCAATTTTGTTTAGACCTTAGCCTTAACTTGTTAGCACCTTTGCCTTCCAGCAAGAATATCCCTGGTTTGGATCCTGGTCTTCCTGTTTTCATGTTCCCCTGTTGGTTCCTCTCGGTACGCAGGCTTGCTCTCACTGTCTAAAAACATACATGATTGCTTGACTGGCCACTGTGAATTATCTCTTGGTCAAAAAGTGTACATGTGTAGTTAAATGTGTTGTGTATCTTTGTGTTGCCCTGTGATGGATTGATGAAATTACCGACCCAAAGTGTATCTCACTCACTGCACCATTGAAGGCTGGATATAAACACTAGCCAAATCACCCAGCAAACATCTCTAAAGTCTGTACCTTTGCAGGTTAGGCTGCAAAACAAGATGCTCAAGTTGATGGACAGAGCTGTACTAATACCACAAAGCCATTGAGGATTCAGGGGTTGTACTGGCATCCAAAACCAAATGCTCGTGCACATATGATCCTGGATGAGCACCGTACAAAGGATTTCAGAATCCCTCCATCTGGTTCAGCAGGGAACAACCTTTTACTTTTTGACCTGGAAACTCAATGTTTCCTTCCCCGTAAAGCAAAGAAATAAGAGCCAAATGAGTGTGACAGTAGGGGCACATTGCCGAAGATGAGCCCAGACTGCTAAAGCGGATCAGTTTTCAGCCCCTAAATTAAATAGTGGAACTTGCTGCTTGCCTTTATCTAAGGTGACATAGGTATGCTGTGTATATTTATGCAAAAAAAGAGACCTTGGATTTTTCATAGCAGATAACAGGAAGAGTCAAAAAGAAGAGTGGAACAAGGCATTACGTATGTGCACTGAAAAAGACAAAGGGAGCAAATGAAACAAGAGCTTTAGAAAATTTATAAAGGTGAACTGTGAATGAAGAGAAAAGGATTGTCCTATAAGTTGCTGAGAAAAAGCAATCATGAAAACACGTTAACTTAAAGAATCCTCTAAGGCTCTCCTGTATGGCGCCATAAAACAACAGCTTCAGATACTCTGAATCAATACAATCTGCCCGCTCCTGCTCTTTTTCAACCCCCGAGGGCCACACATTATGAAAAACATCACATAAAAAAGCAAATATGACTGCCGGAATGCAGTCAGTCACCGACTAGGAGCATGAGCGCAAGGCTGAACAGCTTGCAGCACATGAAGTAACAATCTCAAATTGCACAGTCATTGCCCAGCTAAGTCTTCTCGTTCATCTATGCACAAAAAGACTTATTAACACAGAAAAAAAAACCTCTGTGAATTAACTGTTCTCGGTGCTTGTATTGTGGCAGTTTGTTATCCTGCATGCGATCAATGTTAATCAGAGATTTGAATTATCTCAGCAGTTCAATTAATTTGTTTTTTGTACAACCAGCCCTCCCCCCACCCCCCACCCCCACACCCTCAACCTATCTGTTCCCAAGCCTGTCCTTTTATTTGTCTTTCCAAAAATACATAATTAATTACACAAAGCGGGTTTATAGGGCTTTTCATAGGTGTTTTTTATTGGTTTCCTGTTAAATTTTTTTCAGGGCTAGCATCGCCTGAGCCCAGTCATGCTTATAGAGACACCCCAAACCAAAATGGCACTCTTTGCAAATATTGACACAGTCACCCGGGGCCATGCCAAATGAATCCCGCCCCAGTGATAGAGGCATCTGTGGCTCCAAATGGAGCATGGCACAGCATATGAATGAGGGGGCACAATATATGAAACAGAGGAGAGAGGCAAAGAGAACAGATAAGATTTCTCCTATTCAATTTATCTCTGACCTCTCCTTCAACCCTGTATAACCCAAATTCTTCCCGACTTACCCTCGCTCACTTGCTATGCAATGACCTGGGTTTGTGATGGCTGATTTGCAGAAAGTTGACTGAAGATATTCTAGATGGGATGAGGAGAACTCCTAAGCCTATCTGTCAGTACATGTTACTTGAAGTATCCCAGCCAACCACAATGATGGAAGGAGGTACCCATGCCCTGGTTAAAATAATAAACAACATACAGCTTTGTGTCACAGCTAGTACCGTCACAGAATTATGAGAAAGAAGTACTGACACCACTTGAATCTTTCCCCATTTCTTCACATTACAACCACAGAAATCATTGTATTTTCTTGGAATTTAATGTGATAATCCAACAAAAAGTAGTGTATAATTGTCAAGTGGAAGGAAGTTAGTAAAACTAATTATGTATAATTATGTATAATGTTGGGTGTGTGTTTGCTACATGTGGGGACATGTGGATGCACAAACACACAGGTGTGTAAATGTGTTGGGTATGAGCACAGATAAACAGCTGTGTAAATGTGTAAGTTTATGTTCTCAAGGGATAAGTAATTACTATATAAAATTGTAATATGTATATATAAAGGTTATATGTGGAAATTGACAACTAGCCTGGAATGTTGTGTATACTATTCATTGTAGCTAATTCAGCCTGTACCATCTGGCAGGGGGAAAAACAATGGAAATTAGCCTTGACTGTAATTAGGTGCATTTACATTTGTGTTGTTCAACATGTTGATTAATGCACATGTCCCTCTTCAGCAAAAAAATGACTGAAAATGATAAATGCTTTTCAAATGTTTTAAAATTCAAGATCAGAAAACTGTGGCATGTATTCATATTCAGCACTGATAAGACATTACAAATTTTCACTACAATAACATCTGAATTTGCATTTAGGTCTTGGCTTTGACTGAATACATGTGCATATGCTTTGATCTAAACTATCCCATTGTAGCTAGGGGTATTTAGTTAGGTTTGTGGTTCTGCTATATGGTGGTCGTTTTTCAGTCAACTCTTACAAACTACCAAGTCCTTGCAAACAAAAAGACTAGCCACAGTGCTACCACCACTTGAGCATCATGACCCTTTATCTTATTATTTCTATATTTCTGTGTGGATTAGCAGTTGTACCATTTTTAGATTTTGGATTGAACATTTATTTGTGAAATTTTAAAAACCTTGAACATAGGTTTACAACCTAACTCAGCTTAAACTTTTTTCACAACTTTATATTCAAACCTGTGCCTGTTGTCACCCTTGGTCTTCTCTAGTTGACTTCTGTCAGTGATTAGTTGCCCTGGATTCTATTGAAGGTCTGTGGTAGTAACGCAATAAAATGAGAAATATGACTACTTTTGCTACTTAATCTTGTTATCAGGTAAAATAAACCATCTTTTTTGACTTCTGGACAAGTGCAATTGGTTCATTGGGACTTAAATATAAGGAGGAGAAAGTGGAGGGGAGATGAGCTTGTTAGGCAGAGAAAAGTGATGAGGAGGAAGTGTGTTTTTGCACATGTAAGAGATGGGTCAGAGGAACAATGGTACAGCTAGCATGCAGTGATCCAGGCAAGACCAAGCTGTCGCCTGGCTCTTAGTACATATGCACTAGTTACACAGCCTGTGTGTGCACACATACACAGCTTGACGCCCCACCATCACTTTTTGTAATGGGAGTCCTCCCTCCTGCCAAGTGTGTGCTGACGAGTGCATTTCAAACAGAATATTTGAGCCAAAATGAGATGTAAAAGAAATAGAAAACAGAAGGAAAGATGCAGGTGAGGATGAGGTTATGGTGTAAAGTCAGTGGGCGATGCAGTGGAAGAGGGGGATGGAAAAATAATTCAGTGCCAGCATTGGTCTGTGACATGTGGGTAGATACTGAAGATGTTATTAGTATCACATTTACGGGCTTTATAAAACTGCCACCGAGCTGGCTCGTTTTAATATATCTTCAGCTGATATGTGCCACACTGTCATATGTGTTGCACTTCTAGCAGCTGCTGAGATGGTCGCTCAGCGATAGCAGAGCCATTACTCGTCATCTCATTTCACAGCTCTCTTTGACCCTCCTGCTGTTTTAGTCTACAGTTCATTTCATTTATTTTTCAAGATTCAAGATTTAATAACTATTTGTGTTTAAAATGAAACACAAATAGTTATTAAAGAACTTATGTACAACAGGTCTAGTTACTTACACCTTAATTTTTTTTTAACTCAAGGATTAAATCAATTTATATACAACTTGGGTATGTACACAAGGCTCTTTTAAGAGTGGTAAATATGGAAAAAAATCAAAAAACTTTATAGTTTCTTAGTTCCATTCAATTCTGCTCATTGCCCTATACAGCTTTGAGCCTACCCAGGCTATTTCTTACAGCAGATTAAAGTGGTATAGGTTGAGTAGAAACCAGCTACTATTGTAAATGAAGTACTCAATTCTCATTTTGGATCTTGATGAAGACTTGGAAAGAAAAATCCAAATGGATAACACAGCTCTTCCAAAAAAGGAACTGAAGAACTCCCTGGAGATCAATGTGGGCAATGGTCTGCAATTAATTTGGCAAAAGATACACAAATTCAGGAGAGTGAAACACTGTTCTCATCAAAGGCTTTGTAATGTATCTGCCAACATGGCACATGGTGGAAACCATGCTAAAGAGCCATCCAATAATTCCTACTACTTAACTGGGGATTAACCCTCAGAGAAGCTTTTTGTGTTCAAGATTCATACTTGATTTCTTCATTAAAATAGCTCTTTCGTCTAAAAACAAACTACATGAGGTGACAGAAGTAAAACGCTTATAAGAAATTATATTTTTTAGGCTGTAAAACGTTCATGTCTGTCAACCAGTATGCATCGTAATCCACTTTCTCTTCCTGTTTCAGAAGCATAACAAAAACACTGCCACAAAGCAAAAATGGTTCAGGAATGGTTTAAGGAGCATAAGTTGGAGGTGTTGACTAGTTGGTCTCAAAATTCCACAGACCTTAATTCAATGCTTTGTGAAGTCTTCTGTGAAGTAAAGAATAAGAAAACCTCATCCTCACCCACCTATTATAACTCTAGCTCATGCTCTAATAATCAACTGCTGTGCCATTGAGAGTGAACTGTTCTGCCTGCAGTCAAAGACCCATGCCTTCCCTGGATCATGCATGTATAATTGCATTTGTATAGCATTAGGAGGGTGCAAAATGGGATCTAGCATGTTCCATCACTTTAAATTTAAACAAACCTATATCTAGATGTTTCAGTGTTTGAAGGTGGCTTGGAAGTTTTGCTTGTTAATCATTTTCAGAGAATGCTAAAGCTTTAGAGATTCCACAATTTGTTCAACCTCAAAGGGAGCCTTATACAAAAGAAACAATTCTTCAATTTGTTTAACACTAGAACGCCCAGAGCCGTCAATTTGACGGTTTTGAAAGTTTGACATGCCATAACTCTGGTTTATTAAAACTCTTATCTTCCTGGCATCCTAACTTTTTCTAAACCTGTATTTTGTGTATTCCTATGTCTCTTTTTTTTTTAAATAACAAAGCAAATAAAAGATCTAATTATTTCTACCTCTAACTACCACAGCCGCTATTTTGATGGCCCTATTATTTACATCGATATTTTTTTACCGCAGCTGAGTATACGCACGAGCGTTGCTTAGCAACCGCCACTCTGTAACGCAGTCAGATTGTTGGCATCCCACAAATGGATTCTAGAAGGATATTTTTTGCTCAAGAGACATTGGAAATGCTTCAAAAATTAGATGATCGTGATTCTGGGTCGAGAGGGATTCTGACGGCTCTTGGTCAGTATCCAGTTCCAGCGACAGCAGGACAGAGAGTGAAGCTCCCCCGGCTAAAAAAACATGAGTCGCCCCATTAGCAGGAGGTTGTGCCGCATTATTTCAAGGTAGTAAAAGACTAGCCTATGTAACGCTTTTATCATTTTAGGCTATAGTTTACAGATTGGTAAACTAATAATATATAAATTATAGAAACAGTGCCACAATCAGCGCAGGTTCAGAGACAGGGAGAGCCAGGTGCCCAGTGCCCAGCTATAAACCCAGCAATCCAGCTCCCTGGCAGGAGAGAAACTACAAATCAAGGTACTGATAATGAACAAAGCAATAAACAATAAATTAGGCCATAGATGTAGTAGCCCAGTAACAACAATCTATTCTGCGCTTTACAGCATTTTCATCGCAAGACGAGCGCACACCTGGGAAGGAGGAGATAGGAAAGGATGGTACGGTATGGACAGTGGTAGGGGAGGAAGAAAGTAGAGGGAGGCGTCAGAGCCAGAATGGGTTGACAGAGCGCCTGATCCAGGATGCCCAAACCGCATTCCTCTGCGTGGTGGATGCTGAAATGCTTATCCGCATTCACGGATGCAGTGTGGCTGAGGCCCGCAGAGTTTTAGGAGATGATTCCTCCTCGGACATGAGTGTGGATGAGCTGAAGGCATTTTTAGCACTAGTTTACGTCCGCGAAGTGAAAGGGGGCGTAACATGGAGCTGTCCAGCTTTTGGTCAGATTAGTAAAGCTTTTTTTTTAAATGTACCTGCTACTCTTATTATTTTTCAGAACTATATATAAATAACAATAACACATAATAGGTTTTGATCAAATACTATTATTAATTCTTGTCAAAAACAAAATTTGATGGCGTTAATGCGATGACATCATCACCGCCCTGGCATCCAGAATGCTCGCTGTCAAATTGACGGGCTTGGGAGTTCCAGTAGTGTTAGAATTCTGGGAGTCCTAGTGTTAAAAAAGGGCTTCATGTAAAGTTCTACAGAAAAAATTGAGTAATATTCTTAACATTCATATTATGTGTTACCTCTCGTGATTTGTTATGCAAAGGTTAATTTCCTGATGGTTTGTTACAGCCACTGTTTGACCAACAAGAGTCCGACAGAGGTCTTAGGCAGACTTTGCAGCTGCTTAGAGGACAAAGATTATTTAATTGAGTTGCTGTGGAAATTAAGTAAAAAAACTTTCAAATAGGCTCTTGATCTGGTTATATGATGAGCAATATCATGTGACCATCATGATTGTGGAGTGAAAACAAATCATATCTTACTGTAATAGCCTAGTTCACTGTAAAAAGTGGTCTGTGGCATTGTGGTGGCTGGTGGGCTAAGTGGAGGTTTGAGCAAAACATAATTTTGCTTATGGCTATTGTTGATAGAAAGCCATAAAAAGTATTATTCAGGCATTAAAATATGTGAAAGAATGTGCTCTGGTGAGATACGACCAGAAATAAACAATTTTAGATTAGGCGCAAAAAGCAGTGCATGGAGAAAAAACTAACACTGCACATCACTCTCAATACACCATCCCCACTGGGAAAGCATAGTGGCTGCCACCATGCTTCCCCATGCTGTGGGAAGGCTGTTCCTCAATCAGGCTTGTTTTATTTCCCATCAGACGTAAACTTTAAAATTGCAATATGTCTAAATAAAATTCTGTTATGGGTTTTATTTTTGGTGTGCCCTCCAAAACAGTAGTCCCTATTTGGTCACCCCTTACAAAGTCTTCTGGAGGCACCCCTGGCTGAATAGGCAACATGCCACAAATTTGTAGTTGTTAAAAAATGTTGAAACCTTGTATTCTCACTTCACAACGATGCACTCTTTGTGTTGGTTAGTCACATAAAATGCCCCAAAGAATCAGCAAAGTTTGTGGTTTTAATGTGACAAAAAGTTAAAAAGTTCACAATGGGTGGGTGCTTTTGCTAGGCACGGCAACCCTGGGGTCTGATGACCCATAATCTTAACTGAACGAAATGTCCAATCGTATCATGCATCTGTACAGCCTTTCGCAAGGACTCTAGGCAGAGCCGCACAATGTTTAACATATCACAGATGGCATTTAAAAGGAACAAAACATTCCAGCTTCCCGCTACCGTGTGAGCAACATTATTATGAATATTTACTAGGGATGTGATGGTGGTAGAGGGGAGTTTGAAATTAAAGGTGCGTGAAGAGTGCGCACGCACCGCACGCTCAACAGATGGCAGAGAGGAACAGACAGAGTGACAGGACGCTCGGAGGCTCATTTGCATTCCCTTTTCCGTCGCGTCCCAGGTTGTCATTCTCGCTCAGCATCATGCGGGAGCCACCTGCTAGCTTTCCTAAAGGCGAGCGGTTCTGAAGCGGAGTTTTGCTTAACGCGTGCACAGGCAGAGCGGAGCTTTAAAACTACACGACGCGGCACTGCGGCAGGCGCAGACGAATCGCCTCGATAGTGCAGCTTTCAAAGGGCTTTCTGTTGCACGATGCGCCGCCAGAACCCTCCTCTTTTCTCTTTACTTCCCGTGTACGCCCTTTCGTGCATCCCCTTTAGCATTCAACGGGAGAAGGCGCCCGCTCACTCACTCAGGCGCACCGTTGCGCACGGAAAATCTTTACAGGGCAATTTGTTCTAGCCATTGAGAGTCAATGTTTTATTTTCATATTAAACTTAAAATTGTAAGGTGCAACACCCTCCCTTCTTTCCGCCTTCCAAGCGAAAGCAAATAAGTAAGCGCGCCAATGCGTATAGAAATACTACAATGGAAAGTGGAAATAACAGTGAGAGTATGCATGCGTCTGTACGGCCACTGCGCAAAGTTCCATGTCGGTCTTAGAGGCGAGAATAAACCTCTCCCTGCTGCCTAGTTAAGGGATTTGGAATTTTTGAGCTGTCAGCTGTCCCACCTGTGATCCATCGCCCAGACCACATATACCAAAAACATCAAATAAATACACACAGGCGAGGCAAAGTTGAGTTTTTACAGATATACTCATGTTACCTGGTCGCTGTCAGCAGCAGCAGCAGTTATTTGAGGAGGAGGCTATTCCCCGATCGGATCCGTGGACACAAGTTAAGTTTCCCATCCATGGCACGTCTCAGAAGGAGAAGGGGACTATTATTCATTCACGTTTTGCTGCTGCGCCCCACTAGTGTCTTCCGTGAGGCATCCCACTTCATCGAGTTCAAAAAAGGAAGGGAAAGGGGAGAAAGTATTAAATAAATAAACAATCTAAAGAAAAGATGAAAGAAAAGCGACATACATGAAATCATAAAACGTAGGGCCAGATTAAATGAAAGAACAGAACATAGGGGGAAACGCAATCCAAACTGAAAAACTAAAACGATATTACTGTAGATGTCCAGTTTTGTTAAAAAGCGTAAATCCACGTGATATAATCTCCATGGTTTGGTGCAGAGAGCCGCACGACATATTCCAAATTCACAGTAAGCAGCACCGCAGCAGTGGAATAACGGGGTGTTTTTTTTCTAACGATGCCCGGTACTTCAAGTCCAAAGAGGCTCTTCATTTGAAGCAGACGCTGAAACACAGAGAGAAAGCGAGTTGGACGTGAAAGGTGAAATCACAAAAGCATAATCTCTCACTCCCCCATTTCTTCCTCTTCCTCCTTCTCTGTTTGGTGGGATGAGATGTGTCGCCTGCTCTGGCATTCGGGATGAGGATCCACAGGCAGCGGCTCGCAGTCGGGCATCTGGCTCCCCTGCAGTGTCTTCACGAGCGGAGGACGGAGATGCGCGCTCTCGTTGCCCTCTCCGCCGGGGATCCGTCAGGCGCGTTCATGGTAGACCCCCCCTCCCCTCCTGCTCCATTCTCTATCTTTCTAAGCCTCACTCCGTCTCACAAACGCACGCACACGCGCGCTCTCTCTCTCTCTCTCTCACACACACACACACACACTGGCACACACAAACACATCCTAACTCCACTGACGTCAGCCCGCAAAGTTTCCAAATAAAGCAAGCATGGCTACATGATGTCAAATTCCATAAGCCCTCTAAAGGATAATTCTGCCTTTTTTTTGTAATATACACCATAGCACGCAAACATCTCTCAACAAGTCCGTACCAACTACCTCAGTATCACAAACAGATTTGCAAAAGTGTTCACACCTGGAACATTTGGATAGGTCATAGACCAACACAACATAGTGCACAATTGTGAAATAGTAAGTCGGAATTTGTATTACATATACCTTACTCTGTTACCCCGGCATAAGATCCAGTGCAATCAATTGACTTAAAAGTCAACTAAACTAAACTAGTAAGTGGCGTCCACGTGTGTGTAACTTAGTGTCTGTATAAATACTGCTGTTCTCTAAAGAGTTCAGAGGTTATTAGAGAATATTAGTTACCAAACAACAACATGAAGACCAAGGAACACACCAGACAGGTCAGTTGTGGAGAAGGTTAAAGAAATAGGTACAATGTAGTCCTGTAGGAAAACATGCTAGATGATTGAAGCTGGTGCAATGACTCTGAACAAACACCCAGGGCTACAAAGAAATTGCTTAAATCAAAGCATATTCATGTGGTAGAATCACCCAGTCAAAGTGCAGACGTAAATCCACACAGCCTAGATATAAAAGGCCGGTAGAGACAAACCCAAAATAATTGCAGCTGTAAGTACAGTGAAAGGTGGTTCCACTTAACATTTATGTGCTGTTTTGTGATAGTTTGTCTTGTAAATTACATTGAAGATTGTGTTTATAATGTGACAAAGTGTGAAAAAGTTTAAGGGTTCTGAATACTTTTGCCAGAAAACATTGGAGAAATTTAGCAAATTTAGTGCCTCTATATGATTTCTTCTCCAGTGAATAAACCCTTTATTCAAAGTTTCCAAATGCTCATATCTTAATGTCTTTTATGGCATCATAGAAAATTCTATACACCACTTTCTTTTTCCATTGCATCCCCTAGACAGTGGATGATCTGATTAGACTTTGGGGCGCCTTTGCTGCATATATTTGCATAAGGATGAGAAGAAGTGATGGTACATTAGTCAACTCAAGTGGTTCTTTTGACGGCTCGGGTGTGAAGGAGGAGCCACAGCAGCGCAGCCCAGCTCCACAAGTGTTGACAGATTGCTAAGCGGCCATATATTCAGCTATAATAAATTTTCAACTCTTCTGTGCTTCTGCAGCTATAGTAATCCCTTCTCAGCTTCCTATTAACTTAGTCCTTTAAAGAGTCTCTCTGCTCAGAAATAAGATGGCTGTTTTTCAGTTGCTATAGGTGAGATGCGAAAAACAAGGCAGAGCACTGTTTGATATTCAAGAGCACATCTTGTGAAGACAAAAGTGGACCAAATTACTTTAACAGCCTAAATTTGAAAATTGCTCACCAGTGTTCTCATTGAGCACAGTTGCAAATGACAGAGAAAATAGAAGCTATCAAGCCTGTGCATCTGGCAGATTACAGCATGTCAGAGTCTCGATCTTAATCATCAAACTGACAGATACTGCAAATTCATACATCTGTTTTAAAATAAAGATACATTGCTCTCACTTATACAGTATATCGTAGCTGTCAGGTAATAACCTTGTACTTTAAGTGATTTATTTATTTATTTTTATAATAATCAACTCTCCTGATCACCCTTCAACATCTCTCTGGGGTTCAATTGACACATTTCCAGTGAAAAGTATCAAAACAAAAATGTTAATTTGACCAAACAGTATGAATTTATGTTTAGAAGCAAGATGTTTTTTTTTTTTCAAATTTCCTGAAATGGTTCACTTTTGGAGATACAAGGCTTCTGTACGACAGCAGCGATACTTTGTGATGCAGTATGTTGCTATATTTCCTCTGGGTCTATGCATTTATTTAGTTCAGTTTAGTTTTATTTATATAGCGCTAATTCACAACACGTCATCTAAGGGCACTTTACAGTCGATTCAATCGAAGCATCCATACACTATTTCAAGTCAAGTACATACATTCCAATTAATCCTAACTATCAAACAGTGCATTCAGATTCAGTTTATTATTCAAACTGGTTAGATACTGGTTCTATCTAAGGAAACCGAGCAGACTGCATCAAGTCCTTGACTTGTAGCAGTCACTCTTCCTGGATGAGCATGTAGCGACAGTGGGCAGTTGCTTGCATTGACTTTGCAGCAGTCCCTCATACTGAGAATGTAGTGACGGTGAAAAGGAAAACTCCCTTTTAACAGGAAGGAACCTCCAGCAGAACCAGGCTCAGTGTGAGCGGCAATCTGCCATGACCGATTGGGGGTTTGAGAGAAAAGAGCAGAGACACGAAGAGAACACAGAAGCACTGATGCAGGAGTACTTTCTATGGGACAGAAAAGTAAAATAATGGTTGTAGCTCCTTTAGTGGCTTAATCTAGGAGAAAAAGACAGTCTAGAGTTTGAAAGAGAGCACATACAGTTAATCACAGTAAAAGTTCAGCCAGTAGCTATGTCTAGGAGAGACATGGTTAATGGATGTCTAGGTTAAACACTGAAAGACAGAGCCAAGTGTATCATTGACAGGTCCAAGTGTATCATCGGTAGAAGGTGAGCATTAAGTTGGCAGCAGAAGCTTGGCTGATGCCTCCATCCAGGAAGGTGTCATTGCTAAACACAGAGTCAGGCCAGGTGTAGCTTCTAGGAAGAGAAAAAACAGAGAGAGAACATAACGTTAAAAGCTGAAATAACAGCAAATAATGCAAAATTGGAGAGTAGTATGAGAATGTAGCAGAGAGAGTGAAAGTGGTCATTATGTCCTCCAGGAGCCTAGACCTATAGCAGCATAACTACGAGATAGCTAAGGATAACCTAAGCCACTCTAACTATAAGCTTTATCAAAAAGGAATGTTTTAAGCCTAGTATTAAAGTAGACAGGGTGCCTGCCTCACAGACTAAAACTGGGAGTTGGTTCCACAGGAGAGGAGCCTAAAAACCAAAGGATCTGCCTCCTATTATACTTCTAGAAACTCTAGGAACCATCAGTAAACCTGCAATCTCAGAACGAGGCTGCTCTGTTAGGAATATATGGAACAATAAGATCTCTGATGTATGATGGAGCTTGATCATTAAGGGCTTTATGGGTGAAAATTAGAATTTTAAATTCTATTCTGGATTTAACAGGGAGCCAATGAAGAAGGATAAAATAGGAGAAATATGAGCTCTCTTTTTAATTTTCATCAGAACTCTTGCTACAGCATTTTGAATCAGGTGAAGGCTTTTAATTGCATTTTGAGGACCTCCTGATAGTAAAGAATTACAATATTCTGGAGGTGAAAGAAGGAAATTCTAGAAACCTATTTAATATGGGATTTAAATTACACATTCTGGTCAAAAATAACTTGTCTGAATTTCGAAGCAGAAAATTTAAAAACATCATAATTTTTATGTCTTCAAGACATGCATGTAGTCTGTCTAACTGGTTGGGCTCATCAGGATTTTTTGGATAAATAAAGCTGAGTATCATCAGCATAACAAAGAAAACTTATCACATGCTGCCTGATAATTTTACCTTTTGGAAGCATATATGTAGTAAAGACATTGGCCCTAGCACTAAACCCTGTGGTACTCCACAATTAACCCTGGAGTTTGAAGATGATTTATCATTTACAGAACAAACTGGAATATGTCAGACAAATAAGATTTAATCCAGCCTAGTGCTGTTCCACTGATCCCAAAAGAATGTTTCACCCTTTCTAAGAGAATATTGTGATCGACTGTATCAAATGGAGCACTGAGATCTAACAGGACAAGTACAGACATAAGTCCATTATCTGAGGCCAGGAGAATATCATTAGAGACTCTAGAGAGCCAGTGCTGTTTCAGTAATATGATGAGCTCTGAAACATGACTGAACCTCTTCAAACAGATCATTGCCATTTCAACCTAAACTCTTCAAACAGATCATTGCCATTTCAACCTGGACAGACTCACTAAGAGAAGACAGGGATGCAATTAGAAAAGTTTATTAGTGAATGTTTATTTCTTTCGCGCTCGGACCCCAGTGGAAGACGTGAATGCTTAGAATGACATGCGCTTGAATGAACATCTTAAGGTTAGATTTAGAGATGTCTTCCCCCCTCAGACTTGACGCTGATTGGTGGAGCAGAGCCGCATTGAGGAGTAGTTAGACGAAGCTGGAGGTGAGTCTTCCATGTTGAATTTTGGTTTAAAGTCCATGTAAATGCTCCCACACTTGATTAGCAACTATTTTCTCAAGAATTTTAGATAAGAACGAAAGATTGGATATAGGTCTGTAATTTATTAAGCCATCTTGATCAAGCAAAGGCTGCTTAAGTAAAGGTTTAATTACAGTTACCTTAAAAGCCTGTGGTACATATCCATTTACGAGGATAGATTAATCATATCTAAAATGGGGCTGGTAATCAAAGGGAACACTTCCTTAAATATTTGGTTGGGATTGGGTCAACGGGACAAGTTGAAGGTTTAGATGAAGCTAATATTTTTGATAACTCAGGAAGCTCAACTGGATCAAAAATTTCCAAACACATATCATTTTCTACAGTTACTTCCATTGCTGTCTCACTTACTAAGAATGAAGAAATCATGTTTGGGAGAATGCCAATGATTTTGTTTTTAATAGAATCAATTTTATTTAAAAAGAATCTCATAAAAGCATTACTGCTGAGAACTAAGGGAATAGATGGCTCAACAGAGCTATGACTCAGTGTAAGTTTAGCAACTTTACTAAAAAGAAACATAAGATTATTCTTATTCTTTTCTAATAATGATAAGAAATAAGCTGTTATAGCTTGGTAAAGTGTATTTTTATACAACAGTAGGCTATTTTTCCATATTAAGTAGGAATTTTCTAGGTGTGTAGAGTCCCATTTTCTCTCCAATTTTCTAACATTGTGCTTTAAAGTACGCAGCTCTGAATTAAACCAGGTAGCCAGCCTCCTATGGATGATTACCTTCTTTTTCAAGGGGGCTACATTGTCTGATGGACCTTGCAACGAGGAATAACACTATGAACAAGAGAATCAATTTATGAAGGGGGACAAACATAATTATTGCCCTCCACTGTGTTTTTCAGTGATAATGAGTAAATTATAAATAAAACAGATTCTTTAAAGGTTGTTACAACATTGTCTGGTAATGATAATGACATTTTCTTTCAGTTGTGGAGTACTCAGTTAAATTAAACTCAAAGGTTATTAAAACTGGTCAGACAGGGAAGGGTTTATTTTTTATAAGATTTTTATGGTTTCCTCCTTTAAGATTATGTTAATCTATTCAATTTTTGCCGTGCGCAAGGCACTGTCTTAATACTGTCGTAATAGGGTAATGGGTGGATACATTACAGAAGCTGCAGAGAGAAGTGTTAAACTACGACCCTGCTTCCTGGTCCGAAGCCTGGGTTGTCAGAGTTTTGATGAACTAATAAATTCGGCCAGTTTTCTAGAAAGAAGAACTGCTCCATCCAAATAGGGATTTGTTGCTGTCTCTCCGAAATCAGAACAGGTTGTCCCCAAAGTTCACCTATTATGATATGGTGAATAATTTGGTGGATAACTTTGTTGACCTCCAATCGGCGTAACCAGGTGTCATTACTGCCAGTGTGAATAACAATTTTACTGTAGTTACGCTTATCCTTAGCCAGCAGTTTCAGGTAGGATTTGATTTCACCCGTTCTGACCCCTGGCAAACATCTGACTGTGGTTGCTGGTGTTTCTAGTGCCACATTTCTGACTATGGAGCTGCCAATTACCAGAGTCGGCTTCTCAGCTGAGTGTGGAAAAGCTGTTAGAAATGCAGACGGGTTGGTGGTGACCTGTGGGCTGGGATTTAGGACTATACATTCTACTTACCGTCAGCCAGCCAGCCTAAAGTTCCGGCTGTGAGGGCTCTGCTGAAGGACTGCTACGGGAGGCTACCCTCGTGCTCCGTGCTGGCTAAGGGACCTCTGCTATCTAATGGTTTTTCAACAGTGCGGAGCCAGGCCTCAAATTTCGACACCTTCACCTCCAAAGCTACAAAAATGCTACATTTATTACATTTACCATTATCACTAAAGGAGGCAGAGGAGTAACTGCATATCTGACACATAGACCAGGAGAGAGGAGGAGACTCAGAGATAGAAGGAGAAACAACAGAATGGGTCGCCAAGCTAGCGACCCCTTACCACTATGAGAAAAAACATGTGAAACATGCCGGGTCCCCAAACGTTCAGTGCAGCAACAGAAAATATGTGTTTTTTAATATGCTTATAATTCAGAGATGTCTCAGTAAAGAGAAACAGATCAAATCCAGAGAGCCTTCACACCAAACAATCCCCCGAGTTCAACAGTGAAAACAGGAAGTGACGCAATATGCCTTACCACCTTATAGGTTAACAGAATTCCACTTCGAGCTTTATAGGGTGCTCTGCTTATTTTTTTTATTGAAAATGTACTAATTTTGGTTGAAATTTATAAAAAGCATGAAGTGCAAGTTCAAATTCTATTTTTTTATTATTTGTTATTATACTGGTAACTCTTTCACACTGTTGTGTATCTGCTTTTCGTTTTTATTGTTGCAGGACAATATGCTGCCTTAAGTAAAAAAATCCCACACCATTTTCTTCATTTAACACTGTAGCATACAGTCACAGCCACTTTAGAAAAATCTGTTCATCAGCTAAGCAAGACCTACACCCTTGATCTGGTACCAAAGAAAACTCACCCATCAATCCTCAATGACTATGGACCTGTTGCCCTGACATCCCACATCGGTGTTAGAGATACCCCTGTTGACGCACCTCATCAGGAATCCCCTTCAGTTTGCTTATTGCTGTGGTAGTTGTAGTTGGAGATGTCATCAGACCCCTGCCTTAACAAACACAATGTCACATGCTGTGTTTGCTCCTTTATGAGACAGATAAGACCTAGAAGCTCAAACTCAAGCTCCTGTTCGCCATTGCTACTGTGTAATGGTGACCCCAACAGCACCGGGATAAATGTGCCGTTTTCTCATGACGAGTTACATTTGTTCGCTGGATTTATTTGACCATTTTAAAATTAATTTTTGTTAAAAAGACTGCTTCTGCTGTGATTTCTCTTTAATCCAGCTGTCCTTAGTGTGACGTTATTTCATTGTTTTTTTTAAATCAAGTCAAATTGCTCAACAGACGTGCGTGGAAGTTTGCCGTTCTTGTTGCTTTTAAAAATGTCAAGCTGTGGTTGAATGTCCACGGTGTTAACATAGATGCATGTGGTCATTCAGCATTGCTAAATTGGTTTCCAAGCTCAGACTCGAACCCCCTCCGCTCTCCTCTTTTTGTTCGGATTTTTATTTTTTTTTCGGTGTTTGAGCTTGGCTGGATCTTATCCAGCAAGTGTTAAACGTATGTGGTTCGACAGAAAAATTTGCTGTCCTGGCATGTTTAGGTTAGTTTGATGGCTTAATGATTGGTACAGTGGATCAGAAGGTTCTTGCCACATGCAATTGGTAATCAGTCAGTGTGACTAATACAGGAACAGTTCATCTGCCTGTTAACTACTTGATTGCAACATAGCCAAGTCATCATTATGCATGTCTGTAATGTTTGCAAATTTACATGTAACTCATTGTTTAAGTACTTGAAGCACTACAGATCTCACAGACATGTCAATAATGTGTTTTTCTCCTGTGGCCATAAAAATTAGAAGATTTTCCTCATATCATTCCTTTGCTGTTCACATGTCAAGAACACTCTTGGATAAAAGGACTAGACAAACTTGGAATCGAAGTATGTCTGTACAGTTAAAATGCTCTTTAGATTTTTGTAAAAAAGAATATGCAGATGTCAAAGGTCTTGTGTCTCACTTAAGCGGCCACATACAAGAATGTTTAACAGTAAATTGTCCTTTTGATGGATGCTCAAAAACTTTTAATGTGAAGCCATCCTTTGCATCTCATATCTCCAGGTATCATAGGGGGTGGAATGCAACTTAAATAGCACCCGTCCATTTATGTGAAGTTGCAGAACAGTCTCTTCTTGAGGAAAAAGTTACAGAACAGTCAAGTTCAGGTGAGCAGGCACATGTTTTAAGAAGAAGAAAAAGATGCTGATGTTGACCATTTTAGTAGCTTTGAAAGTAATGACACAAAAGTACTTACACAGAAAATCTTGCCCTATTTTACTTAGGCTTGCAAGCAAAGTATTTAGTTCCATCCTCTACAGTGATTGAGATAGCAAATGAAATGAAACATCTTCAGGATATTCAGCATGAATGAACAATGTCTACACTTTCTAGAGAATTAGAACATTCTAGTGTTTCAACAGAGACATTAAAATTTCTTGGTAAGAAAGCTTATGAACAGGGTCCTGTGCATGAAGCTTTAAATGAAAATGGTCCTTTAACCACACATCATCGAAGGATGCAATTTTACAAGGCACACTTCAACTATGTTCAGCCTGTTGAAGTCATACTTGGGTACAATGATATTGGACAGAAGAAGCACTATCATTATATTCCGATAATGGAAAGTCAAAAAGCAATATTAAAAGATGGAGGTGCTGCTCAACAGAATGTAAACCCTAACCATGTTGAGACTGATACACTTTCCGATTTCACTGATGGACATGTCCTTCAGTCTAATGCTCTATTTGCCTCAGCCCCAGATTCTTTGTTTGTTTCAAGATGCATTTGAGGTGGCTAATCCACTAGGATCTGCCAAACAGAAACACAAAGTTTTGGCTGTCTACTTCACCTTGGGCAATTTCTTTCCCTACTAACATTCAAAAGTACATCAGATCCAGTTGGTAGTTCTCTGTCGGGAGACAGACTGTAAATATTTTTGAGTGGATAAAGTTTTTAGTAAGCTTGTGTCAGACTTGTGTGAGCTTGAGGAAAATGGGATTAATTTTGAGGGTAACCTTTACAGAGGCGCTGTTGCATGCATAATGGGAGATAACTTTTGCTCCCATATGATTGGAGGGTTTACTGAAAACTTTAGTGTCTCTGAGTATTTCTGTAGATACTGTCTCATCACTAAAAAGGAATTTCAGTTCAACCCTCTTGCTGTTGCCTTTTTTAAAAAACCCTGCTAGTTACAATGAATGTGTGGACGTTTTGGAGAGCCAACCTGGATTGAGCATGCACCAGAGTATTAAAAGCAACAGTGTCTTCAACAAGCTGTCCTTTTTCCATGTGTGCCAGCCTGGATTACCACCTTGTTTGGCACATGACTTGTTTGAGGGTGAGGTTGACTATGACTTGGCATTGTGTTTTTGCAGTTTTTGATTAAGATAAAGTGGTTCAGTTAAAAGTCTGTAAATGACAGACTAAAAACATTCCCAGGTGAAAGCACCAACAAGCCAAATGCTATTCCTAGCCAGTGAAGAAAGCTTGGAGGTCATGCAGCCCAGAACAGGTGGTTTTTGAGGTTTCTGCCAGTTGTAATGCATAACAGAATTGAAGATCCTGACAGTCCTGTATGGCAAATGGTACTACTCCTGAGGGAGTTAGTTGAACTAGTCTGTGCACCTAGCCTTTCTAAACCTCAGATTGCTTACATTAAAAGTACTGATTGAGGAGTATATAGAAAGAGGCTAGAGTTATTTCCACATGTAGCTCTTCGACCCAAACATCACTATCTGCTTCACTATGCTGATTTGAGTTTGGAGTTTGGTCCACTCATGCACACATGGACCATGCAGTTTGAAAGTAAGCATAGCTACTTCAAACGTTGCATTAGGTAAAGTAAAAATTAAAAAAATGTGACTAAGTCTCTAGCTGAGAGGCATCAGTTATTTCAGGCTTATCAGTGTCACGGCAGCTTGTTTAGCCCCCAGGTGCAAGTGTGTGAGTCCAGAACTGTATGATGGTCACATCAGAGCACAAGTTGAACATTTTGGGCTAAAGTCTTTGAACTCAATTGTCTCTGATAAAGTAGAAGTCCGTGGAACTACATATATGAATGGTATGCTTGTCTTACGAACGTATGCCAAAAACCAACTACAGTTAGGGCAGATTGCATCCATTGTTGTCAAAGGTGAAACAGATGTTTTACTTTTTCTCAGGAAAAAAATCTGCCACATGGGTGCCTGAGCTTGGAGTCTATGAAATGGATAGAAATAATTTGGGTAATCTGGTATGCGAAAACCTCAAGATCCTTAGTGATTCTTTTCCTCTTTGTTTTTACCACAGAGGTTTCAGGTTACTCCACCCGCTGAAGCATATGCCAAAATGGAGCATGTAAAAGAGAGCATTCAGAAAGCTTTGCTATCACTAAGTAGTTGAGTCACTCATGTTCAGACTAGAGAAGATTGGTGTAAACTGTGTTGATGACCTCAGTTTCGTCAAGAGATAGGATCTTGAGGGAATTCTATCACCCATCCAGTGCAGAAGAGTGATCCAAGCGTTTAGTGCTGGTAAGTTATGTCTAATTATGATTTATAATGTTCTCCCAAAATCAGCAATGTGAAATTAGTAGAATGTCATAATACCCTTGATAGAATAAAACAAAAAGCACATTCAAACTGGAAATGCATCTAGGTATTAACAGCCGTAGCAGTGGGCAAGTGAAAAGGTAAGCTGGGCTTTTGACTCAAGAATGCGAGTCACAAACCCATAAACAGATTCAGTCCTGATGAAAAGATTGATGACAAACAACTTTGCCTGTTGTTAAAAAAAACATTTGGTCGACCAAAAACAAAGGATTGCAAAACTTATCAAAAGTTATTTTGGGATGTTTTTGAATCAGTCACACATTTAATGTGTAGTGCCCCATGTCAATTCAGTTTAGTTCTGTTACATGCCTCTTTTGGTTCTGCGATGCTCACTTCATTTATGAAAGTTCACATCTATGCGGGGCATGGCCGGCTTGATTAGTGATTTATGAATAGCCAGAGGGAGCTGAAAAAAGAACTGATCTTTGTGGCCATTTCTTGGAACTGTTTTCTGAAACTGCCAGTCTTCTAGCATAATGTCAGCCAACTAGCAACATGTATTACTTTATCTGTACAGTTGTTGGTTAAATTTTTTGTTTTTTTTCCTTCCCTTTTTAATGTATGCTATGTAGATTCACAAGTTGAGCTGACCCCCACTGCTGAACCTTTGCAACAAAATAACTGCCAACTGCAACTATCCCCTGCATCTTCTGGTTCCATGGAGTGTAGCTCTTCCTGTGAGTCATATGTTGTGCCATGGCACAAAATGCCACCCAACCTTATGCTTGCTGTAGGTGAAAAGAAAAGACCAAAACCTAGAGAAAGACGGGAACTTGTCCGCATCATCGTTGATGATATTCTCAGCAAAGACCAGGGAAGGAAGAGCTAAGTTGAGGCACCTTGCAAAGCAGATTGTGGAGCAATATCCCTGCTCATTCAAAGACCGAGAGCTCAATGGAATTAAAGTTGTTGGAACTGGATATGATACTCTGTTTATACAGCTTGAAAACAGAGTTGAAAATATTCAGAGGCCACTAACCTTTGATTCAACAAAGAGATGAGCACAGGAGGAGACGACATCACGGAAAAAGTCTTTGCATTCCGATCGCTACGGTTGTGTACAATGGCAACCAACGGTTGACAATGCAACTGAGCTAGAATCCACACAAGAACAACTTTGAAGTGCCTTTGAAACTAATCATATTACAGAGTCTCATATTAGAACAATGATGGCTGAAACATATTGCATCCAGCGAGCAGTAATCAACAAAGGAAGCCCAGTTCTGAAGTTGCGAGATTCAAGGAGCTGATCCTCTACAACTGATTTGGGGAATTGCAAAATTCTTCAAGGAAAATCCTGATCAACTTTTTTCTCAAAATGAGGTAAATTTACCCTGTAAAAGGTACCGGGTTGTATTTTAATGCCTTTTAATGCCAGTTTCTGAAGTGGACATGTTCTCTTGTTTTCTGTTTTTTTTGTTAGGTGAACAGCTTTTTAAAGTTGCTGTTGACTGCAATTACAGTTACAGTTGCGGAGGAGCTCTGGGTAACATCACTTCCTGTTTTCGCTGTTGCTCTTGGTGAATTGTTTGGTTTGTGAAGGCTCTCTCGTTTGATCTGATTTGTCTCTACTGTGATATCTCTTACTTGTTATAATACATAAGCACGTGAAAACACATACTTTCTGTTGATGCTTTTAACGTTTGGGGACTCTTCGTGTCTTACACGGTTTTTCTAGTAGTGGTAAGGGGTCGCTAGCTTAGCATTAGTTTAGCTCCACCATGGCTACCCGTTCTGCTGTTTCTCTCTCTGAGTCTCCTCCTCTGTCCTGCTCTCTATGTCAGATGTTCAATTACTCCTCTGCCTCCTTTAGTAATAATGGTACGTGCAATAAATGCCGCATTTTTGTAGCTTTGGAGGCGAGGGTGTCAGAATTGGAGGCCCGGCCACCAAGGGTAGCTCCCCGTAGCAGTCCTTCAGCAGAGCCCGCGCAGCCGGGCTGGGTGACGGTACGTAGAAAGCATAGTCCTAAATCCCAGCCCACAGGTCACCACCAACCCGTCTGCATTTCTAACAGATTTTCCCTGCTCAGCGACACACCAGCTGAGAAGCCAACTCTGGTAATTGGCAGCTCCATAGTCAGAAACGTGGCACTAGAGACACCAGCGACCATAGTCAAATGCCTGCCAGGGGCCAGAATGGGCAACATCAAATCCTACTTGAAACTGCTGGCTAAGGATAAGCGTAAATACAGTAAGATTGTTATTCACGCTGGCGGTAATGACACCCGATTACGTCAATCGGAGGTCATCAAAGTTAGTGTTGCTTCGGTGTGTAAGTTTGTCAAAACAATGTCGGACTCCGTAATTTTCTCTGGTCCCCTCCCCGATTTAACCAGTGGCAACATGTTTAGCCGGATGCTGTCATTCAACCGCAGGCTGTCTAGGTGGTGTCCAGAAAACGATGTGGGCTACATTGATAATTGGCGAACATTTTGGGGAAAACCTGGTCTGATCCGGAGAGACGGCATCCATCCCACTTTGGATGGAGCAGCTCTTCTTTCTAGGAATCTGGCCGAATTTATTAGTTCTCCAAAAATCTGACAACCCAGGGTTCAGACCAGGAAGCAGGGTCATAGCTTAACACTCCTCTCTGCAGCTTCTGTACTGCTACCCACCCATTCCCCTATTAAGACAGTGTCTCGCCCACGGCCAAAATTTCATAGATTAAAAAATAATTTAAAAGGAGCAAATCAGGAAAATCTCATAAAAATAAATACAACTCAGACTAAAAATAAAAATAAAACAATTAAATGTGGCCTACTGAACATAAGATCTCTCTCTTCAAAGACATTGCTAGTTAGTGACCTGATTTGTGACAATCAGATTGATTTATTCTGCCTCACAGAAAACTGGCTGCAGCAAGAGGATTATGTTACTATAAATGAGTCAACTCCTACTAATTATTTAAATTTTCACATTCCTCGAAATACTGGGCGAGGAGATGGAGTAGCAACCATCTTTCAGTCCGATTTATTGATTAGTCCCAGATCAATCAATAGCTACAACTCTTTTGAATATTTAATCCTAAGTTTTCCTCATCCAAATTGCAAAGCAATAAAACCACTTCTGTTTGTTGTTTTGTACCGTCCACCAGGGCCTTACTCTCAATTCTTAGCTTAGTTTTCAGACCTTTTATCCGATTTAGTGTTAAATACAGATAAAGTTATTATAGTGGGGGATTTTAACATTCATGTTGACACTGAAAGTGATAGCCTAAATATAGTGTTTAATGCTATCTTAGACTCAGTTGGGTTTGCTCAAAACATTAACAAACCTACCCACCTTTGTCTTCATTCTCTGGACCTTGTCCAGAAGACCCTGTCCTGTCTGACCATTTCTTAATAACCTTTGAATTTAATTTAACTGAGTACTCCACACCTGAAAGAAAATTTCATTATAGTAGATCATTGTCAAACGATGCTGTAAAAACCTTTAAATAATCTATTCCACTTTTAATCTCCTCATTATCACTGAAAAGCACAGTGGACGGCAAAAATTCTGCTTTTGCCCCTTCACAAATTGATTCTTTTGTTCATAGTGTTTCTTCATCATTGCGTGATGCATTAAACAATGCAGCCCCCTTGAAAAAGAAGGTAATCATTCATAGGAGGCAGGCTACCTGGTTTAATTCAGAGCTGCGTACTTTAAAGCACAATGAGAAAATGGCGCTCTACACACCTAGAGGATTCCTATTTAATCTGGAAAAATAGCCTACTGTTGTATAAAAAGACACTTCGCTAAGCCAGAACAGTTTTTTTCTCATCATTAATAGAAGAGAACAAGAATAATCTTAGGTTTCTCTTTAGTACAGTTGCTAAACTTACACAGAGTCATAGCTCTGTTGAGCCATCCATTCCCTTAGCTCTTAGCAGTCATGACTTTATGGGATTCTTCTTAAATAAAATTGAGTCTATTAAAAATAAAATCTTTGACATACTCCCGAAGATGACTTTCATCCTCAGCAAGTGAGACAACATTGGAAATAACTGCAGAACCTGATTTGTGTTTGGACTGTTTTGATCCTGTGGAGCTTCCTGAGTTATCAGAAATATTAGCTTCATCTAAACCTTCAACTTGTATGTTAGACCTCATCCCAACCAAATTATTTAAGGAAGTGTTCCTTCTTATTACCAGCCCCATATGATTAATCTATCTTTAGTAAATGGATATGTACCACAGGCTTTCAAGGTAGCTGTAATTAAACCTTCACTTAAGAAACCTTCGCTTCATCGAGAAGACTTGAAAAATTACAGACCTGTATCCAATCTTCCATTCTTATCTAAAATTCTTGAGAAAATAGTTTCTAATCAAATGTGTGAGCATCTACACATCTATGGCCTGTTTGAAGAGTTTCAGTCAGGCTTCAGAGCTCATCATAGCACTGAAACAGCTCTGCTGAAAGTCACTAATGATATTCTTCTAGCCTCAGATAATGGACTTGTGTCTGTACTTGTCCTCTTAGATCTCAGTGCTGCATTTGATACAGTCGATCATAATATTCTCTTAGAAAGGCTGGAATATGCTGTAGGGATCAGGGGAACAGTGCTAGGCTGGTTTAAATCTTATTTGTTTAACAGATTCCAGTTTGTTCATGTAAATGATAAATAATCTTTAAACTCCAGGGTTAATTGTGGAGTACCACAGGGTTCAGTACTTGGGCCAAATCTCTTTACTATATATATATACAGGGGTTGGACAATGAAACTGAAACACCTGGTTTTAGACCACAATTATTTATTAGTATGGTGTAGGGCCTCCTTTTGCGGCCAATACAGCGTCAATTCGTCTTGGGAATGACATATACAAGTCCTGCACAGCGGTCTGAGGAATTTTAAGCCATTCTTCTTGCAGGATAGTGGCCAGGTTACTACGTGATACTGGTGGAGGAAAACGTTTCCTGACTCGCTCCTCCAAAACACCCCAAAGTGGCTCAATAATATTTAGATCTGGTGACTGTGCAGGCCATGGGAGATGTTCAACTTCACTTTCATGTTCATCAAACCAATCTTTCACCAGTCTTGCTGTGTGTATTGGTGCATTGTCATCCTGATACACGGCACCGCCTTCAGGATACAATGTTTGAACCATTGGATGCACATGGTCCTCAAGAATGGTTCGGTAGTCCTTGGTGGTGACCCGCCCATCTAGCACAAGTATTGGGCCAAGGGAATGCCATGATATGGGAGCCCAAACCATCACTGATCCACCACCATGCTTCACTCTGAGAATGCAACAGTCTGGGTGGTACGCTTCTTTGGGGCTTCTCCACACCGTAACTTTCCTGGATGTGGGGAAAACAGTAAAGGTGGACCCATCAGAGAACAATACATGTTTCACATTGTCCACAGCCCAAGATTTGCGCTCCTTGCACCATTGAAACCGACGTTTGGCATTGGCATGAGTGACCAAAGGTTTGGCTATAGCAGCCCGGCCCTGTATATTGACCCTGTGGAGCTCTCCACGGACAGTTCTGGTGGAAACAGGAGAGTTGAAGTGCACATTTAATTCTGCCGTGATTTGGGCAGCCGTGGTTTTATGTTTTTTGGATACAATCCGGGTTAGCACCCGAACATCCCTTTCAGACAGCTCCCTCTTGCGTCCACAGTTAATCCTGTTGGATGTGGTTCGTCCTTCTTGGTGGTATGCTAACATTACCCTGGATACCGTGGCTCTTGATACATCACAAAGACTTGCTGTCTTGGTCACAGATGTGCCAGCAAGACGTGCACCAACAATTTGTCCTCTTTTGAACTCTGGTATGTCACCCATAATGTTGTGTGTATTTCAATATTTTGAGCAAAACAGTGCTCTTACCCTGATAATTGAACCTTCACACTCTGCTCTTACTGGTGCAATGTGCAATCAATGAAGACTGGCTACCAGGCTGGTCCAATTTAGCCATGAAACCTCCCACACTACAATGACAGGTGTTTCAGTTTCATTGTCCAACCCCTGTATGCTTCCAATAGGTCAAATTATGAGGCAGCATAGGATAAATTTTCACTGTTACGCTGATGATACTCAGCTTTACTTATCCATAAATCCTGATGAACCCAACGAGTTAGATAGACTACAAGCATGTCTGGAATATATAAAAATTTGGATGACTCTAAATTTTTTGCTTCTAAATTCAGACAAGACAGAAATTGTTGTCTTTGGACCGGAGTCTTTAAAAAAGAAACTGCTTAGTCAATCACTTAACCTGGATGGTATTAAATTGACCTCCGGTAATAAAGTAAAAAACCTTGGTGTTACTTTTGACCAGGACATGTCATTTAAATCCCATATTAAACAGGTTTCTAAGATTTCCTTATTTCACCTCCGGATCATTGCCAAAATTAGAAATATCCTATCCAGGAGTAACGCTGAAAAACTAGTCCATGCATTTGTTACTTCAAGGCTGGACTATTGTAATTCTTTACTATCAGGATGTCCACAAAATGCAGTTAAAAGCCTTCAGCTGATTCAAAATGCTGCAGCAAGAGTTCTGATGAAAATTAAAAAGAGAAATCATATTTCTCCTATTTTAGCTTCCCTTCATTGGCTCCCTGTTAAATCCAGAATAGAAATTAAAATTATCCTCCTCACATATAAAGCCCTTAATGATCTAGCTCCATCATACATCAGAGATCTGATTGTTCCATACGTTCCTAAGAGGGCACTTCGTTCTCACACTGCAGGTTTACTGGTGGTTCCTAGAGTCTCTAGAAGTAGAATGGAAGGCAGATCCTTTAGTTATCAGGCTCCTCTCCTGTGGAACCAGCTCCCGGTTTTGGTCCGTGAGGCGGACACCCTGTCTACTTTTAAGGCTAGGCTTAAAACTTTCCTTTTTGATAAAGCTTACAGTTAGAGTGGCTTAGTTTATCAGGGAGGGAGCCTTCCTCCCTCCCTGTTGGATGGAGTAAGGGGGAGTCAGGTTTAGCCTAAACCGGCTCAGTTATGGTTGAGGTGAAACACACCCTCCATTTCTGCTACCTGTATGACCCCTTCTCTTTTCCAATGGTTATAATCAGTCTGACAGAGAGAGGTATCCGAATCCTTGTGGTTTTTAGTATAACAATGACCATCAGTGGGACCCTTTGTGGTGTGCCTTGAGACGACGTTGTGAATAAGCACCGTCTAACTAAATAATCTGAACTGAAACTATCTGTGTAGTTATGCTGCTATAGGCTTAGGCTGCTGGAGGACATAATGACCACTTTCACCCTCTTCGCTATATTCTCACACTACTCTCCAATATTGCATTATTTGATGGTATTTCAGCTTTTAACTTTGTTCTCTCTCTGTTCTCTTCCTAGAAGCTACACCTGGCCTGACTCTGTGTCTACCTGTGACACCTTTCTGGAGGGGGGCATCGTCCAAGCTTCTGCTGGCAACAACTTAATGCTCACCCTCTACCGATGATCCACATGGCCCTGTCTTTTAGTGTTTTACCCTTTCTTTCTCCTAGACATGGCGATTGACTGAGCTTTACTGTAACTAATTATATGTGCTCTCTTTCAGACTCTAACCTTGAAAACTGGCTCAGAGTTTATCTGCTCTTTCTTTCTAGGTGAAACGACTAAAGGAGCTACATCCATTAACATTTACTTTTCCTTCCCATTGAAAGTACTCCTGGATCAGTGCTTCTTTGTTCTCTTTGCGTCTCTGCTCTGTTCTCTCTAACCCCCAGTCGGTCGTGGCAGATGGCCGCTCACACTGAGCCTGGTTCTGCTGGAGGTTTCTTCCTGTTAAAAGGGAGTTTTTCCTCTCCACTGTCGCTACATGCATGCTCAGTATGAGGGATTGCTGCAAAGTCAATGCCAGTGACTGTCCACTGTCTCTACATGCTCATCCAGGAGGAGGGAATGCTGCAAGTCACTGACTAGATGCAATCTAGTGGGTTTCCTTTCCTTAGACAGAAAAACGTTTTATCCAATTTTATAACACTGTTCAATGGTTAGGACTAATTGGAATGTATGTACCTGACTTTTGTGAAGTGCCTTGAGACAACATGTGTTGTGAATTGGCGCTATATAAATAAAACTGAAATGAATTGATCAAGTGATTGTGAATGACCACATAAAGTCAACTGCAGCCCTGAGCTGCACCTTTTCTATGTTTTATGTTTTAAACATAAAATATTCAAAGGACATGTCCCTCACACTGGAATTCAAAGGTGGGTAATGTTCTGTTATCTTGAATTATTTGGTCTGAGCAGTTTTAAAGGTTATATTCTGTCAATTTTGAGTTGTGGTTCTGTAGAAACGTTTGAACAGTGAAAGTAATATGATCATTGTGAAATGATGTTGTGTCAATTACTTATTAATAGTTGGTACCTGTTAGCCATGACATCAGTCACAGAACAATCAGAATGAATAAAAAGACAGAAATATTTTTTTTATTGGAGTTGGGGTGTTTCTATCCAAACTGCCCCCCTTGCTATATTGTTTGTCATGTTGATAAGACATTTCTTTCTTAAAAATGGTATACTGGAGTGATACTGTGTAATTTTACACAACTTCTGGCGGACTGATATTTTCAGCAGTTTCAACACCTGCATTTACATAGTAACACTGATTGATTGAGAAAATGGCAATATACTAAAAAGACATTCAAAAGTATAGAGATTTAATATAGGCTACTGTAGTGTTATTTAACATTAATATGACTTTCATAAAGAAAGACTTGTTTAATTAGCCTTAAAAATATGAAACAAAAAAGACCCCTGTTTAGCTGGCCACCAGACGGACTCTTTAGAAAAGACTTTTGGCCTTTTCTCCATACTCTGTGTTCTGTGACTGATGTCATGCCTATAAGGTACTAAGAATTAATTATTAAGTAACAATCTCATTTTGAAGAATTTGTCTGACAGGACTGATGTGCTAACAGCTTGTCCAAATAAACCTAATATCAAAGAAATTTGGCGATGTTTTAAAACTCCAATGTCCAAAAATTCTGAGTTTCATGCACACCCCATTTTAGCTTTTTTTATATCAGTGTCAGTTTCACATTACATGGGAAGAGAGGTTGTCTGCTAGTTGGTGAGTTGGTTAAATTCCATTTTCACCCACCACATGCTAAAGTGTTCTTAAGCAATACACTGAACCCCTGGTTGCCCTGTGTGTGTGTGCGTGGGTGTATGTGTGTGCGACACATCTAAAAGTTGCAGGACACATCCCTGAGCTAGTCTGAGCGGGGGCAAGACCAAAGTGGATTGCTGTCTTTTTAAGATAACTTAAACATTTTTAAAGAAAAACATTTCACTTCATACCAATGCTATTTTATAAACTTTTACTTTTCTATCAACTTCCAATTACACAGTAATTCTAGCAGAAGTATTATTTCTGCTACATGCACCTAGGCTGCATAGAAGATGGTAACTCCTGCTACTGCGTTTTTCTCTAGCCAGTAATCAGATAATTCTATGTTATTTTCATGTGAGCAGCTATGAAATATTGTAGATTGGAGATGTTTTGTGACAGCAGCTTCCAGATTGGTCTGGCCTCACTCGGACTAGATGTTGGCTTGTCTAATTGCTGAGTTGAGGTTGCTAAAAGAGCTTATTGCGACAGGTAAGAGATTCACTTTTTTATAAATACTCATTGCAAATAATCTGAAGTTAAAATTAAAATGCATTCACAAATCACTTCTCTGTCTGGGAATAAGGTGCAGAATCCAGAAGAGGATGTGATCCAGACAGTTAATGAGGAAGAATCCAACAGACTGAAGTCGGATTGCCGACTGATCCAAATCCTCAAGGCAATCAGCTGAAGCTGTGACCTGAACACAGAGAGCTCCGATTGTCCTCTTGACAATAATTCCAGGCGGACTAGAGAGCCAGGCGGGCTCAGGCTGAATAAACCAGTGGCTTGACTGGGGCGTAAATCCAGGGACAGAAACAGAGTCGAGTTCCAGGGCTAGAGGCGTCAGACAAGTGGCAGGCAGAGGCATGAAACCAGAGGCAGAAAACAGTCGAAATCCAGAAATCCAATCCGTCAGACAAGGGGCAGGCAGGAAGGCAAAATCCGTGAGACAAGGCAAGGTCAGAGAACGAGATCAGTCAGGAAGGAACGCTGGATAACTAATCACAAATGTTTTCGAAAATCTGGCACCGTCTGCCTGTCAGAGGGCTGTATATAACTGCAGCTCCACAGGTGTTTGGCATGACGGTGATTGCGCAGTAGCGCAGCAGCAGACAGGTGAAGCGATAAGTTGATTGCATGAGTGAGAGCAGAGCAGGCAGACGGGCCAGAATCATAACAGGTCGGGACTTTAATTTTGTTACAAAATGATCTTGACACTTAAAAAATTGCATACCAACAAATTGGTAAACATAATATATAACAATAAAATATAGACTTGAATTTTACAAAAGTGCATGTAAATGTACCAAGAGATACACTGTAAAAAATACAGAAATTTCAGTTTTTTTAATAACAGAAGTGGTTGTTAATATACTGGGAGATATACTGTATCCTGATTCCAATACCAGGAGATTTAATGTAAAAATACGGAAATTACTGTCTTTTTAATAACGGAAGTGATTGTGAATATACTGGGAGATATACTGTAAAAATACGGAAATTCTGTTTTGGACTAACATAAATGTTAGTAAATATAACATCATAAACTTTTAAATTATAGTAAAAATCCATTTTAGGGGTGACGGAAATGTTTGTACAATTAACGGGAAAAGTCCTGGTAATTTTCTGCCAGGACTTTCTCATTTTTTTTTACGGAAATTTTCCTTACAGTGTTGATTTTAAGTGAAATAGGAGTAGGTCAAACACTACTGCCATCATGGGAGAAGAAGTAGAGGTGGTGGAGGAGTATAAATACCTCATTGTTCACCTGGACAACAGACTGAAGTGGAGATGCAACTTTAAAGCCGTCTACAAGAAAAAAGCAGAGCAGACTGTACTTCTTGAGGAAGCGTAGGTCCTTCAGTGTTTGCAGCAAAATGCTTCTTATGGAGAGTGTAATCTCTTCTGCCATCATCTGTTGGGGCAGCAGCATCAGAGACAGGGACTATAAAAATAAAATTGAATTAAAATATGGACAAAAACATAAACTGAGAGAGTGAAGCCACAGCAAAAACAACAAACTCCATCCTGACCCTGTGAAGACTAGTGAATTACACTATACCAGCACATATTTCACAATAGGTGAGAGCATGATAGCTTCTTAATGTAAACTCATAAGCAAATGTAAAATACAGTAATTTCAGGACAGAGAGTCAAATTTACCTGAAGTCTATAAAAAGATAACTAGGATTTCTCACTTATGTGATAATCTCCAATGATCTGTCAAGGTCAGTCATTCCCTCCCTCTATCGTGTCTAAGATCTTTTATGAGAGTTTTGCCATTTGCCTGAAAGGATTCTGCTTAGAATCAAATGTGTAATCTCCACAATTGGACCAAATGAAAGCACAAAGCAGATCAAAAAGCAGGACCATCTGCAACTGAAATATTCATTCTCGTTTGTTAGCATTAAAACATGACAATGTACAAAAGAAAGAGGAAAAAACATACTTTGGCTGCATATACTGTTGAAAAATCCTTCACTTTTAATCCACTTAGTGACTGACAGGAATCTCCCTTTACAATACATAATTTCTCATGAATAACTGAAAATGTTATTCTGATAAGGTTAACTCCTCAAATGGAAGGCACAAAAAAGATACAGCCCAGACTTCCATCTCCTCTACAAACCAAATGTCCAGGATGGTATGCAAACATCAGTCAGTCCTGCCATTCTGGCAAGACACCATCTCAGAATAATATCATCACTTGAAGGCAACATTTATCCTTGACTACAACCATCTATTTTGAATCAACATCCAAACCAGTGATAGGGTAATCAGTATCATGGCTTTAAATGTTTTTGGTGCATTAAATAGCAAACATTTTTAACCAGATGCTGTAAACCTACATTTCTTTAATGTAAAAAACACACACTGACCAATACACAAAGCACTTTTAGTTGTTTTTCTATAGTCATGAGAAAAGAACATTTGATTGCATTTGATTTGCAGACTTAGCTACTACTTTCCCTATTAAATACTATTGATACAATGTGCATAGTTTTTTGCCATGATTGTTTTGGGAGTAAATGAAACTATTTTACTACAAGTGTAAATTAATATCACTATTAATTAACCTTTTTAGCCAGTGTCATAGTGGTGTCATGGCTTCTTTGAGTTTAGTTTAGATTTGATATGACATGTTCAACAAGTTTTACCGTTATGCTTAAAGGCTTTGTCGGGTTGAAAACAGCCAATGTTCGTGGCTTACAAGGCCAGTGTTATTTAGTAAAGAAGTCCTTTAGTACAAATAACATGTAAACTTATAGTTAATCAGCCTTTTTTATTATTCTGCAGTTTGATGACTTCACTTTCAAAGACAAAGAGACAAAGGAAATGTTGAAACAGTCACTCAGTGGAGACATTCTGAAGGTAATAACAATCATGTTTGTGATGGTATTTGTAATTTCTGCACCTTGCAGAGGTCACTTAAGTTTTAAGATCATACCTTTTGTGAGCTACAGTTTTAAATACATTACAAATATTTGCTGTTGTGTCGTGGCGCTCTGTCAGAGCAACAGAGCTGTTTAGTTTGTTTTCATTATAGCGATGAGGGGTTAGATCTAAGGATGAAAACAGAAGTAAGCAAAACCCCAAAATTAAACTGGACCATTTATGAAGTACAGCATCCAGATACAGTTTAAAGACATATAACCTTAGACTAAATCAGACTAAGCTTTTCCTGCTTTTATTAGGGCAACAATTACCAAAATCATTTGTATTTCCTTAGTTTTTGATTCAATGATATCCAAAGGTCCTGAATGTATTCCTACATCTCCCCCAAAAAGCTTTCTAATCAGAGTAACTAATTTTCCTGTTCGCCTTCTCTGTAATTTTAAAATGCAGACCCAGTGAAAAAATTGTATTGCCTGTGTTTCATTAATTTTGACTCATAAAAATGACTTCAGAAAAAAGCAGTGTTTGATTTGCTTTCTTCAAATCAGGGAACATGTCAGTTGGTCAGGGCATCAGAGCTCAACTTGCATTGTCGCATTGTTTTGGAACTTTGTTTTTCTTCCTGGCCATTGCTATGATCTGAGAAACCTGAGTCAATTTTAATCGTGGCCAGATGTTTCTTGTTTCATCTTCTCAAACTGGTATTTTACTTGAATCATATTTTCTTTGCCCCTGCAGGATTACCTTGCAATCTGTGAAGCATCAGCTGTTTGAATGCCCAGATTTATTAGTTGCCTCTGGGGTTTATTCTCTGGCTATGAAGCTTGCCTGTGCGCCAAATTCGATCAGAAATAACATGGAAACTGTAATGCTTTCATGCTTCTTTTCATCAACGCTTTCAAGAGCCAAAGTTTAGTACTGCTCTCTACTCTGCCTAGATTTCAGATCAAGGCAGAACATTGTGTTTTGCTTTGGGAATGCCATTCTGAAGAAAACCCAAGCACAAGCACATCTGAAGAAAAAAATGCCGAAAATACCTTTGCATTTCCTCTGTTTCATAAAATCTGTAAAAATGAATATTTACATGACTGAAGTAACATTAGGTAAGGATACGCATTCAAAATAAACACCAACATATATTTAGGGGTATACAATATGTGCCTGTGTGTGCAAAGCTCAGCTTGCTGAATTCAAGGGGTCGGACCACAGAAAAAAGGAGTGTTGCATAAAGTAATGTCCCTCCCTTATCAAATGTGATAATTATGATAGTGTTACTTGGTGCAAAACTCCCCTCTCACTCTCCCATCCACTCCTTTCTCCTCTTTCCTGATGCACCCTTTGTTTTCCATCTTCTAAGAAATTCTCTTTTCTTTTACATGCTGCCTGTACTTATTTAGTTTTTTTTTATCATAACTCAGAAATACTTTGAATTCTTCCTATTAAATATGGTGAGGTGAATAAAGGATTTGTCCCCCTGCATATTTGTTCTGTTTTTGCTATTAACATTGGACCTAAAAGTTCACGCTCATCAAACAGTAAAGAGGTACAGTAAATAAAAACTGCAATTTTTTTTTTAACTGATTACTTTATTTACTAAGGGAAAAAATGTATCAAACGTTTTTGTATCAAACTGCCATCAAGCATTTGCGATAACTGGCAAGGAGCCTACTACATTGGTGTGGATACATTTTTGCTGACTTTTGTCTACAGATTTTATTATTTTATCCACACTGGAGAGTTTCAAGCATGAAAGGCCTGTTTAAGGTCATGCCACAACATCCCAATCCAAACTAAGTCCTGACTTTGACTAGGCCACATTGGTACAACAGTATAGCTGTGCTTAACTACAAATGCTTTTGGATTCTCTCCCTCTGTTGCTCCGATGCCAACCTTCTGTCCCTACCGTGTAGGACCAAGCTCCGAACCTGGGGCGAATGAGTCTTTTCCATCGCTGCTTCCACCCTGTGGAACTCACTGCCCCAACCACTCCGCACCTGCTCCGACCTGCCTACCTTCAAAAAGGAACTTAAAATCCAGGGGTTTAAAATTGCATTTTATGTCTAAATCTGCCTTTTTTATGTGGTTTTATGTGTTATGTTGTACTGTTTGATTTTCATTGTTGTACCTCTGTAAAACATCTTTGAATTCCTAGAAAAGTGCTATACAAATAAAATGTATTATTATTATTATTATTATTATTATTATTATTATTATTATTATTATTATTATGATTATTATTATTATTATATCTGATCTGACTTTCTTTCAAGGGCAGCTTTGCTCTACAAAAAGATATCTGGAGATGGTATCCTAATTGCTTGATTGGCTCTATTAACAGGCTGCATTAATAAAATATGAACCTTTGACTTTTTGCTTTTCATGTGCAGGTATGTGAATATCTTAAATAAGCTCTTCTTGTCCACAATATGTTAAGGGAGCACAACTGACTTAAATACGTCTCTGAAGTCAAATATTATCTGGGTCTGTATTCTATTCACTTTGATCTAAGGAAGAGCACACAGAAAACGTCTTCAAAAACTGAAAAAAAAACAAAATAAAATACAATTGGTCTCTTTTCAAGCTTTTAGAATGACTGAAAATCTACAAAGACACTTGCTAGACCAAAGGATCAAAGAAAGCACATGAAAGTGCAAAGAGTTTTTTCTACATATGTGGAAAAGAGGTTTCTTGAGTCTGTCTGCAGAGAACTGTAAAAATGTACAAACCACCATTATCCAGCAACATTTATTAAAGAATCACTCAAAGGTTTAAAGAAATATTTTAAAAATGAAGAGTTTGCCAAACACCTTTGGCAATACCTTATTATGGTTTAGGGCACAACAGTATCCAACTGAATTATTAATGATCAAGGTGTTATGCTTTGATCTTCTTCTTAAATGCCCAGCATGACGCTAAGAATAATGGACTGTATTGCCAAGTTGGTGAAGTAGTGCTTTAAAGTGAGAGTTTATCCAGAAACAACACATTGAAGAGGTCAGGTGATAGGTAAAATGAAAGTTCATACTCTTGAGAACAAACAGAGCTGTTAATGTCATAGTAGTTCTCATAAAGGTCAAGTTTTTTTCTGTCTTTTTCTTTTCCTCAGTAACGTTTCTTCTTTAGATAAAATACTTTAATATAAAATATACAGACAAGAACACTACAAACACACCTTGTTAAGGTAAAATTTTACTTTTATTGCAGTAGCATAATCTCACATTTTAAGAAAAAATAATGTCTTATGTTTTCCCATCTCACCTTTTTGTTTCCTTCAGGAAACAAAAATAGGCCGCCAGCATCAACGATCGTCTATCATGTTTAACAGGTGGTGCTTTTCTCATTTTATATCTTATATACTGTTTGTGGTGGAAAAGTTCAATCTTTGACTCTACTTCGACTGGCTCCCTCCACTCAGCCTATTTTTTGACTGTTTCCATTACTGGCTTTTCCGATCTGGTACTGGCTTTCTTGGTACCTGCTCGACAGCAGGTCCCATTGGGTCTGAGCAGGGCCAAAATGTGATGTTAACAGACTGCTGTTCATTGATTGGCCATGGGCGTGGTCTGTATGTCACCGGCATATGACAAGTGATGGATTTTACAGCACTCCGCAATCCAGGGAAAAGTTCAAAAAGCTCAAGAGTGACTCCAAAACTATTAAGGACCACAATGGCCAGAGCAGTTCAAACCGAAAGCAGTGGCAGTGGTTTGAAATCACTGTTGGAGGTCATAAAGTGCTACGGTTAGTGCTTATTTTACTTTGCATGCTTGTACTTGAAACTTGCCTTATATTTGGTAGACTCACACTAAACCCATTAAACTAAGTTAATAGTAGCATTGCGCACAGTGCCGATGGCTGTAGGTGGGGTTTTATGGTGTCAATGGAAACACAGCAGGTTTTGTGCTGAGTAGAGTGTGGTCTAGTGGACTAGAGCTGAGCAACGCTGGAACTGTGAATGGAAATAAAGCATTAGTGACCCCAATAGGCCACTCTTTGCCGCAGTTCTCCAACAATTAGCTTCAGTGATTTTTTTTACCTCTCTTCGTATCCTCTTATCACTTTACATGGTGGCAAGATAAATGATATTTTTTTAGTCTAGTATCCAGTGGCTAAGATATATAGGTCTTGTGTGTCAAATCATATATATTTTCCACGGAAACAGGAATTCATGGATTACTCAATAAACTTACTGGAAACTTTATTTGGTTCGCATTGCTCGTATCAGGTTAGACTGCTTTTGCCTTCAGAACTGCCTTAATTCTTCATGGCATAGAGTTAAAAAAGGTTCATTAGACATTTTTATTATTCTTCAGAGATTTTGATCCATATTGGCATGATCGTATCACAAAGTTGCTGCAGATTTGTCAGCTGCACATCCATAGTGTGAATTTATCTTTCCACCACATTCCAAATGTGCTCTACTGGATTGAGATTTGGAAACTATGAAGTGCAATGGAGAACAAAGAACTCATTGTAGACTGGTTGTCATAAAAGGAAAGAAATTGTCAGCAGTAACAGTCAGGTAAGCTGTTGCACTTAAGCTTTGCTCATTTGGTACCAAGAGGCCCAAAGAGTGTCAAAAAAATATCCCTTGAACTATCATACTACAACCAGCAGCCTGAATTGTGAATGAATCTATGCATTTATTTATTTACGACAACTATTGACCCTACCATTTGAATCTCATAGCTAGAATTGAGACTCATTGGACAAAGTGTGTTTCCAGAATTTTTCCAACTTTTTTTTTTTTTTACATGTTCAAATAAAGCCTCAGTATCTTGGTCATAGCGGACAGGAATGGCGGGCTTTGTGGTCTTTTGCTGCTGTAGCCCATATGCTTTAAGGTTAGACTTTTGGTGCATCAAAAGATGGAATTCTACATATCTTGGTTTTAATTATTTGAGCTACTAATCCTTTCTATTATCTTAAACCTGCCTCTTCTCAATTCCTTAATCCTGACTGACAAGGATAAATTGCCAGATGACAGCATGGTCCTGCTCCTACAGCTACAGTGTAAATTCCTTTTGGTCATCTTCGGCCAGTGTATGACTTTAGTCTAGCCCCTCTTTATGGGCATCTATCGGCTACATTCAGTCTTCTTCTCATAAATCTGCCCCAGTCCCTCATTCCCATCTCTCTGTCTACTCTCCACCCCCCTCCCATTTGCCCATACATTTAAGAGCAGCTGAAGCCCACAGCAGACCACACTTTGTTGGCCCATCCATCATGACTGACTGTAGGCTAAACAGGTTCAAGAAAAAGAAAGCAGAAAAAAAGCTATGATTTAACCCCACCTTGCTCTCGGCAAGGAAAGCTGCCTTGTGGTGCCCAAGAATATATTCGGTTATTTGCAGGAAAAAAGTGTCAGCCATCCCTTTCTCCCTTCATATCTGTTTGTCAGTGACATCTGATGATAAAAGTGAAAATTGTCTATCATTGTAACTTATTTGAATATGAACTCCAAGGAAGCAGGTTGCATTAATCAAGACGTTTAAAATCTCCTGGTTCTCGCTCACCTTCATGTGGTGGACGCTGCTGTTCAGTCTGTGCTACCCCTTCAATGCCAAACCCATGACCTCCACACTGTTTTCGGGTGTACCACTCTGGCTGGAAAGAGCGTTACCTTTCTCCCACTTGTTTGAAGCAGATCTTTCAGCTCCAGAGTTGGTCGTCTCTCAAAAACCTCAAGACCCAGTTTAGACAAATCCTTTTCCAGTTTTGAAAAGTAATCTTCCATTTTGTCAGATCAAATTTAAATGTGATTGAAGTAACAGGTCTTGTTGGTGAAACACCCCTGCCCTCTGCATAGCTAAAGAGTACATAGTGAAGTGTTGTTAGCTGTCTGTGCCTATGGGGTTCTGCACTGCCACCTATCAGTGTGGCACAGTACTTTTTGCCTAACCATATCCATTTTCACTGTGCATTCATGGCCGATTAGAAAGATTATATATGTCACACACATTTATTAAATATATTAGGTAGACTGTAGAATGTCAGCATATTTACTACACGTGTAATCTAGCATGTATTGAGAGACAACAAAGGGCAGGCGCCAAATGCCTGCATCAGTAAGTGTGTGTGAGACAGCCCCATTGGTAGTGAGGCACAGCTATTCACTGCCTCACCGTGCTTTTCTCCCATGTATTTGAATCAGTGATTCCTTCCTAAAAGACGCATCTATCGAGCCAGGAAAGGGTCAAAATTATTGTATTTTTGAAAAAGGTAGTTGAAACTGACAAAAAAAGCTGAAACCAAAGTTGAAACCATAAAAGTTGAAATCATTTCGAACTTAAGATCTGAGAAGTAAAAAAAAAAAAAAAACGTATTTACACTTTTAAGCCAATGGGTTTTAGAAGCAATTTCGAACTCGAAATACTTAACTGAAATAAATCAAGAATAGCTCCAGAGTTATAAGGTCTAAATGCAAACGTTTGGAATGTGTATAAAGCTAAGACATAAAAGAATATTTTTCCAGTGGAAACATTATTGCAACTGTTACTACAGGGGTTACTTTTCTTCTCGTTGGCCAACGTGGGAGAATGAACGAAAGTCCATGTGCGATTTTCTTCTTCAGAATGAAGCTCAGCTTTCTGACGTGGTGATGTACAGTATATCTGATTTATTTGTGATTAAACATAGAACAAATCCAATTTTTTAAACCTTGCCAAAAATTGAACATTTCAAAACACAATGAAAATAATTTTGAAATCATAGAAGTCTCAGCTTGTATTCATCAGAATAAAATCAATTTAATGAAAATAAATTTAACTAAACTGTATGCAACCAGAGGAATTTTATTGAAAAAAAATAATATTAATAGTAATATTTGCACATTGGTTAACTATGTAAACCAATGTGCAAAAAGAATATTCTATGAAAAACATTATGTATAGAAAGTCACAAAAAAACAATTATCAATAAAAAACTGTTCCCTGAAGAATAGAATGAACACCTCACAGCCAGGGTAGTCAGCTACTCTGCTGGAAACAAATTACAGGCATATTGCACTACAACAACCTCCCTTCGCTAATCTATCTATCTATCTATCTAGAGGTGACTGTGGCTCAGTAGGAAGGGTAGTTGCCTTGCAATCAGAAGGTTGTGGGTTCGATTCCAGCTGCCATATGTTGATGGGCAAGGCACTTAATCTCAAGTTGCTTACCGATCTGCGTATCGGTGTATGAATGTGTGAGGTGAATGCTCTAGTGTAAAGCGCTTTGAGTGGTCTGTATGACTGGAAAAGCACATATAAAGTTCAGTCCATCTATCTAATGTTGTGCTCTGTAATACTGTGCTGTTTTTTCAATTCATAGAAGCTACACCTGGCCTGGCTCTGTGTTTAGCTGTGACAGCCCTCCTGGAGGGGGGCATCATCTGAGCTACTGCCGCCAACAACTTAATGTTCTCCTTCTATAGATGATACACTTGGCCCTGTCTTTCAGTCATTAACCCTGTCTCTCTCCTAGACATAGCTATTAGCTGAGCTTTTGCTCTGATTAACTGCATGTGCTTTCTTTCATACTCTAGTTTGAAAACTGGCTCAGAGTTTATCTGCCTAGCTGTTTTCCCTCATAGATGAAGCCATTGGCTACTGCTGTCTTTAATGTTTGACCTTTCTTTCACATAGAAAGTACTCCTGGATCAGTGCTTCTGTGTTAGTTTTGTATGTATGCTCTGTGCTCTCAAAGTCGGTCATGGCAGCTGGCCGCTCACACTGAGCCTGATTTTTCTGGTTTCTTCCTGTTAAAAGAGGAGTTTTTCTTTTCACTGTTGCTACATGCATGCTCGGTATGAGGGATTACTGTAAAGTCAAAGACATAATACAAGCAATTGCCCACTGTCACTACATGCTTATCCAGGACAAATGAATGCTGCAAGTCAAGGACTCGATGCAGTCTGCTGGGTTTCCTTAGACAGAAAACGTTTTAACCAATTTGAAAAAACAAAAACTCCATTTAACTGCATTGTTTGATCACCTGGAATGTATGTACTTGACTTGGAATCTGAACGTTTTCAATGAATTGAGTTTGTAAAGTGCCTTGAAATGACGTGTTGTGAATTGGAGCTATATATACAGTATATAAACTGAACTGAATATAATTATATTAAATCATCATTTAAATACTGGTTATATAAATACTCAGGTTATTTTTGTTTGATATTAAAATTAACATGATGATCTGAAACATTTCAATGTGCCAAAAATGCTGAAACAGAAGGAATTTTAAGAGGCAGATACTTTTTCACAACACAATATATTGTGCCATCCTAAAAGCAAAGAGGAATCAAGCTATTTTTGGTCATGATAACAAAAGCTGTGATCTTGATCAAGCCCTACATTTAAATAGAGTAAAAAGATGTATAAAACACAATCATTTATTAAAACAGAAAACAATGATAGGGTGACCTTCTGAAGAGTAATACTCGTTCTTAGTGTAAAGAGGATATTGGAGAATTATGTTAAAAAAATTACATTATCGTCTGTGTTTGCAGCATAGTGGAGGCATAAACATATAAACAAGTTTGTCAGACTTGATCGTCATTACTACACATAAAATACGAGGCTTTGTTGCACTCCATCACAACAAGGTGGACAGATGCAGGCAATGAATAAAACCTACCCTGACAGTAGTGATGACTGTTGATCTTACCCTCCAGAAGATAAGTTAGCAATTTCATGCCAGAGGAAAACACCCATCACCATTAGAGAGCTGCACTCACTGAGGAATTGCTGCTATTTCCATCATTTTGACAATACCAACAGGGAATCAAGATGAGAGGGTGATTGCCTGGTCTTTAAGGGATGGAGAGTGTTGGGCTTTGAAGGGTTGAGTTATTTTTGTGGGGAATGCAGTAAACTCATAGTTGGTGAGAAAATATCCTCCAAGCAAAATGTACAGTTAAATAAGAAAGGCATTCAGGAATTGGTGCAAGTTGAGATGACTGTGCAGAAAGTCTGTTTCAGGTTTCATCAGTAAATACACAAAAAGCATCATCCTGCTTTCTAGCTTTCTTCCTTTCTCTACATTTGCTTTTCTTTGACGCTGCTCTGTTTTTAGCCCAAAGACAGGTCTTCAAGGGACTCTTTACTAAATGGGATTTTGCTGAGACCATTGTTAAAAGCCCTGCAAATGCAAAGACAGCATGCTCCAATAAGCACTGCAAACACTTAAAGGTAAAAGGCCAGGGCCCTGAGTCCCAGGTCTTTCTGTGGTTGTGTGCAAGAAGGAAAGAAAAAAAACAACAGAAATATGCAAACAGACACCATTATAGTTAATGCCACAGATGTACATTTTAAATGCTTTTCGGTGTATTCTGGTGAAGGTGAAAGTATATGTAATCTTGGAACCATCCCCTTAGCTACTGGTTGCTCAGTGTGAATGTTACATAAATAGTAAAACACAGGGTTTATTATGAGCACATACTGAGCCCATAATATGGGTAGAGCTTGTCTGCATATGTAACTCTTCCTCAAAGAAAATGTCTAATTTGGCTCAATTTTTGTCTCAAATAGTCAATCTATTGGTTATTTAAAAGCAGGGATCAAAAATAAGTACAACTAGAGCAAAATGCATCTCATGGTGTTCACTGGATCATGAATATATATTTGAAATAAAAATGTCGCGTATTTAAGTAGGTGGACAGATAGTTTCAATGAATGAATGAATGAATAACAGATGGAGGATTTTGATTTTGCCATATGAGCAAAAGAAATAATAACAATTATTCAAATATCACAGTCTCATGGTGATCGACTGCAGTAAAAATGAACTGTTAACAGTTTTTTTAGTTAGATTGTTTCAAGGCCGCTAACTGTGTTTTTTTTCTAGGCCACTTTGCTAAGATTGTGAATGTATGAATAAAGCAAGTAAGAACAGTTTATATAGTTTAAAACTAAGGATGTCGTTGATCAAATCTGAGCAGAATTCAAGTCCATTTTTTTTAAGTTGCCAGAAGAAAATTAAGGGAAATATATTTTTTCCTTTCTTCGCTAAATAGGTCAAGCTCAGTCCGACTGGATGCAGAAGATTACAGATTTTATTTAACTACTACTACAGATGCTCCAGGCCCATCTTCAACACATATCTCAGCTCCATACAGTGTTGTCCATACAGAAGTTAATGTAGTCCTTCTTACCTTCATGCTATCTGTGAAGTCCGTGAAGTCTGTGAAGTCCGTCCCAAACAGAGCAGAGAGCTCTTCGCACACAGTGTAGCTGAAACAGTCCCTCTATGCCTCTTCAGTCTCCTCAGACCATCTCTTCCCTGTGCTTGTCACAGCTGGTTCTCTGTGTACCAGAGGTGTACACAGGCTGGAGATGAACCAGGTTGTGATCTAAGGCTTCAAGGGGAGGGAAAGGTGATGAGCTGTATGCCTCCTTGGTGTTAGCATACAATAAGTCCACTGTTGTATTGTCTCTGGTGTGGCAGGTAACATACTGGGTGAAGGTGGGAAGTGTGGAGGACAGGGAAACATGTTTAATATCTCTGGAGATCAGAAAAAGGGCCTGGGATGCTGTATTTGGAGTCTGCCTGTAATAGTGTAGATGGCAGTACAGATGACATCACACTGGTAGAAGGTGGAACATTCACCCTTATCACGATAATGTGTGTACTCCCGTGATAGATTATATGGCCTCATGTTAATAACTAGCACCCCAATGTTCTTACAGCAGTGTTTCTTTGATAGGTAAATTCAAAGAGTTGAACCTTCTACTATTTCCAAACACATCGAGACCCCCTCCTCTCTTCTCACCGCTCTCCTTGGTTCTGTCAGTACAGAGTAAATGAAAACCATCCATGTTTATGTGTGTGTCCAGAGTTAGGATGGTTAGCAACGTCTCTGTCAGGATAATTAAGCTGCTTCCTTTGTAGCCTCTCTGAAGCGGGGTAAGGGCTGCCAATTCATCCACTTTGGTGGGAGGAGATCTCACAATTGCCATGATGATGGATGGGATGACGGCTCTGTACCTTCTCCAGTTGTGTTGCTCAGTGGCAGTGTGGGTCCCACATCTTCTCATTCTCAGCTTGTGGGAAATATAATGTTTCTTGGTGGAAGGCAGCACAGTGGAGCTACCGAGAGCTAGCAACTGATCCCTGGTGTAAACAAAAGGAGCGTGGTTGCTCATACAGTCTCTGAGCACAAATACTGAAATAAAAAAATGAAATTTAATAAAAGGTCTCCACAAAGTGGTCAGCTTCATAATGTGAAAAGTAGAAAAACTAGGAACAGAAGGGTGGAATGTCATACCACTGCAGTGTGTCACCATCCATCTTTGATGTGGGGCCTTTTGTTTTCTCAAAATTCAAATGTTTGCAGGAATGTTTTGGAATGGGCTACACTTTGAACACTCGTGGAATGTCTGTATGTCTGAACCAAGTGAAACTGCTTTGCCAAAGTGGCAAACCAATGCAACAGGGGATTAGACCATGAAAACAGCTGTTCTGTGAGGGCTGAAAGGTCTGTTAGAGAATATTAGTAAACAAACAGCATCATGGAGACAAAGAAACAAAGCCGACTGGTCATCAAAAAACATGGAGAGGTTAAAAACAGAGTTAGGTTGTAAACCAATATCCCAAGCTTTAAAGATGTCCTAGAACTCTGTGCAATCAATTTTCTGAAAATGGAAACAGCATGGCAAAACTACAACCTTAAACACAACATTAAATAGAGAACCTAATTTAGATTAACATTTTGTTTTCCATACATTTCGGCTTGCTAAATAATGTGGGGTATAAAATTGACGCATGGATTCAATACACACTCTCAAAACAACCAAAGCACGCAAACACAGACAACAAAAGGTGGTTTTACAGGGTATTGACATAGGGGGGCAGAATGCATAAGCATATCACAGTTTTCTAATTTTTATTTCTGAAAAAAAAAAATTTTGACCCTCTTCAAAATTGAGCATAACCATGTGTTGGTCTTTCACAAAATGTCAGTGAAATATATTCAAATTTGACAAGTGTGAAAAGGTTCAAGGGGTACAAATACTTTTGCAAGGCACTCTATACTATCCAAATGCTCAATAACAGTTAGAAATGACTCCATTTACTTTCAATCTGTTCTTATCAATTTAGATGTATGAGTTTTACTTTGACATAATGTTGGTTGCAGACCCTGCCACAAATATGTATCATGCTGTTGCTAATTTATTATAAGCTGATGAGATCTCTTTATTTTATTGCAGAATCTAATCACATTTAACCAATCAGCTTTGTCAGAACTTTATCCATGACCACGCTTACCAAGTGTACAGCTAACTTCTTCAGATGAACGTCTAGAGCTTGCTGTCTTTATTATTTTCAAAACACTTATTTGCTGCCTGAATATCAATAAGTAGAGTGTGACCTCTTTTACTTACACATTTGGTTTTTTACTTGTTAAGTATGTGTTTTAGCAAATTAAATATCACAACTTCCTATCATTATCCTTATGAAATTGTGCTCACTGCCTTAGAGAAAGAAATCTGTAATATTAATACTTTCATACATCAGGAAACAGAGCATTATACATGAATCCTGAATGTTTTCCTTGCTGCTTATATTCTGCAGCACTGACTGCAGTATTATTGCTGATATGTACTCACAGGCAAAGTAAAAGAAACCGCTGAGTAAACAAAAGATGTACGATGAAAAGACATGTAAAAGCATTTACTTTTTCCTGACGTAGTCTCCTGCAGGTCCACTCAACCTCCTAAAGTCTAACTTTAATGAAAGAAAACACACACTGTTTGCAACATGACTGTAAATGATTAAGTCTTATCCTTCTGCAGTCCTTCAGCATTATGCTGTGAAACGTCACTCAGAGGGAACAATTTTGTAGACATCAAACATCCAGATGCAAGATGTATCTCATACTCTGACCACAATAGTTAATAGTAAGCCATCTTGGAAAATAGAAAAAAAAAACTCAATTTTTCCTAATTTGTTTGTCAGTCATGGGTTTATTTCTTGTGCAAGTTCATGTTTTAATTTTAAAGAGTTAATGTGCATTATTCATGAATAAAATAGTTTTTCTTATATTTGAAGAACGACATGGTTAGATGTTAGAGACTGGATCTGCCTCAGTTTATGGCTAACTCTGTGTGGGATATGTGAAAGAAAGCTCCATGCCATACTCAGTCTCAAAGAGCAAACTCACTTTTTCAGTTACAAAGCACATAGTAGTTTCTAACCTAAACACATTTCTGCATGTGCCCCCTGGTGTTAGGCAGTAATTTCGTCCTCACTTCCTCCTGTCTGTTTGGCAGCTTGCTCAGTTGGATATGCTGTCTGTCTAATGTATGATTGATTGTTGAAGTAAGAGACACTCCACTGCCTCTGACTTTCCTCTCTCTCAACATGGTTAATGGGCCAGCCATAGGCAGGTGCAGCTAGGTTTGTGTGTGTGTTTGTGTGTACAGTATGTATCTTCCTAGATTTCACAGAGAGAATTCAGTGCAGGCCCATTTCATGATATTGATGGATTTATGTCATTGGCGCCTATTAGTGTATTCATGTCAACGCATGAGCAAGTGCTGCCCCAGTTCAGAATGGATCTGCGTTGTTTTTGAGAATGTGTGAAAGTTACAGAATCTGGCCTTGACAATGATAGATGGAGCAGAACAAAATGTGTGTTTGACACAGTATGCAGTTCAATCAAGCGGTCCACTTATCGTATTATGCCACCGACACCAAATAATGACCCACTCGTCATAACCTCACCTTCTTCTGCATCTACCCCCTACCTACAGAGCCACACCCACATCTTTTTACTCCAACCTGTCCTTGCAGACCAGAAATGGAGTCCATTATCTGACTCCACAAATTACTATCCACCAACCTCCATCCATTTGCTCTCAATACCACTGGTCTCCTTCATGTGCACCCAATGTGATGTTTTTAGCAACCCCAACCCCAACCCCACACCCCACATTTTTACATTAAACACTCAGGTCCATCCAGTGTTGAGTGCTTTCTGGCAGTTATCACTGGGCTTACAGAGAAACGTTTGGGCGTGAGTAAGCTTGAGCGCCAGTGTGTCAGCTCGGTGGAGAGGCAGACAGTTTAAATGGCCCACTAATAATTTTGTCCCCATTTTACAAAGACACATAATAAGTCATTTACAAATGATAATAAAATATTTATGAAATGTATAGCTGCTGTATGTGTTATATTCAGAGTAACATCTTCTACTGTTGCCTTAAAAAAAATCACTAAAAACTATATAATATTGTTTATACTATCAACAAATTCAGGCATTAGGGATGAAGCATTTCACTTTCCAATCCATCAAATAAAAATGGAAAGATTATGGCACAACTACACACCTACCAAGACATAGTTGTCCACCTAAACTGACAGGCTGGATTTGAAGAGCACTGATCAGAGAATCAGCCAAAGAGATGTGGAGATAATAAATGAAATTAGAGACTGTAATGTGACAAAATAAAAAAATGTTCAATTGGTATCTTATATACAATGCTCAAAAAATAAAGGGAACACTCAAATAACACATCCTATATCTGAATGAATGAAATATTCTCATTGAATACTTTGTTCTGTACAAACTTGAATGTGCTGACAACAAAATCACACAAAAATCATCAATGGAAATCAAATTTATTAACCAATGGAGGCCTGGATTTGGAGTCACACACAAAATTAAATTGGAAAAACACACTACAGGCTGATCCAACTTTGATGTAATGTCCTTAAAACAAGTCAAAATAAGGCTCAGTATTGTGTGTGCCTGTATGACCTCCATACAACGCCTGGGCATGCTCCTGATGAGACGGCGGATGGTCTCCTGCGGGACCTTGACTAAAGCATCCGCCCACTCCTGGACAGTCTGTGGTGCAACATGACGTTGGTGGATAGAGCGAGACATGATGTTCCAGATGTGCTCAATCGGATTCAGGTCTGGGGAACGGGTGGGCCAGTCCATAGCTTCAATGATTTCATCTTGCAAACTCTGACCAACTTCTTTGTCTGCGCTGAAGAAATATCCCTACAGCATGATGCTGCCATCACTACATTTCAGTGTGGGAGTTGTAGTGATGCACAGCGGTGTTTTTCTGCCACATATCTTGCATGTATTCCAAAACAAAGTTTAATCTCATCTGACATGAACACCGTCTTTCACATTTTTCTTGTGCCGCTAACTTTTAACTCCGCACTCTGGAGATAAGAGTGAATAGAAAGGACTGATTGGAATAGAAAGGGTTGATGTGTTTCATACATATTTAAATCCAAAATAAAATTAATGGAAATCTGTGGTTGTAACAATTTGCAAAAAGTGAAAAAGTTCTATTTTTGCATTGCACTGTAGTCTTGCTTGGATCCACCAGTGTGCCCAGTGGCAATTCTCCCTGGGGGTGAATGAAAGTATAACTAAGTAGATTTATGGGAACCCATTACCCTTTTATTACTATAAGTAACAATGAATAATTGTTTGTAATCAGGACATTGGGTTAGTGAGAACAGTATTACGTTCTCCTCATATATCATTGGACAAATACCAGTGTTAGAGACATTGAAAGATGAAGACAGTATTGGGGGAAAACCTCTCTTATTTGTAATTGTTTAACCCTCAAGTGAATATTATAATGTACACCAGCAAACGAAGCTCAGCTGCTAACACATACACGGTATACTCTCTTGTTACAGTCGTTAGAGGAATTTCTTATTAACAAAGTGCAATTAATCACAGCCATACACTGGTCACCTGGGCAACTGAAAACCAGCGAGCATTGAGAGCAGCTGGGGAGTGGGTTCCAAGGGTCTCTTTAAATGGCTATAATATAACACACTGCGCTGTAAGCACCTCTGCGCGGTTGTTTATTAAGAGAACTCCTGGTACACGCACATGCCAGACGTTGGATGAGAAACAGACTTTTTCATCATGCTGACTGGAATCTGAGCGAAAATAAATAACCACACTCTGTGGTGCTTTTTTTTGTCTTGCCACTTCTGGCCATATCTCTTTGCACTTGACAAACAACAAATATGCTCTGAAGTAATGTGTTTGTAATGCTCCACCACAGCACTCGTTTGATTTGCCTTCATGACACCAGTGTTGCCCAAAACTTCGCACTTCAAGGACATAACAATGAGATTTAGAGCGCACAATGAAAACAAATACATTTTCAATACCCATAGCAGATGCTCCCTTTGGGCGGTTAGAACTTCAGATGAAGAAGACCATTGAGACTCTACCTCCTAGAGGGCAGAGCTTCACTGCCACTGTTTCTTCTGGGGGTAATAAACTTCCATTGATCTGATGACAGCACTGATTAAAATCAATCCTAAGACCATACTGTCCCGGTGTAGCAGACTGCAGAGACGATCAAAAGAGAAGTGGAGGAGGCTTGTGCTTGTGAAAGCATATTAACACATGATCCAGCAACATTTTAATATCTCCTAAAACCGTCAGAGGAGATAATTCCCATCTGTGGATGTAGCCTTTGTAATGACAAACATAACATTTGATGAAAGTTCATTTTGTTTTTTCAACATCTTTGTAAATTGTAAGCAGAATGGGGTTTAATTAAACTGTAGATATCAAATGTGTAGACAAATTATTATACAATCCCATCAATTTCTGTTCAAAGTTTATATGTTAAAACGACTATTCCCAGGAACAGGAAAAAAACATTCAACAATAGGATGATAACAAGCAAACTAATGTGATTTTTTTGTTTAATTTACTGCTGCAGGAGATAATTTAGAAGTAAAATATTCAATCATAGTATCAAAACAGAACACTTTGAACCAGTTTATTACTGATCTGAGTAATTGTGATTAAAATGTTGTAAAATGGGCAACAAAACATTTGTGTTAATGCAAAAACACACTTAAAACATTTAGTACACGACTTCTCACTTCCCACGTCATCTGTCAACACACTGCAAAATTTTATGTAGTTGTGTTTTTTGACATGAGCAATATTACTTTCTCATTAGATTGAGACAGTCGTGAAAAGCACAACATATGAACTGTTTGAAGCAAGACTGAAGTATTATACATTGATTACAGATTCTTTGAAATAAAGTTGGTGATTCATGGAACTTTGTGGAACTACTCTATTCGCAAAAAGGTTTTTTCTCCCGGCAGAAGAATATGGCATGCTCTGATTCCTCTGTGCAGCCTGAAGTGGCTGTACACACTGCTTCCAGTACCCAAAGCAATCCTTCCACTCCTTCATGGATTCAGTCCTGTTTGGCTGCTGCTCGAGCTGCTTATCTTGAAGCCAGTTTCCAGGACACTGCAGTGCGTCTAGCTTCAGGTCCTCAAGACAGTACATCAGCAGCCTCTGCAACCACTGAAGGTCAAGCATCCTCTGAGGGATCTGGCAACGCTTCAGCTCCAGTCTCCGATGGAGGTCAGCCAGATGCCTCAGCACCTGTTCCAGTCCTTATTGAGGGGTCTGCCGACGCTCCAGCTGTAGTCTGCTCTGGGGGTCAGCCAGACGCTCCAGCTTCTGTCTTCGCTGGAGGTCAGCCGGACGCTCCAGCTCCTGTCTCTGCTGCAGGTCAGCCAGACACCTCAGTGCCAGCTTCATCCTTTCCAGTTTAGCCACCAGTTACAATGGCTCAGCCTCTCCCAGCACATCTCCTTTGGTTTCTCTGGGGCATCCTCTCAGAGATCTTCAGTGTTCCTACTCATGTCTGTGTGGGTCAACCATCATCTGCATATCAGCCACCATCTTCCCTGTCTTCTTACGCTGCTCAGCCATCATCCTCATCATCACCTTCAGCTTCAGCTTCCACTGAGGGTTCTGCAGACGCTTCAGCTCCAGTCTCCGCTGGAGGTCGGCCAGACGCCTCAGTCTTTATACCTGCTTCAGTTCCAGCTTCGCCTTTCTCAAATCTGCCACTCTTCACCGTCACTCCTGTTCCTGTTCCTGAGTTCCGAGAGGTGTTCGAGGGTGAACTGTCACTCCAGTTCCTGTTCCCGAGTTCCGAGAGGGGTTCGGGGGTGAACTGCCTCCCGTTCCTGTTCCCGAGTTCCAAGAGGGGTTCGGGGGTGAATCGCTTCCAGTTCCTGCTACCGGGTTCAAGAAGGGTTCGAGGGTGAACCGCTTTCAGTTCCTGTTTCCGAGTTCTGTGAGAGGTTTGAGGCTGAACTGCCACAACATTTCCACCACAGATCTTCAGGGGTCTGCCGCAGATATTCAGGGCTCCACCGCAGATATTGAGGCTTCGCTCCAGACCTCCACGACCTTGTCGAGGGTCCCACCATGGTGCCAAGTCTCCAGGGCCCCACCATAGTGCCAGGTCTCCAGGGTCCTACTGTGGTGCCAAGTCTTCCGAGCTCCTCCGAGGTTCCAAGTCTCCCGAGCTACTCCAAGGTTCCAAGTCTCCCGAGCTCCTCCGAAGTTCCAAGTCTTCCGAGCTTCACTAAGGTAGACCTCCAGAACGCCTGCCCCAAGGGTCCTCTACACTGTTCAGCCGCCACCGGCCTCCTGACAGGCCTCTTCGTGGGTTCTCCAGCCCCCAGACTGCAAGCTCCTTCGTTGTCGGCCCCCAGACTGCAAGATCCTTCATCGCCAGCCTCCACACAGCCTGGTTCTTCGTCACCGGCCTCCAGACAGCCTGCTCCTTCGTCGATGGCCTCCAGACAGCCTGCTCCTTTGTCAGCGGCCTCCAGATCGCCTACTCCTTCATCGCCAGCCTCCAGGACTCTTAGTCTAGGATCGACCTGAACTCCTGTTCTAGCCCGGGTTGGGTAGTTTTGTGTTTTTGGTTCTTGGTTCTTCTTTTTGCTATGATTTTAAAATTACTTCCTTTAATTTATTTATACCAATTTTAAAATTAGTTAGGCTGCCAAGACCGTAACAAGACACTTGTAAAAATGCTACTGATATACTTTGTTCCAGTGCCTTGACATACTAAAACCCGGAATTAGATTTTTGAGTGTGCAATACATTGGTATAAAAATAATTTTAACATGGGCAATGCAACTGTGAGTTACAACAAGCAACAGGGACAGCTCAAATAAATAAATAACTCCCTTATTGCTCTTCCATACAGAGTGTGACAATGAAACAGTGTGAGAATGCTCTGAAACACATTTGCCAGCATAATGCAATAACATCAGAGTGTTGCATTAAACAAAGCTTAGCTCACCACTGTTATGAATATGTGCTCTGCCAATAGAACCAAACGGTGTAGACAGACACAGGGAGAAAAATAGAGTAAAATGTATTACTGCCATATGTCTGAATTTCTTGAATTATGTGACACAGGCTCATTGTTGGACATGGGATTTCACCCACATAGGCATGTTGGGTATTTGTCAGGTAATATATTGATCATATGGAGTGTGTAGTGTGAAATATAGTATGAAGTGTTCCTTCAGAAACTTTGTTTGCTTTATTACATTGATTTCTTGCTGCACAGTCTTTTAGTATACAACTTGTCTTTTCCATTCTCTTTTAGAGTTGAGCAGGGGAGCAGGTAAGAATAATGACTTGGGGTGACATTGTTTAATGCATCGGAGTAGAAGTTAACCCTGTGGCAACTATGAGCAGTTTACAAAATAATAATAATTAAATCAACTGCTGACGTTTTGCATCATAACAGTAGTTCTTAGAAGGATTAAAGGTTATGTTTGATACAGGAATTGGAAAAGGTTTTGGTGTCTGTAATATTGGGCCAGATAAGTAGGACTATTTCAAGCTCTGATCCAATACTGCTGATTGTCAGCAAAATGTGCAGCACATAAGTACATAAAGCTAAGAGCTCCCAATAACTCTTTCAGAACAGAACAGCACTGGAGCTCAGCACACCACATTGATTACAGAGAAAAGGGAATCTCTCTATTATTCCACTAACCATGATCTTTTAGGGCTGAATAGAGCTGGGTCTACTCACTCAAATAATTCAACAAATTGAACACAAACCACTCACATTTTGGATATTTTGCTCGCAATTAGGATTAAATCCACAATATCTCTGAATGCTGATGTCAATTAGTAAAACACTAGGAATTAATTAACGTCATCACTGCTAAAATGTGTTGGGAAATTGTCTATTTGAATGCAGAGGTGTGAGAAATGACTGTAGGAGATGCCTCTAGAACTACGAAGAAGAGAGGAAAATCAGCAGTGAGCCCTAATTGAAAAATTCCTCAAGTAAAGATGAGTTTCTTGTAATGGACTGGATATATTTGTATTGGTTTCTGAGCTGCAAAACTGTATCTTTATTTAAGAATTGACATATCATCTGAAGTATTTTTTGAAACACAGACTATTGAAACTCATTGAACTTTGCACCAAACATTGCATGCAGTCAAAACATTACTGTAGAAGGATGAGTCTTCTTTGCTTGCCTTATGCAGGGGTCACCACAGTAAATCAAGACAACTTGCACACAGACTTGACAGAGCTTTTAAGCCAAACAGCCTTACTGATACAACCTGGGAACAAACCATGGGTCCAACGAGTCAAAGACACAAATTTACCCTGCTACACCACAAAGAAATCGTTCAAAAAACGACATGCTTTCCAATATTTTTTCCAGACCAAAAACTGAAAATTATAGCATATGATATTTATTCCCCCCATTTAAATCCATAGCCAAGTACTTACAGAGGTCACATAATAATAGGTACAGTATTTTCTGGACTATAAGTCACTCATGAGTATAAGCTGCATCAGTCAAATAAATGTGTCACGAAGAGGAAAAAAAAAACACATATAAATCGCACTATGTGTTGCATTTATTCAGAAATTTATTTCATAAAATTAAAGTCCAAGAACAAATATTTAATCTAGAAAGGCAAGTTGTTCAATTACACAATCACACACAGAACAAAAGCCTAAAAAAGTGTCCAGTATGTAAACGTCACACATTAACAGCGATTCAGCCACACACAGTGATCACTCCAAAAAATTTTTTGCAGGTGCTAAGGGGGTAATTTTACTGAGGGTGCCACGAAGGATCATTTGTTCTTTCAGTTTTCAACACACACAGACACAAGCTCAGAGGTGCACTCAGATCTCAGACAAGTATAGCGACCAATAAAGTGGATTGTGAATATGTGGTATTCTGCATTTTAATGAAAGCATGTACAAACATGACACATGCATGTATAGTGTAGAATGTAAACTGTTACAATAAATCCACTGTATTGTTCCCCCAGATGTATCTGTGTATAAGTGGATGATTTCAGTTCAGAGTGCTGAATTCATTACAAAGTCACAGAAGGTCGAAATCATTCACTCACCATCATAAGTCTTCATAACAGGACAATCCGCCTGTTATTGTGGTTGAGGGCAAAATTATCAATAATTCTATCAATGTCCAGGGTCCTAGTTCTTAAAGGGTTGATAGCAAGAAGTGCCAGGTCACTTGTTTGACTTTCTGCTGCTGCTTCTTAGATAGTTCTTTAAACGACGCAAACAAGAAAAACTGTGCTCACAGTTGACTGATGTTACTGGAAGAGTTAAAGATATGGATATCAGTTAATACAAGTCTGGGAACTCATTAGAGAAAGGAAGTCCTGCGTGTTGTTGATTGTATGTCCTTATTCTTCTTTCGTTTTCAGCAGCCGGCCAACCTGGTGGAGACCTGTTGACAAGTTCTCCTCAGTTACACCATAATGACAGGCCATGGGCAGTATGTATTTTTTGTTGAGGAATGATGAGTGTTTGGGGCTTAGAGCTGGCAAACCTTTAAGTACTTCATTTGTTTCTGAAGAAAAATGAAGTTTCAGTTCCATTAGCATTGCGTCTAAAACAGGATAGAATGACTGTGTTTTTAAGTCATCCATGCCGTCTGCACCTTTTCTTTCTATTGAGGCATCCACAATAAAAGGCTCTAGGTGTTTAGCTGTTTGAGTCTGCCTTTTTTGTCGTTGGATAGTGTCTGTTGCGATTCCTGTTATGATGCAAAGGTCTTCTGCTTCTGTTCTGAGTGTCTCTCATATTTTATCATTTTTCTGTTACAGCAGTGATTACAGAATGAGCCAGTTCATTTACTGCTACTAGATCTAAATTAGGAGACTGCAGCTGATCAGACTTGAATTTGGTTGTTTTGAAAATGTCCTCAAAATTTGTAAGATGCAGAACAAACTTCTCATTTACAAGTCCACTGAGAGCTTTAGCCTCTATCATACGTTTCACCTTTTTCTGCTGAACAACATCGCGCAATGTAGCCATAACTGCTAGGAGTTTTTTTTTTTTTTTACAGCGTGTATGGACTCATACTGGCATGCCCAGTGGGTGTCGCAAAATCTCTTGATTTCTATGCGCTGTCTTACTGACACAAGTTCCTCCTGCTTCTTCAGAAAAATATCATGACAAACTGTACCGGAAAAAAACTTGTGAACCATTTGCAGTGTCTCAAAAAAATCTTCTGCGGTGTCAACATTATGTACACAGTCTACCAACACAAGATTCAGCCTACCGTGGCGCCATCACAGTACTGCCTTACACAGTAATTGATATCGATATCACAACATCTAAGTGTCATTTTGATGCTGTCAAAAAGCGAGTCTGCATGTAATCCTTCTGTTGGGGTGAAATGTAAAAATTCCTTTCCAATTTCCAAATCTGGCTGCAAATAGCGAACGATCACAGAAATTTTTTCTTTCTTGTTTATATCTTTACTTTCATCTACCAAAATAGCAAAATGTTCAGCTTCCTTCACCTCATTGCTGATTTGTTTTCTTATCATTTCAGCCATAACATTAAAGATCTCATTCTGTATATCATGGTGAACGTACTTAGCATTTGATGGATTAATGGTCAACTTCTTTTGAACCGTGGAATCAAATTTTCCAATGACATAAAGCATCTCACAAAAATTACCTTTGCTGGCTGAATCCTCATTCTCAATGTGACCGCGCTGCACAATTCCCTGACAAGCTGTGTAGCGCAAACTTTCTACAACACCCATCACGTACGTCCGATTTTCCTGAACCAGTGCCGAGTGTCCTTTATGGAGCATATTGGGTAGTTTTGAGCCACTTGTTTCTTTTAACTTGAAGTCACTCCATGACTCCATTGCAAATTTGTGTCTGGCGTTTTCATGATGGCTTCTTGCAGCTGCTTTCCCCCAATTATTAAATCCAGGAGTGGTAAATGCTGGCTCCAGGTGAAATCTGTGTCCTCCTTTTAGAAAATGCAAACAGGCAAAGCAAAACACGGCATCTCTACCCAGGCTGTGTTCCAACCACAAATATGGATCGAGCCAGCCTTTGTTAAAACTTCTCTATTGCACTAAAATAGGCGTGACAGGTATTTTTGCAGAAGTGGTCATCTTGGTCGATCTTGAGGACTTTTGCTTAGATCCCCCAGCTGTCCAGCACCAGCAATGTTAGCATTCTCCGCAGATGTGGAAGGATGGCAGTACGCTTGATCCCCTTCTTCCAGATTACTGTTCTTTGTTGGTCGGAGTCTGCTTCCAAAGAATCCTCCTTCTCTGATTCCATCCTAGGAAATTTGGGTAACAGAAAACAGTCCATTTTTACACTTCATGCACTTTTCAAATTTTTACCGGAAGTGAAAATTCTAGTTCTTTTCCTGTTGCGAGATTTTTTTTACGCAATATAATCAGGTTGTTTTTTTTTTTAATTAGTTGTGTTTTTCGCGAGGAAAATAACACAACAACCACATATAAAAGAATATTAACTTAGACGAAAAAGAAAATAATCAGATATTTTCTTGGGGGTGCTACCGGGGTTCTATGATTTTCCAGGGGGAGCTATAGCAACCCCTAGCGCCCCCCATTGTGCCGCCACTGGCTACACAATAGCAAAAAGAACATATCTGGGAGGCTGAATAGGCTAAATGAACATACACCAGTGAGTCCAACAAGCAAGTTACCGGTAAGCAAGTTCACCAAGCTCCCAATTTCATTCCACATCACTGAATCCTTTGAATTCATCCTCTGTGTTGCTCTTGTATCCTTTCGCATTGTTTTTATCAATGGAAAATGACCATAGGTGGCAATTTTGATCCATCTCCAAAGCTTGCCAGCACCACTGTGAAGTGTGATTTCTCATGACCAGTTGTCACTTTTCAGCAATCCCCTCCCCCCCAACCACACCCCTAACCACCATGCCCCCCCAACCTCCCCCAAGAATAAAACTTATTATAACACCTGCTAAAGAAAAACAAAATTATGTGCAAACTCAGAAACTATACAGTGAAACAATGCTGCTCCCTTTTACTCTAGAAGAGTTCTTAATTTAAACAACTGTAGATGATAAGATTTGCTGACCTGCACTGATTCCTCTCCTCTCCTTCTCAGATCACACCCACCAAGAGAAACAAGGATATTAGAAATTAACTCCAAATTAAAGCAAAACATTTCTTCTCATTCATTGTTTCCTCCTTGGTTTCTGCATCTGGGTGAAGGAACTGAATTCAAACATGAGACAAACATTACTCTGAAGACCAAGAAACACAGTAGACAACTCCAGGATAAAGTTTGCAAGACGTTTAAAAGGATTGTCAGACAAAATGCGGCAACAGCTCTGCTGTGCTCTGAAATCCACTAATTTGTTCTGCATGCTCTGCAACTTTGCGCAACCAATAGAAACAGAATATCTATCAAACTGCTTGAGACCAAGCTGAAAGCAATCGGCTCAAAGTGAAAACAGAGCTTCTTTACAAACTCAACACTCCTGTTTGAATCATAGGGTCCCATAATTTTATTCCCCTTGCTTTTCTCTTCTAATTTGTCTTACTATGCCAGGTTGATTCCTATTTTTAGCAAAAGGAAAAAAAAAGTTTGCAGATATAATGTAGCATACTTCAAAACATTCTAAAAATAAAAATACTAAATCTTTTGCGCAGTACTCTGGTATGGATGAATGGAGTGCAGCACCAATGGTGTTTTCAGTGAAGTTCCACAGGGTTCACCACAGACACTCATTGAAAGCAAAACAGCAAACTTACCAAAACATTTCTATTATTCTATTAACCAACACTGTCAAACTCTTGTCCTTGAGAGTTGAGGGTCCTTGATGGTGTCCTGCAACGTTTAGATGTGTCCCAAGTCCAACACACTTGAATCAAATGACTGAATTACCCCCTCATATAGTACACTCAGAGTCCTAAGAGTCCTGCTAATGACCTAATTATTCTACCTTTGAGGAATGGGGCTTAACACCTGTGAACTAAACTAACAGGCCCAGGAAGGGAAGAATGGATCAAAGAAGCAGCCAAGAGGTCCATGGTAACTCTGGAGGAGCTGCACTCCACAAATCTGTCTGTCATGGAAAATTGGCAAGGAGAAAGCCATTGTTGATAGAAAGTAATAAGAAGCCAAGTTTGCTGATTGACATGAAGGGAAGATAGCAAACATGTGGGAAACAGTGCTCTGGTCGGATAAAACCAAAACTGAACTTTTTGGGTTACATGCGAAATACTGTGCGGTGAAAAAACACTGTACATCAGCCTAAAGTTGCACACCAGTGGTGACAAATCCAGTTAAGATTTTATGGAAAGGTCACAGACACTTTTCGTCCATTCTGATTGACCTTGAACTATATTGTAAAGAATATTTTTTTGTCTTTTTATTTTATTTTTTTCATTTTCCCATGAAATTCCACTGAATTACATTTAGGTTATAATGTGACAAAGTGTGAAAATGTTCAAGTGATATAACTACTTTTGCAAGGCACTGTAATGTAGTGGAACTTTGTTGGAATGACTTTAGGATGAGATGAAGATTCAGTCTGCATTCAACAGCTCTAATAAAATTAAAACATCTCAGCAATCTTGAGATTCAGGCTAAGTATAATTACCTTATTTGTTTGTTTATGCTTGCCAACTTGGTGATGACTCACGTTTTATTGATTTCTCAGTAATTCAGACTAAATGTTGAAATTAATTTTTAGAATTTTTTTTATTGGTAACCCAGACAAATAAAGCACAGCTCTTAACAGGTTGTCAAAATTGTTATATTAACTTTTAAGATCTAATATTAATTTTGCTGTCCCTACACTTAAAGAAGTAAAATATTATTTCATAAAATGCCACCCTGTCCAACTTTCTGTCAGGACTGTAAAATTTCCGGGAGTCGTATGAAAAAGTGTCTTGTCAAAACTGTAGAAATGGAGTTTAAACGAAAATTCAACATGGAAGACTCACCACCCCGCCACGTCCAATCACTCCTCACTGGCTGCTCCAATTAACGGCAGGTCCGCACTCCTCCTTCGGCCAATCATCTCCCAGGGCATCACTTTTAAAGACCTTCTGCATAGAAGACACCGCTCTTCTGCTGAGCTTCATCGATCAGCTGCGACATGTCCGACTAGTTTCTGGCGACTTGGCGGTTCCTCGCACTTTTTCGTGACGAATCCCGCCCTCCGTCCTCCTCCTCCGCTCGTAGGAGCGTTCGACTGGCCTCCTGCCTTGATGTCCCCTTTTCCCTCATCTCAGCTCCGGGCAAGTGGAAGGCGCCTTAAGAACTCATCCAATCATCTTACTAAGCGTCGCCGAGGTCGCCCTGCCTTCACCCCGGCTCCCACTGCCACGTCACCCAGCCTGGCTTCTGCAGTGGTTCTCCTCTGATTTCGTCTCTCAAACCGATCTTCCCGCTCCCCAGGCTTCGACATCTTCTTCTACTCCGGTCATCCAACAATCTTCCCTGCTTCATTCATCTCGTCCAGGAATACTCTCCAGAGCTTCATACCATCTTTTACTAAGCTTCTCCAGGAGTTCGCCTTCAATTCTGCCATATCAGTACTTCCTCTTCTCCTCTCCGCCAACGTTCAATCCGTTCCCTGGCCCCTCTCACTGACACTCACCATCGCAACGCTAGTCCTGGCTCGTCATATACTCTCATGCATTCTAACATCTCACTCAGGCCCCGCTCCAAATCCTGCAGGGGCAGCTCATTAATCTGGTTTCTCCTATTTTACTATCTCCCGAGGTTGACCTCTGTATCGCTTTCCCTCATAGCTGTAATGCTGTGTTTAAATTATCTACTCCCCACCTTTCTAAAAATCCCCTTTGGCGAGCTTCCGGCCGCCTTTAAGTATTTCAGAGACATCTTCTGCTCTGTAGACTGGGCATAGAATAAGCGCGATACCTATCCGTCACTCATAGTCGACCTACATTTCAAACATGGCTTCCAGATTTTCTATCAATATCACAAATCCTTCTCCACCAAAGCTGCATCCACACTCGCTCAATCAGAAGTCTCCCTAGACCGGTTTATTCTCGCCACTGAAATTTTGTCATGACGCAAGCCACCTCTGATTCCTGTGGCTCAGTCGGCCATTAGAGCATTCTTTGTTCTTCTCTTCCTTTCTTCCAGCACTCTGCCCGGCCACACTCAAACTGCTCCTGGCTTCCAGCTCCAGTCTCTTTACAAATTGGAATGATATCTCTTCCTTTTAGAGCGACGTCGTTCTCTCGGCTGACTCGTTTCAGTTCTTTAAGGTCTGTACCATCTCGGTCAAAAAGAGGGTCTCTCAAACGGATAGTTCTCAATCCTTTCGTTGTCAGAGCCTTCCATGTGAACACATCATTCAATTCAATTCAATTCAATTCAGTTTATTTATATAGCGCCAATTCACAACACATGTCGTCTCAAGGCACTTCACAAAAGTCAGGTACATGCATTACAATTAATCCAAATCATTGAACAGTGCAGTCAGATTCTGTTTTATTCAATTGGATAAAAAGTTTGTCTATCTAAGGAAACCCCGCAGATTGCATCCAGTCAGTGACTTGCAGCATTCACTCCTCCTGGATGAGCATGTAGAGACAGTGGACAGTCACTGGCGTTGGGCTTTGCAGAAATCCCTCATACTGAGCATGCATGTAGCGACAGTGGAGAGGAAAAACTCCCTTTTAACAGGAAGGAAAAACCTCCAGCAGAACCAGGCTCAGTGTGAGCGGCCATCTGCCACGACCGACTGGGGTTAGAGAGAACAGAGCAGAGACACAATGAGAAACAAAAAGCACTGATCCAGGAGTCCTTTCTATGGGAAGGAAAAGGTAAATGTTATGGATGTAGCTCCCTTTTGGTCGTTTCACCTAGAAAGAAAGAACAGATAAACTCTGAGCCAGTTTTCAATGTTAGAGTCTGAGAGAGCACATAGAGTTAGTTACAGTAAAAACTTCCATCAGTAGCTATGTCTAGGAGAGAGAAAGGGTTAAACACTGAAAGAAAAGGGCCATGTGGATCATCGGTAGAGGGGAGCACCAAGTTGTTGCCAGCAGAAGCTCGGACGATGACCCTCTCCCAGACAGTTCTCACAGGTAGACACAGAGTCAGGCCAGGTGTAGCTTCTAGGAAGAGAGAAGAGAGAGAACAAAGTTTAAAAGCTGAAATAACAGAAATAATACAAAATTAAAGAGTAGTGTGAGAAAGTAGCGAAGAGGGTGAAAGTGGTCATTATGTCCTCCAGCAGCCTAAGCCTATAGCAGCATAACTACAGAGATAGCTCAGGATAACCTAAGCCACTCTAACTATAAGCTTTATCAAAAAGGAAAGTTTTTAAGCCTAGCCTTAAAAGTAGACAGGGTGTCCGCCTCACGGATTAAAAAACTGGGAGCTGGTTCCACAGGAGAGGAGCCTGATAACTAAAGGATCTGCCTCCCATTCTACTTCTAGAGACTTTAGGAACCACCAGTAAACCTGCAGTCTGAGAACGAAGTGCTCTGTTGGGGGAAAATATGGAAACAATCAGCTCTCTGATGTATGATGGAGCTAAATCATTAAGGGCTTTATATGTGAGGAGGAGAATTTTAAATTCTATTCTGGATTTAACAGGGAGCCAGTGAAGGGAAGCTAAAGTAGGGGAAATATGATCTCTCTTTTTAATTTTCATCAGAACTCTTTTTGCAGCATTTTGAATCAGCTGAAGGCTTTTAACTGCATTTTGTGGACATCCTGATAGTAAAGAATTACAATAGTCCAGCCTTGAAGTAACAAATGCATGGACTAGTTTTTCAGCATCAATCCTGGACAGGATATTTCTAATTTTGGCAATGTTTTCCGGAGATGAAAGAAGGAAATCCTGGAAACCTGTTTAATATGGGATTTAAATGACATGTCCTGGTCAAAAATAACACCAAGGTTTTTTACTTTATTATCGGAGGTCAATTTAATGCCATCCAGGTTAAGTGATTGACTAAGCACTTTCTTTTTTAAAGACTCCGGTCCAAAGACGACAACTTCTGTCTTGTCTGAATTTAGAAGCAGAAAATTTAAAGTCATCCAAGTTTTTATGTCTTCATTATAGGCATAAAAACTATACAGAACATATAGCTAAAAAATATACAGAACATAAATACCTTCAGTAACTCTAACAATATGCTGCTTTAAATCTTTTGCCTTATTATTTACCATAAATGAATTATTTACCTTAAATATTTATAACCCCCTTTTATCCTTGACAGTCTTTCCCTTGAGTGCTTTTACCACTTACAGTATATGTATTAAATTTGTAACCATCGCCTTCTATATTTTCTCCGTACAATAAATTAAATGCAACGCAACTTATTTTAATTGTCTGTGACTTTACTTAGCTTATTATATTAAAACTAGTAAACCTTCGTATTAGCTCCCTCTACTGGGGGGATGTACTTTTAAAAGCAACCTGTTTGCTCCGTAGAACATCTAAGTATTCATTTACACATTCGAACATTTATACCAACCTTCTTCCTTTATTAACCAGGCGCTAAGGAACCATTTACTGTTTTAATATACATCTTATCTATATCTTATCCCGTCTAATCGTGGAGCACACTTTCTTTATTCATATCGGGTCAGCGCTGCGTTGTTCAGTTTGAGACAATCGATTTACAGCACCTTCCCGGACTAGTTGTTTTCAATTTTAAGCATTAACTGCATTACTGCCGCAGCAAAATAACAAACTCTTACTAAAAAATCTATGTACAGACAATATTAGTAAGTTCATTTCATGGACGTAGCTCTTACCTCCGGGGAATCCGGCCTGGCCGTAACTCATAACTTCATCATTTCTGCCCGTCATGTTCCAGGTTTCTAATTCAGTCGCTGATGCACTGTCTCATTTAAAATTTTCAGGTCTACCACCGTCTCTGTCCGGCTCACTCACGCCATTGGCAGGCATTTTATTCAGCCGTCGGGCTCACTCACGCCATTGGCAGGCGTTTCTGAACATGCCTTGGTAGATATTTCAATCCTACGCCTTGCCAGGCATTCATCTAGCCGCCTTGACGCCCGGTCAGGTGCAGCCCCATCTTCGTCTGACCTGTCATCGGCCATCCACGCCTCTTCAGTCATAACTCAGGTAAGCCCATTCAAGCCTAATCCATTAAAAATTTTTTGGTTTGAGTTTTCACTCCCCGCTCATCTCAGATCATTCATAACTAATTTCCTTTTCCTTCAGTTCAGCCTCAGTCTCGGCCCTTTTTGGGGAAGACGTACATAATAATAATCCTAAGATGTTTATTCAAACCCACTTCATCCTCAGCGTTTACGTCTTCTTCAGGGGTCCGAGCGCCAAAGAAATAATCTTTCATTAATAAACTCTTTAACCGTCTTCTTGTTGTTTCTCCATTATGTGAGTCTATCCAGGTTGAAATTGAGTTAAATGAAAATTCAACATGGAAGACTCACCACCCCGCCATGTCCAATCACTCCTCACTGGCTGCTCCAATCAACAGCAGCTCTGCACTCCTCCTTGGCCAATCATCTCCCAGGGCATCACTTTTAAAGACTTTCTGCATGGAGAGACACCGCGCTTCTGCTGAGCTTCGTTCCTCCTCCACCATAGGCTCCCAACTCCTTCCATACCAAGGCCTACGCCGCCACCAGGAACGGATCCCAGGGGGGGAAGACTTACCTAATCATAGTCCTAAGATGTTTATTCAAACCCACTTTATCCTCAGCGTTTAGGTCTTCCTCAGGGGTCCGAGCACCAAAGAAATAATCTTTCATTAATAAACTCTTTAACCGTCTTCTTGTTGTTTCTCCATTATGTGAGTCTTTCCAGGTTGAAATAACATTACATTACAACTTCTGCTATGCCAATGTTGTTCGCAGAATCCACACAATGCAGAACCTGCAGTTTATGTTTCTATGCAAAGTTGTGCAACTGTTAATAGTTTGTTCTGACTATTGTTGATATGAAATGATTGTGTTTATAATATGCATATAGGTTAAACACTCTCTCAGTGGAAAGAGTAGTGTTCTGTAACCTGAAGGTTGGGGGTTCAATTCCAACTTCCTTCTATCACATATCGATGTGGCCCTGGGAAAGTCATTTAACCCCAAATTGCCTACTTGTCTCTGTATCAATGTATGAATGTGTGTACAACTGGTTAAATGTGGCTGCAGTGTACAGTGCTTTGAGTGGTCCAAAGAACTAGATAAGCGCTACATAAATTGAGTCCATTTATTTATCATTCTTATTCTCTGCCAGGCAGTTCTCTGTCTCTGCACTTTAGATATTATTGTGATTTTGACATCCTCCTGTTGAATTTCTTGTAAATAACTCGTCTGCATCTCTTCTTCAACTGGTGCAGTGCTTTATCTGTTTCCAAACAATCTGTTATGTAGACTCCAAGATCATTTTTCTGTCTTTGACTCCGATTACTTTCACTCAAACATTATGTTCCTCTTTATCTGTTTGGAAAATATTTCTATTTTTTATGCTTCTATTTTATACTAATCCTCCAAAAGATTTCCCCCTTTTAAAATGTCATGTTCATGATCTGCCTGTGTTTTGAGTTTGAGTTCGTAGAGTTCTGAGTTCTGTTTTCTCGTTACGTTCTTCAGTGCTGGTTTTTTAGTCCATGTTTAGATTCATTCCATTCTTGTGTTTAGATTATTTTTATGTACTCCTGTGTTAGATGAGTTTATATTTCCTTTTAGATCTGATTCCTCCGTGTTTGTTCATTAGTTAGTCTCGTTTGTTTACACCTCGATGTTTCAGGTATCAGGTATGAAAAGCAGTTCACGCCTCAACCCAACTCCTCCACATCCCATTCAGACACAAATTCTTGGCATACACCAACCACCCCCCAACCTTCAGAGCCCCTGCCTGCACTTAGGATCTCATAGAAAGATGTAAATAGGCTCTTTCTTTCTGAAAACAAGGAAGGCCTCAAGACCTGATAATGTCATGCCTGAAAGCCTGCGCCAACCAACCGGCATCCATCTTCACTGATACCTTCAACAAGTCACTGGAGGTAACCACCTGAAACTTAACCCACTCAAGACTGTGAAAAAGATGGTGGAGTTTCTCATACTATATTCTATTGTAAAGTCAATTGTGTATATATGTACATTTAAAAAGATTTTTTTCTATTTCCATTACACTCGAGATTAGGCATTTGCTGATTCAGAGTCCCAATTTCATGCTACCTTAAAGTTATAAAAAAAAGAATGCGTGATCTATCCATCCATCGATTTTCTCTACCCACTTTTTCCATACTGGGTCGCGGAGGAGCTGGTGCCTATCGCCAGCAGTCTACGAGCGAGAGGCAGGGTACACCCTGGACAGGTCGCCAGTCAATCGCAGTGAATGCGTAATAGATGCTTGATAATTCAGTGGCTTTAATGGACACCAAAAATAACACTACATTTCATTAGTATTATATTCAACATCAGTACAGGGGTTGTGCCCATTTTAACTCATCAATAACATACTGCTGCTGACTCTCTAATCCATTTTACTTGAGAGAAACAAGTATTCTATTCGAGTCAGAGTTTCTGTAGGACAGCATTAATATGATGTGGTAATATGGGTTCAATAGGTTAGAAATTTTTTTATAATGTATCAATCACTTCCATGGCATTATATCTCCATGTTTTTTGTGTAATATTTTAATTTCAATCAGGTAGTTTTGGATTTGACAATTTTATTCATTTTTTTATGTCTTGATGGAATGGTTTTTTCTTTTCTTTCTTTTCTTTTCTCAAAGTTCTTGTTACCCTTTGTCTAATTTTGTGGAAACCTTTCCATTTAGCAAATCAGCAATTATTGATTTCATTGAGATATTAATTCACATCTGAGTTCAGGTGATTATCAGAATCAGAATATAGGCTTTTAGGTTTCCCCTTTTCTGCTGCCAGATCATTGTGTTTGCTTGGCTTTCTTTGCCATGTGTCTTTGCTTTAGATTTATGTTTGTTTTCTGGATTCTCTGGCCTGCAGCGGATTTAGTTATTAAAGTTCTTGCCTTAGTTTAATCTGCCCGTCACTTCTTTTACCATTCTGTGATTTGATCCTTCACTTCAACAATGCCATGTGACTTTACTGGCATGTAACCGCTATAACCTAACTGAATTTCTGAGTAAAGATATGAGATTTATGGTCTGGTTCTTCATTTGTCTTCATTATTGGTAAAGAAACTATGGCATTTTGCAATAATACAAGTGCAACTCAAAGAGGGTGGGCTATATATTTTGTGACTATAGCTTGCGTTTGATGTGAGAATGAAAGTTCAAAAAAGGTCTGTAAAGAAACACACTGCCTTTAAAGTTTTTTGCAACTTATCTGAAACTGCACTAAGATTCAATGAAACTTTCTTAGAATTGTTACGGTTTTCTCAATTTTAACCAATGAAATTTAGAGTTCTTGCAAATACATTAAGAATATATATGTATGTGACTTAACAGGGTGCTTGCCCAGTCTTATAAGATGTTAGGCATAGGTTGTGTTTTAATGCTCAGTTTACCACATATAGCTGGGAAGCATATTTTTTCCATCACACCATTCATGTTATACCTAATATATCCAGCATGTATATTTTTTGTTTGCATCCTAAAAGAAAAGGAGTAGATTAGCAGAGGCTTTTAGTAAAACACCTATCTTATGTATGCTATGTGTATGAAGACCAGCAAACATCATTTTAAGGTGTGAGATGCATAAATTTCAGCAACACCAGCATGAATTTCAGTCACCTTTTACCACATTTTTTTGAAAGTACAATCACACTATCCATGATGCAGAGATGCCCCTCCCTGCACTTCAGTCATCATCCTAAACAAAAGATGGCAAAAGGCACTTTGTATACCTTTAACTCAATACTGCAATGCACAGCATACCTCAGTGGTCTTCTCATTGTGATAAATGTGAGATGCATAAGTAACCCACTCGTTTATTCAGTGTTCTGGAGTGTGAGTCCTATTATCTTCGCAACATGTCTTGCATTTGTAGCCTAATGCTGTGCATTTAGATGCACTACGCATGTGTGGGAGAAGGGATGGCTTAAAATTAGTTGCAGCCTTAAGCAAAATGTATATTGGGGACTAACTTCCTGTTAAGATCATCATCGGCCAGTCAATATGTCAACACTGATATCTCCTTTTTTTGGTTTTCATGTCTTTCCATTTAACACAACTTCTTTAATAGTTACCTAGTGAGCCAACAACAAAAATCTTGAAATGGCTGCATTTGAGAATGTGTTTTGTTTGACTATCAGATGAGTCACTTCATTATTATTTATCAAACCACTAACACCACTAAAAAAATGTTGCTGTGTTAGAACACGACAGCAGTGAATAAATTGATAGTTAGTTAAGATATATTTACAGTTAATGTGTGCCTATGGAAATTACTAAACATTCTACATTAAACTGATGCTTTTCTTTTATATGTTTACAAATAGTAAATTTGTCAAATTGTATACATAATCAAAAACTTAAGACAAACTCCAATGAATTGCAACATTTATTATTTTTTTCCTATATCATTTTTATAGTGTACCAGCTTCATATCATCATCATTCCCAAGTTTTAATCTATTTAAATTAGGTTTCATGTAATAGACCAGGTTGAAGCAGTTACGTGCTCTAATCAGATAAGGCATAACTGAATTCTTGCCTTTATGCAAAATTATGTGTGGTGAAAAACACATCACATCCTCTTAAACACACCTTTCCCAGGATGGAACATGTTTGTTGCATCATCATGCTATGGGGATGCTCATAATAAGCATGGGTAGGGGAGTTAGTCAGGGTTAATGGGAGGATGGCTGTACCTAAATGCAAGGCAACCCTGGATGAAAAGCCGTTACTGGCAGATAAAGACTTAAAGCGCTGAACAAAAACAAATAGAAGCCACATTTTAAAAACCATGTATCATTTTTCTTCCACTTTGTTTTATTCTACTTTTGACAACTATGCATTGCATTGTGTCAGTTTTTAACATAAAACCTAATGAAATATACTGAGGTTTTGGCCTTTTACCTGAAAAAAGGTGGAATGATAACTCCCTAGAGCTATTTTAAATCGAATGACATAATTCAAGGTGTGTAGTCAGCACTGTCAGTCACTGGTCCACAGCCTTTGTACTTCTACACAGTGCTTAAAGGATAACTGATAGGTGCACAGACATATTGAAACAGGTCTGAGCGACTGTGTAGTGGTTTCTTTGAGCAGTAATGTTGGTGATATATGTGCAAGTGCTGTGTGCCTTCTGGTAACAATGAGACAGACAAGACACAAACAAATCCCTTTCAGCTCCAACTACTATTGATAACACTAATATTTAAATCTTTTAATGCTCAGCAGATGACTAGATTTAAGTTTTGTGCTTGCAATAAACAAGCATGTGCACCTCGCAATACACAATAATTTATGTGGCAGCTAAAAGGGTTAAAAACAAATACAGTTCTATTTACATCGGTATGACATCAAATTACCCCCCAAGTGACAGAAAAGGAGCAAATTTTAGAACACCATGCCCTTTTTTACGCCTCCTTCCCCCTACACACAATTCCCTTGCATTAGTGTACCAATGCAGGGTGTTGCTTGGGGCAACGAGCCTGAAAGTAAAGCAGGATTGATGTTTAATGAGGATGATTTTCACCAGCTCCTTATCACAGCCATGTCTTCCTGTGCTGACACTTTTAATACCACATGTCACTCCAGCCACGCCTCACAATGCCAGGAGGGCTATCAATATCCACTTACCTGGTCTGTAATTCACCTGTTTACTCACACATAGGTGGTTACATTTGATGAGACAGGCAAGTACGATGTTCTAGATGGGCTTTTTTGGGCGCATAAAGCCAACCAAAGGCAAGACAAGCATGTTGTAGTTGCAAGATCAGAGTAAATGGATGGAAGATAATAAGTCCAGTTCGGTTAAGACTTTTAATGGAATGACATGGCTTCGAAAGGGATCAGAGGGCAAACAGATTGATACAGGTGGGGTCGTTGATTATCTTGTGTTCAGCATCCGGCTGTAGGCTAATTCATGGGGACTCTAAAGTATTGTAATGCTGCTTTTGGCAGCATTACAATACTTTAAAGGGCATGTCAAAAGTCTTTGGTCGTTATGTCCCAGGGTCCATCAACAAAACACATCAAAAATCCTCAGCCAGACAGAGAATCTATGCAATTGCTTGAAAACGGAACAGGCTGGAAAGATGAAACAGGGCTGCAGACGATCTGGTAGGGGGCAGGAAAAAGCAACTTAGAAGCAGAAGAGGTGCAGTTAGTCAGCCAATCAGGAAGACAGTAAATGATGTGTTAAGGGCTGGCTAGGAAAACAGAGATACGAGCTCAACCTTTGCAAATACAGCTGCAAGTCCTTTGGGTTATGTCTCTAGTAGCTTTGCACATATACAGATTTCAAATATTGCCTGTCCACATTAAGTTGCGTTAAAAACAGTGTTAATATGGTGAAACAGTGCGTTGCTAGTGGTTGCAGCAATACTACGACAGCAGCCATTAATCTGCACTATTTTCCTGAAGCAAAGAGGATTAGAGCTGCCTGGATCAGAGCCATATTTACTGTAACGATGGATTTACACTGTATCTGCTCCGGTCTGGTCCGGTCCACTGCGTAGCCCAGAGGAGCTCCAAGAACCATACATAGATCGCACAATAAAAGCGGTGATAAATGCGGTAGCAAGTCCAAAACAAATCATTCTGTGGAAGTTAAACTTAATTTTTTGTTTTATGCATCCAGATATTTTTAGGTGTTTTGTTCCCTGAGTTCATTTGTTGCTTAATTTGGTGCATTTAATGTTTAGTTAATCGGTTTATAATACCTTAGTTAAGCCAGTAACTGATCAAATTGACCTAATATTAACCATTTACATTTACTTTTTCCTTCCCATAGAAAGTACTCCTGGATCAGTGCTTCTTTGTTCTCTTTGTGTCTCTGCTCTGTTCTCTCTAACCCCCAGTCGGTCGTGGCAGATGGCCGCTCACACTGAGCCTGGTTCTGCTGGAGGTTTCTTCCTGTTAAAAGGGTTTTTTTTCCCCCCACTGTCGCTACATGCATGCCCAGTATGAGGGTTGCTGGCTGGGTTTCCTTTCCTTAGATAGACAAACTTTTTATCCAATTTGAATAAAAAACAGAATCTGACTGCAGTGTTCAATGATTAAGATTAATTGGAATGTATGTACCTGACTTTTGTGAAGTGCCTTGAGACGACATGTGTTGTGAATTGGCGCTATATAAATAAACTGAATTGAAACTGAATTAACAACTGCTAATACATACACAATTTATGTGTGTATTTGTCAATATAGCCAGATCTAGTCCGTCTTTAGTAGATTATTTTGAAAATCTGGATGTTGCGCTGGTTCTGTTTCTTGGTGGTGCGGTATGAGTCATGTATATTGACTCTTACAGTGCTCCGGCATCCGACCAAAATATACATCTGCGTAGCGAGAGTTCGCGGGAGTGGGCGGGAGGAACAGCAAGGCCGACGCACGTTTGCCTGCCATCTGATAAACAGCTGAGCTTTTTTGTTTGTATAGACGGATTGTAAAATTGCAGAAAAAGGTACAAATCAAAAAAAAAAAAAAAAAAAATAAAAAAAAAAAAAAAAAAAAAAAAAAAATAAAAAAAAAAAAAATAAAAAAAAAAAAAAAAAAATTAAAAAAATAATAAAAATGGAAAAAAAGTAAAAAAATACTGTTTTTTTAAAAAAAATTATAAAAATAATCTAAATATAGGCCCTACAGATCCTAAATAATAAGGTAAATAATAAAAAAAATAAAATAAAAAAAAAAAACCAAATTATAGCATATATGGGTAAAAAAAAAGAAATAATAAAAAAAAATAAAATATCTAAATAGACTCGTTCTATATAATAATAACGTAAAAATAAATAGCAAATAATTAAATATACATAAAAAAAAAAATATCTAATATAAAAATAAAAATAAAATAAAAATATATGGGAAATATAATTATAAATAATGAAGTAATGATATAATGATAGGCAAGTATAAGACCGAAAAGTTTCGCACACGGGGTATAGGGAAAAAAGCAGTCCTCATTCAAAGAGTTGTCCTTATTTTCACGACTATGAATATTGTAGCTTCACACTGAAGGCATCAAAACTATGAATTAACACATGTGGAATTATATACTGAACAAAAAAGAGAAGGTGTGTCCAAACTTTTGGTCCGTACTATATACATAATTTTTTTTTTTACATTGAGCCAGTGCATGTACAAATTACTACAGTACAATACACAATATGTTAACACAGCATAATTAGCCTACTAAAATACAAACTTGCCTGGCATTGAACCGGATTTCGTCTTCTGTGGGTGCAAAGCCCTACAAACCAAAACGGATTTGCAGCTGCAGCCCTTCCACTTGGCTCTGTAGTTGAAAATGCAGCTCTGCACAAGACAATTGAACAATCTATTCTTCCCAAGGCCTATGGTCCCACACACCGGGATTTTTTCAGACAACGAGTAGTTGTTCCACTCAAATAAAATGGGAATAGCACCCCTTTTAACCATCTCCTTCCCCCCGGTGTATCCACCAGTTCCTCAGGTAAGAAATATCTGCTAAATACCTGTGGTCTATTGGGACTAACGTTATCTCTTGGATTTTGGCTAGCCATTGCTGACGTGCCACATTATCAACAGGGAAGCTGTGAAAGCTAACTTTAGAATTATAGCGTGAGGCACAGAAACAGTGCAGCGACGATCCGCTCGCCCGCTGATAGCATAATTTCTTCCTCTGCACAATTGATATACTCATTTCTTTCCACTGCATGCTATCAAAATAATCCAACCTGAATGGCAGGGACGTTTACCCAGAAGTTCTCGACCTCACAACTTTTGACTGGAAGTTAGCGGTCGCCATATTGTGCACATAGCCAATATCAGATTCTTTGCTGCTGTCTGTGTTGCTGGCTATTGTAGCAGCAGTCAGTTTACCTGCAGGGGTTCCCCTCTGATGTCATAAAAGAGTGCAACAAAATCGCAAGAAGTAGTCTGGAAATGCTTTTTTACTTTAATTCATGACCATATATTTCAACAACCGTTCATTTCAGTGGCATGAATTTACTTTTTAAAATATTGTATAAATGTTTCCTTTGCATCAATGTAATTGATGAAAATGTGGCACTTTAAATATAACAAACTAAAAAAGCATTTGAATGCTTATTTATACTGTAATTGTAACCATAAATAGCATTAATGTAATTCAGCCAATTTACATCTAGAATATCTAGAATATTTTTTGTTTCAATTTGGTAAAAGCAGACAGTTATATGAATTACTTAAGACTCAGGTGGTTATGGAGGTGAATCTTTGCATCATACACAGCAGCATCCTGTACTGAAGTGCTGCACCAACAGGTGTTTGGTTAGCTATTGGCCATCTGCAATATGAAGCTGACAATGCTAGAATGAAGGAGTCAAACTGTAACAGTAGGCTGCGATTTTAACTAATGTTCTAAAGAGCAGTTTTTGCATAGTGTTTTGCAATGTATTGATACGTACGTGGACATTTGATATTCACTCATGTAAATATCGGTTTAGATGACGTGTGTTTTCATTCTGCGATCTAAAACTGGGGTGACACCCGTGTCTGATTTTAGAAGTGGCATTTGCCAACCCACCCCTAGCCACCATTCTGCCCACACTCTTACCTGGAAGGTCTTTTGCAGCCTTAAAAAGATTTTATTATAGGATCTATGTTCCAACAACTCTGACCAGGTTACCCTGCCCCTGCTGAAGAAAAACATACCCACACTGTTATACTGCCAATACAATGTTTCACCATGAGGATGCTGTGTTTATGTTGCTGTTTGTTCACCAATGTTCTAAGGCTTTCACAGAACAACTGTGGCTCTACTACACACAAGTCATTTCTATTTCCAAATTAGGAACTTTTGAAGGCAGTCTGAAAGCACTGGAATCAACTTAGCCTCAGCAAGGCAATTTACACTGTAAAAGAACAGTAGGAGAACAACATAAGTACAAAACTAGCAACATTTTAAAAAACCCATTTACCTATTGGTAAATGGGTATATTGTCATTTTAAATAGAAATGCTACAGAGAAGGTAGGTTCTAGGCAGTTTCTAGGTCTCTTTATTTGAAACTGAAAGCTATTCATAGTGCCTGAAATTTCTTTGTGTGGGGAAGAAAGATAAATTCATTCAAAATATATATGCGGTAGCATGTAAGATTAATGAAATACAAGACAAAAGTCAGCAGGTTTTGGAGCAAAGGCTGGACAGGGTTTCCACAATATTTGTTCTGTTGTTTGTATACGAGGCTGACATTGCAGCTATCCCTGACTAAAGATACATTTTGACAAAGGCTTTGCGGTGCACTGACACTGTTGTATGTAATTCTTAAGCTATTTGAATACATTTTAATGAGCAGCAATAAAAAAACAATAAATATCCATTCAGTAATGTGAATTAACTGACAACATTTCTCCAAAATTTTATCAAAAGCTGCATTTCACTGTAGTTTTGTTAAAGTATACCGTCAAATATAAAATAAATTAACTGATTCACAGGCTACAAATAAAATGCTACAGTACTAAATCTCTAACATAAATGCTTAGCAGGGCAAAGTTGTGCTTTTAACTTAGGTTTAAATAAAATGTAGTCCACAGGGATATTTATTGATCCACATATTTATCTGTCTTTACAAAACTTTGAATGACTTAATGGTAAACTGTGCAATTTATTGTCCTCTTACTTTTCCTTCTTGTCCATTTCCCTCGTTCCTTCCTTTCATCATTCATTGCGTACATCCTTCCAACATTTTTAGTCTCTTTTCTCTCTCTCCTCCCTTTTGATCTTACTCCCTTCATTCTTCCTTGTGTTCTACTTTCTTCTTTTCTAGGGTCCAATCTCATTTCCTTCTGTCTTTGATTCTTTCCTTGTCTTGCTTCCTTCCCTCAGTCTTTGCGTCTTTCCTCCTTTTCTTTCTTTTCATACTTGCTTGTGTCCATCTTTCCTGCCATCCTTGTGTTCTTCTTCTGTTTTTCCTTTTTCATTCATTTTTGTTCATTCCTTGTGTCCTACCTGCCTTTCTTCTTTGTATAATTTTTTTTTCCTTTCTCACTTGTATCCTTCCTTCTTTCCTTCCTTGGGTCCTCCCATCCTTCCTTCATTTAATCTGTGTTTAATGATGGCAAGGTTAAAAATTTGATGTACGTCACAATTCTGGATATAAAACTGTTTTGTTCAGAAGAATGATTATGTGTTAAATACATTATGAGTTAACCTTAAATGTGCAAAAAAAAAAAAACACTTAACAAATGTCAAACAAATATCTCATTAGCTAATATTTGATTCTAGTTCCTTGGCCACAGGACCTTATATACCTGGTCATCCCACCTTATATTCTTTAGAGGCTTCTGTCCCCATGTTGGACTGGTTCACATTAATGTGTCTTTTGTCTGAAAATTATTAAACATTAATTTAGTTCCTAATTCCTTACATAACAAATGGCATAACCTTCCAGGCACATTTCCCTAAAAATGACATAAAGAATACTGCATTTGTTTTTAGGTAATTACTCAAATAGGCTATCCAAACCTTAACCTCAGCAACTTTCTTTAAAGTAAATTTAGACAGGAACTATGAGCTATAAAAGTCTTGTTTTCAATAATGTTTAGGACTAAATAAAAGCAATGACAGACCAACCTTTAATATCCTTATAAATATGTTCATGGACGTCTATTGCAACCTCTTACACCAAGAACATGGCCTCAGCGATTGCTGTCTACTACTGTCTCCTTCCTCTGTCATTGCTAGAAGATTCTGTCTTTTTAAAACTGCAAAAAGGTTTATGATTTTGAGTCCATTAGTGATCTGGAGCCCTCATCTGCATTATCAAGAATCATTTTCATTTTGTCTGTCCTTGAAGCCTTTAAACCTTCACTAAAGGTATTTTCCTATCTTGATGGCCCAGAGTGTAAATCTATTTCATTTGTGGTCAAGTTTTAGCATTCCTTATCCTTTCCGTGTCTTTGAGTACAAGCCCACTGTTGGAGTTCAGGTGAAAACATCGAATTTCATGGATGTGGGGGATACAGATTTTCAAGTGGCATTATGTTAAAATTTGAAACAGGTCGTTTGCTGATAATTCCCTTCTTTTCTTTTCTATGAGTGATTTACCTTTTTGCAACAAAGGGGTTGTATTGGCAGGTTATACTTTATGCCAACTAAGAAATTACTCAGTTCTCTTCTATAATATTGGAGCATACAGTGAGAGCAGTCTTGACCATTCCTGTATAGCACAATCTGTAAAGGGACTCCAGGGTCCTAGGCCCTCTTTTATGTTCTCTTCAAATCAGCTTCACCACACGTGTTGTACAGGATTCATGTCTTTAGAAAAAAAGTGTGTTTTACAGTTTGATTAAGCCTTTCTGTGTTGATTTGGTTATATATTCTGGGTTATTATTCTAATAAAAGACCCAATGATCTATTTTTAGTTTTCTGGTAGAATCCATTAGATTTTTCTTTGAATTGTCCTGTTCCATCAGAATGTTCCTGATGCTTTTTCACTCTAGAAAGGTTCCAAGTGTCTTTGGAAGAGAAATAGACCCACAATATCATAAACCCTCCACTGTATGAGTGGTGTGTTTGAAGTGTTGTGTTACCTATACCACCTGGCATGTTTGTTCCTGAAAAGCTCTATCCAGAAGCAAGTGTTGAAAAGAAATTGACGTCTGTTTGATTTCACTTCTATACCTTAGGGAAACAGTAAGTGATGGATTACTCATTCTTTGTTAATTAAAAAAGTAGTGTATAAAAAAATAAAACACCTTGGTTTCATTTATTTTAGATGGATTGTGAGTGGTACAAATAAGTGTTGAACTGCTGCCTTTAGAACTATTGGTTGTCCAATTTAAAGAGACCAACTAACCTAATAGTCATGCTTCTGAACTGTGGGACGATGATAGAGTACCCATACATACTCAGAGAGAACATGTAAACTCCACGCAGAAAAACTCCAGGCCAGTATTCGAACCCAGGACCTTCTTGATGCAAGGCAACAGTACTACCAACTGCACCCACACACTACAGTAGCATAAAGTAGATTTAAATTATCTAATAGATTAGTGTTTTTGCAATGGTCAAGGTTCATTTTAAGTGAAGTAATATTCTTGTAAAACTTTCACATTGCTTCCTGTCCCCAAAGTGAACCAACTGTTAAATTATGTGAAGACACATGCACATACACAGACACATTCTTAAGGCTCTACAAACACAAAAATGACAACATACTTCTACAGAAATATAAATACACAGTGTCAAATTGTCCTTTGTCTGTTCCAATTTCTTTTTCACCATGTTCAGCCATTTTCTCGCTCATTGCACACTTTCTTCTCTTCTTCTGGTCTATTTGTAAATCATTCTGGCTGCACGAGCTGCACTTTTATAAATACACTCATAATTAGCATTTTTTACATACCTGCAGGCATCCATCTAATTTTGTTGTTGTTTTGAATAAACTGGTTGATAACTTGAATAACTGATTACTTCCTCTTGCTTTTTGTAAAGTTTTGTAGAGACTGCCATGGTTTACACCTTGTTTCTCTGATGCAAACCTACAGCAAATAATACCATGACTTGAACATTTTTATTTTTAGAAAGGTATTTAGACAATACTCTTGAATTAATTGGTCAAAGACATACAGTGCATTGCTGTAAACATATTTGCCCCTTACATATTTCTTCTGCTTTTTTATCACACTTTCCAATCATGTTTTAGATCATCAAAGAAAAGAAATCAGAAAATATAGTAAAATATACAGGAAACTAAATATAATTGTTAAATCATAAATTAACTGTTAATTGAGGATTCATCAGACCAGGGCACCTTCATCCATGGTCCAGTTCTGACACTGACATAGTTGTGGTCTGGAGTCAGTCCAAGAAACCTGACTAGCCTGCAGCATGATTAAACAAGAGGGACAAAGTTAATTAATCACATTTTAGGAAAGTTAAAATAAATGTTACTAGTTAAAACCAGGTGGACGTAACCAGTAAAATAGGAATTAGATTCTACAGGTCTGGAAATAAACCCCTGGAGGCATCACTTGTCTCAGTTACAATCGGTATTCATAATTTAATAATAAGAAAAAGACTTTGCAAAAATGGCATCTATAGGAAAGTTCCAAAACCAGTGATGACAAAATACAACACATAGGCAAAAACATCTTAAACCTAACAGGCGAAACAGGCCTTTCAAGCTTGAAAAAAGCCTAATGAGTGAATTAAAACAATTCTGCAAACCAGAGAAACCACAAATTCTCCTGCATGATGTAAAGAAGTCCTTCAGTTGTTGCCACCAAAACTGGTACAAACAGTTATATTTGGGGCAGCAAACTCTCTTTCAAAAACAACCAAGTTTTATTTTTTTTACAGTCTGGCTGCTTGTGTTTACTCAGGTCATTTTTAATTAATATTATCATTCAACATTTAATTTCAATAAAAAACTAAAGCATGAACAGAAAAAATCTGAAAAGGGGAAATACTGTTTCACAGCACTGTCAATGAGCTTTTCTTTTATTTCCACACTCAAAACATTAGGCCCTTCACCACTTTCAGCTAATTAATGACTGGCTAAGGACAGCTAAAAGCTCTCCTTTCTCTTTTTTTTCCTAACTTACAGAACACCAATTACACTCCTTTATTAAAACATGTTCCATGGAAGTCAATGTAGCTCTGGCACTAGTCAACTTTCCTTTTTTCCTATGAGGTGAAACCATGTGAAATCTCCCTTACTGGTCATACAAAATGTACATGTTTCATACCTGAGTCAACACTGTTACCAACTGCAGACTTCATCTCTGGAGTAAAACAAGGCTTCTTTTTTTCCTCTCCTTTTTGTGCACACTGGTGGCTTAGATCAGTAAATTTTATTTGAAAGTATGTAAATGCAACACATAATTCAACACTTTTGGTAATGAAACATCTTAGTCAAAAGTTGATCAACCTCAAGAATCATGCATACAAAACGCCCACACACACACTGTCTACAAGATGGAGATATACATATTCACGGTAACTTTCTGGGGTCATGCTCTCTGTGTTTTTCACTGTTATCAGTCAGAACTGTATGAAGTCATCGGCATTTTTTTCTTTTCATTTTTTAACGCTCTCCTTTTGTATATCAGAAAAAATATAATGATTTTGCCAAATCTCCATCTCTAGCGTTTTGTCTCTTGACCTTGATTAGCCCCTTTCTCACAATGACACTTTTTTTTCTTCTCGCCTTCTAACTGCACTCTTAGTCACACCATTTTTCATCAACATGATAAGAAAAGGGGCTGTAGGACAGGGCTCTTAAAGCTGAACTGTAGCTTTCTGTGATAGCTCTTTGGTCCCCCTTTTTATAGTATTTCATAAAAGCTTAAACATCCCCAGACAGCCTTTGTTTTTGTTCAGTTTTATTTATCAAAGACAATAAACCCATCAGGCCAAAGATTGTGCCACTGGCAGGTGAAGTAAATAACACAGATTGTCTTATAATCTTGGCATCTGTTAGTGGGTGGTATATATTGGGCAAACAGTGACCATTTTTGTCCTCAAGGCTGATGTGTCAGAAACTCTAAAAAAGTATAACGCTTTGTTTGACAAGGGCCATATTGTAATGGCTAAATGACTTGGTCAAAGCATCTCCAAGCTTTTCTAAAGTGTTCCCAGTATGCATGGGTCGGTAACTGTCAAAAGTGATCTAAGGAAGGAACTGTGGATAAGTGGGAAGCGAAGGTTGGTCTGTGGTTTTCCATCCAATAAAGGAGCTACTGTAAGAGTATATTGTTGAATCTGTTTTAAAGGCATCAAAATACACAGTGTGTATCACAGTTTGTTGCATATGGGGCTGCATAGCTGCAGACTAGTGGGAGTTCTCAGGCTGACTCCAGACCCCCTCTGAAAGCCCCAACAATGTGATCTTCAGAACTGGACCATGGAAGAAGTTGGCCTAGTCAGATGAATCCTGTTTTCTTTTACATCACAGATGGCTGGAAGTGTATGTGTGTGTCAGTTACTTGGGGAACACAAGGATTATGATTATTGATTAATTAATATAATCAAGAATTATAATTTAGAATCATAATTTAACTAAATTAATTTCTTAACCAAAAATTCATTGCTCACGAATAGAAATCAGAGATGTCCTCTGGGGTTGTGATTATGGGCTCAAAGCTCTTTAATAAGTACAATTAGCTATTCATTATTAGTAATTGATAAATTATTAACCAAAACCACAAACTGGTGAAAAGCGATCCTCCTCTGCGCGCAGCTCCTGGAGCAAGTGGTGAAATTCACCAAACTCTGAACGCCTCTGAATTGTCTGGTGAATCCAGACACGGCGCAGAGGTGCCAGACGACGACGTTCTCTTGCTTTATTCAGCAAATAAAGCCAAGCCACTCTCTCGATTGCATCCGCCATTGTACACAAGAGACAGGGAAAGGAAGCTCCTCCCAACGCACGTCTGTTCAGTTTTTTGACGTGCGTCGAGAGTTCAAGTGCACAAGCGTCCAACTTGAGGCGCTCAAATCGCGTTTGGTCTGAATACAGCATTAGAGCTCACCAAAGGTCCCACAAACACCAGTGGATACATTCAAACAGCTGGTCAGAAATATTAAAATGGGTTTAAATGCTGTTATGCCAAAAAAATACTTTTCAATGATTTATTGGGAAGGGTGTTTTTAAATACAATGTTAATAAACGCAGAACAAATATTTATTTTTATTGAATATTTATTTTAAATTGTATAATTCTATTTTTAGAGATGCTAGTATTAGCATTCTCTCCAGATGCTATTTGCTCTCAAAAACAAACCTTTTCAATAAAAAAATAAATTTAAATCTAAATCTGTCATGAGTATAAAAGATTTTGGGCTTAACTGTGACACAGAAAATGTTATTCAAATATTTCTGACTGGGCTAGATATCACAACCTATACTCAAAATTCAATCTTTATTAAAGAAAAAGGGAAAAGCAAATGAAGAATGACCTAAAAGCTGTTTCATTTGGAGGTGCTTCTAAATAAGTTCTAATGATGTTTTACTATAAAACATAGCAGGGGCATCTATATTCGTTAATCACCAGACAAGTTCATAATAATCTATAAGTGGATCATGTCTGGACTCTTTGTAAGAGTCTCACCTGATTAACAGCCTCGTTGAAAATACTTCTTGCACACTTGAGAAGTTGTTGAACATGAAATATTGAACATTTGAATGTAATGCAATACTTGTGTTGAAATAATCCTAACATTTCTCAGCTCACATTTGAGTTATTAAGAAATGATAATCCCATGTAATAATTGAGATGATGATGTATTATGTTGAATTTACACAGTATTGTTTAGATGCAATATTTACAGTGGAGCTTGCTCTTCCCAAAGAAATGTTAAATAAATTATCCTTATAAGACTTGTTATCTCACAGTATCATCTGTAAACTTCCAGCAATGCAATAAAACCTTTAGCTGTCTTATTGTTTTTCTTTTTCAAATTCTTATTGGTAAGTTCTGAGATTTCTCTGTATTGGTGTGGGCACCGTCAGGACATGAGGGGGCCAGTTGGGTTGCTGGATCCCATCTTGAGATATCATTTTTGTAGAGTAAAACTGCCCTGGTACACGTAGGCAACCAGCTTCTCTATATGGGATGCCTGAAATGCCACAACAAGAAGTGAGAAATTTTTTTTTTTTGAGAGACATCTCTGCAGAATGACTGTAAAGAAAGAGAAAGCAGATCTAAACCATGTTATATCCATTATTTCAATCAAGCCACAGTAAGAAATAGCATTAATTGTTTATGTTAGCTCAACCTAGAAGTATGTAGTGTGTATATATGTGTGTACATATGTAACTCATGAAGCTCATAGAGAGAAAGCCGAGAGTATGCAAAGCAGTAATCAATAAAAGGGGGGGGATTTTGAAGATTCTCGCTTTTCTCCTCTTCTGTTATTTATTTATTGTTCTTTATAATTTTCCTGATATGACAATTTGGTGAGCTTAACAAGAAGTAGGTTATAAATACTTAAGTTTAATAAAATCATCTCAATCAATCAACTAACTTGTATAGAGAAAATCTACTCTGACACAACAAAAGCAACAAGACCCACTATTCTGCTTGCCTAAAGAGTTGGAAATGGATATTTAAATGTTAAAATAAAAGAAAGAAATGTTAGAACAAAGTTTTCCGACTAAAGAGATATAATGAAGGAAAGTCATTCATGTTAAACGGAAGAACATGGTCACATGTAAGGGTGTAAGACTTGCTTCTCCAATCCACATGTTTTTTTTGGATCTGGAGAAGGCCTACGACTGTGTCCCCTGAGGTATTTTGTGGGGGGTGTTGCCATAGTATGTGGAATCTGAGTGGCTTTTAAGGGCTATCTGATCCTTTTATGCCAAAAGCAAGAGCTGTGTCCGCTTTCTCCAGCCTGTACCCAGTCCAGCCTGTACCCAGAGTGCATTGGTGAACAGATGGATTAGGGCTTCATCTTCAGTAATGTGGGCTCTGCTCAATTCTGCGGTGATGAAGAAAGAACTGAAGCTGAGGTCTTGTTTTACTGGTCTGATATACTGACCGTTTTGGGGGCGACGTTGGCGGCAGTAGTCGGGTTTGGTCCTGTAACTGGTGGATTGCCCGGTTCAACCCTTGCTCTGTCTGTCTTAGTTGTTGTGTCCTTGCTGACCTGCCTTGCTTGCGGATGGTGGTCATAGGCCTCGGTGGCACCAATCGTATGGCAGCTTCACTTCTGTCAGTGTGCTCCAGAGCATCTGTGAATCCAATGTAGCTTACCACTGTCAGTGTGTGATTTCTTTGTCCGATGACCTAACGCCTCCCTCCTACTTCCCTATGTCTAAGGGGATTGCTCAATCCAGCTCTCCATCCTACGGGTCCGGACTTCCCTAAACCTGAAAAGTCTTACTAAGCAGGTTCACTGAAAGTTCTGTTTAAGCTAGTGTCGGGAAATGACTCGCCTAGCCTCTGACAGCCTGCATCCAGAAGTCTTGCCCTTCTTCAACCAGAGGTCTGGACAACTGAGTAGCCCCCTGCAGTCATTCACAGTCCAACAGTCACTTCTGTTAACGGCTGCTCATTCCCTAATATTACAACTGGCTCTTGGTATATGGGCTAGGTTAATTTTAGTGACTCGGCACGAGCCCCAAGGGCGTTGTTTTAACAAACTTGGCTAAAGCAACCTATAAAAACCTCCTATAATTTCTTAGAACCAGGCAACAAGACTTTTTACCACCAATGAAAAACCAAAATTAAGGTGACTCAAATAATTGGATGTCCACGATTTATCTAGAATTTTATATGCTTTCTTTAAATAGTAACGCTTTTGCAGGGGTCAGTAACAGCTTAAATTCGGCAACACATAATAATTTCAATAATAGAAATGAATCAGTCAACTCAACCCGTCTTACCCTGATGCTGAAACTAATGAGGTTGGAGAGGCTTTAAAGACGGAGGCTCATCCATGTACCCGAAGGGGATGTTTCTTCTAGTAACAACGAGTGATTTCTTGAAGGAAAGATGACTTAATCTTCAGTTTTCTTCCTCTAAGGGGACAGGCACTGATGCTCCAGGTTTCGATGGTCAAACAGGAACTTTGTTGTCATATGTCTCAGAAGACAGTAGCTTCCAGAGGCTGAAGAGTGGAAGGAAACCCAGGAGGTACTAATGAGGTTGATTCAGGACTTCCAGAAGCCTGAAACATAGAGCAATCTGTTGTTCACCGATCAAGTTCACCTCTGTTGTCTGGATAAAAAGGCCGTAGATGAAATCAGATTCTTAATTTCGAGGCACAGTCTTTCCAGGGCACACGGGTTTATCCTTTTTTAAAGCAGCCAATCAGCTGGGCTGTGTCTCTGTTCGTTTTCCATCTGAGCTTCTTTTCTCCGTCCGATCTTGTTCGCTGGTCTTCTGCAGGAAACAACCACAGTTCCCTCCTTCAGCATTGCCTTTATAGTGCAGATGCTCTCACCAGTCAGCCCTTTGTTAGGCTTCTCAGTTATTGCGCAACCTACTTCGCTCAGCTCCTTGGTTATTGCTCAATACTTTATTCATGGTCATAGTGACTTCTGATACTTTTTTTGGCCTTGGAGATGCCGGTAATAGCCACGCAGCTGGCTGTAGTCGCATCTTCCCTTCCTCCCGTTGGTCTTCAAAGGTTCGCTGTCAGCATACAGCCGGCTCTCGTCACTCTTAGTCATCCTGCAGTTCTCTCCCTAATCTGCTCACTCTTAAACTTTACACAGTATTACACATTCCATTCTCAGCTTTCTACATTTACTTTAAGACACAGTTACAAAATCATCACTTTATTCTTTTTAATCATACATCACAAATGATCAACATTATATGTCCTTTATATAGCTGATTGAGCATTTTAAACCTTTGTGTTTTTTGTTTTAATTATTAGTTCTCAATCATATTTCAATCTTTCAATCATACGTCTTTTAACTTGATAATCAAAGATTACTCATTTCATTTAATACTTGTAAAAGAATGGAAAATCATCATGCATCATTTCTTTGGATACACTTGTATATATTTCTGCAAAAGTTAAGACAGTTAATATGTATCTCCACACAGGCCTCTCCAGTCTCTCAGTCCCAGAATATAAGAATATGCTTGTTTCACTCTCCACTGCATCAACTGTGTATTTTAGTACTTGTTGCATGGATTACACAGAAATATATTTATTGTAATTTTCATGGACTTAACTGTGAGTAGTTAATGAATGTTGCATGGATTACATGGAAAGATCTCACCTTATTTTGACAGTGAATATGTGGATGAATGTGTGGATGACTGATTATACTGTAAAATGCTTTGGGGTGTCTGGGGACTTGATAAAGCGGTATACAAGTGCAGGAGATTTACCATTTTGTCCTTCTCTAGTCCAATCATCACCTATGGCCATGACATATGGATCGTGTCCAAAAGAACAATATCGCTAATACAAGTGGCCAAAATGAGCTTCCTCCATAGAGTGACTGTAATCAGCCTAAGATATGGGGTGAGGAGCTCTGTCAACTGAATCTGAAGTGGAAGTTGACACAGTAGAGGAAACCAGCCTTAAACATAAAGTCAGCGCAACAATGTAATCATTTAGAACAAATTACTATTAAATTCATGTATTAGAGTCAAATTTTAGAGCTAAGTTCACATGAGAATCTAGGCAAGATTTGCAAATTACGATTCAAAGATGATCTTCAGATGCTGCCTGAGGTCAAATGTTTTAAATAGTTTTGGATAGGAATGAAAATTTCAGTCTCTGTATGTATCAAGCTGGTACATAACCCACAAAGATGTGTGTGTGAATGTGTGTGTGTGTGTGTGTGTGTGTGTGGGTGTGTGTGTGTGTGTGTGTGCGTGTGTGTGTGTGTGTGTGGTGTGTGAGAGAGAGCAAGAGACAAAATGTATAACAGTTCTAGAGGGTATGAATATCTTTGCAAAGCCAAGGTTCTTTGGCTAAAAAAGTTAGACTAATGTCTGTCCCTCTGCAAGAAAAAGATGAGGATAAAAACTTAACCAAAACTATTTGAGTGTAGAAGATTGCAAAATTTAAGGAATCAGAAATCAGCTGTTAATTAAAGTATTGTGATTTACTGAAGAAATAAGCCAGTTTTAGTGAGGTTCCAATATGTAAAAGCAACTAATTGATCTGCTACTGCTAGACTTGCTGTCTAACACCATGTTATTAAGTGCAATCCAAGCCTTAATGTCTCAGTTCGGTTATGCAAGCACAGTGGGTTCCTGCACAAAACACAGCATGTTCGTTTTGATGTTGTGGCTAATCAGTGTAAACTGAATCAATCTCTCTGCTGGTTACAGAAGAAGAAACTCAAATTGATCATGTAGTTACCTCTGTGTAAAATAGACCGAATTGTCTCTATTTTGCAACTTTGTCAGCTTCTGTTCACTAATGTTCTAACAAAGTAAAAAAATACAGTTAGCTCCTACAATTCAGACTAATTTACTGTGGACACTAAGTCAAATCTATGGGAAAACAGCAATAGGCTGCAGTGTCTAAATGTGATCAACAATGGGGGGCTATGCTGAAACATTCTTCCAGATTAAAAGTACCTTTTGAAAATAGCAACTTTAAGCAGGCATTAAGCAAACATTTCATTAGGCCCATTAAAGGTATTAAAATTATGTATTAGAAATGTTTTTGTTGCTGGTCTGATGTAATATTCTAATCTCAAATGTCATATTTTCAATAGATCTAAGTGAAAAATCATCATAATTAACAGGAATGAAGACCTGAAAACATTAGTGCGTGTGTTGTTAATTTACGTTACTGAAATTCATGAACCTTTAAAAAATATTCTGCTTTATCGAATATAACTATATATACTTTACTTATAAGCTCATCAGGTTGTTTAATAAGTTTAAATTTGTATTTTTTTTCACTTTCTGGTAACCTGGGCATATTAATATGGCATGAAAAAGAAGTCGAATAAATTTAGCCACCTGTTACTAGCCGAGGACCCGTGTATATCTTTCAACTATGTGCAACTAATAGCATGGTGAAGGAAGCTGAAAAAAGTATCCAAAATGTACTGTTTGAAAGCTGTTGCAAATACTAGCATCTTTTGTTGACCAAGGCTCTGTAAGCGGTATTAGATAATATCTACATGCTAACCGTTTGCATGGGGTGATGTGAGAAAGAAGCTTGTTCATTCTTACCATCAGAAACGTAAGCAAATGGAGTTTGTGAAACTGTGTTTGAACTTAAACAGGAACTTTGGTCTGCTTTTGTCAGAAAAGGCCTATATTTGGATAAATATGTGGAAAAGCACCTTGTGTCTACTGTTAAGCTTGGCAGAGGATATGCGATGCCATTGGTCGATTTATTTTCTAAAGGCCCAGGGAATTGTGAGTGCAGTGAATCATGACATTTTCTAATATCAGGAGATTCTATATAAAAACACGAGTGGTTGCTTTCAAATGGATTTTCACTGTTTGTATCAGCTGTATAGTTATTCAAAACATATGGCCAGATCAACACAAGAAGGTTTTACCAGAAAAAAAACCAACAGTTTTTTTATTGGTGTCTTTTTATTGGCACATTTCAACCTAAATGTTTCTTCTCCGGAACCTTTACATTTACTGCTTCCAGAATAATTCTTGTGTTGGACCATTTGTTTGCTTAATATTGGACCATTTGTACGTTGCTGGACGCCACTATACCTTCCGGCGTCATCAGCCATTTTGTACCCCAGGATAGTCCGCTACTACGAATCCCAGCGGGCACCGCGGCTGATAGGACGCGGCGTCGCAGCTCTGATGTCACAGTGGGCTATATAACATACTCTAAGACCGCCCACCATTGCTTCCAAGGTGGATACATCAGCATCTGGGGCGCAGCACTCTGGAGAAGAAAATCCCCCGTGGACTTTCATTCATTCTCCCCCCGTTGGCCAACGAGAAGAAAGAAATTCATGAAAGAAGTTTTTGGAATAGGAAGGCCAGAAATTTCACTTTACCGATCGAAGACGTGAATTTAACACGTGACCAAAAAACCACGGAGGTTTCAAGGAGAAGAAATTTTCATCCTTGTTTTTTTTGTTCTAGTCGACTGTTGACGGTCCATCATATTGTTCCCTTTTCCAAAGGAGGCCAAGGACAATGCCGACCGCTTCTTGGAGTTAATTGCGGACACGCAGCAACTCCCCCCTTTTCCTCTCTCCTTCTCTCCCTCTGCCCCAGAGGAGACAACCCCAAGTAATCCCATTTGTTTTTATTTCTTTATTTGAAATAGCTTTGGCAGGATAGAGTAGGAATTTAGGGCGATTTAGAATCGCCTCTTATAGTCCAATGTGTTCGAAGTGTATGTGCATGCATGCCAAGTGTTATTGAATTTTGATGATTGCTGGACTCTGAAGCCGCCGAGCTTGGCAAGTTGTGTTTTTACAGTGTGAAAACCTGAGCGCAGGTGCACTGTAAAATTGAACTGCTATAATAACTCATGGTGAAACACAACCATTTTCTTTGTCTTCAACTTCGTGTTTTACTGGTTGCCGCCAAAAGTTTTACAACACTTGGTGTGCGCTGAGCACAACTTTGGGGGGAAGTTTTATGACCCTATGTGTGTGTTACACTGAGCTACATTTTGGCGGGGCTGCTTCCAAAACTCCGCTCAGTACCATATTATCACTTGTTTGCTATAACTGCTGGTTTGATTTTCATACACACCCAATGCTGTTTTGTTTTGTTTTGCTTAGTTAGATATTTTACCCCTTTCTGTGTAGGACTTTCCATGCTTGATTAGGTGAAGATTATTGAATCAGGATAGCAAGGTGTATCAGGGCTGTTGATTTAATAAATTTTCACCTAGATAAAGAGAAAGCGTTTGTGTTTGGGAATGGATGGCTCAACAGAGCCATCCATTCCCTTAGCTCTCAGCAGTCATGACTTTATGGGATTTTTCCTAAATAAAATTTATTCTATTAAAAAGAAACTCTTTGACATACTCCTCAAGATGATTGCATCATCCTCAGCAAGTGGGACAGCATTGGAAGTGGCTGTGGAGCCTGATCTGTGTTTGGACTGCTTTGATCCTGTGGAGCTTCCTGAGTTGTCAGAAGTGTTGGCTTCATCTAAACCTTCAACTTGTATGTTAGACCCAATCCCAACCAAATTATTTAAGGAAGTGTTTCCTCTGACTACCAGCCCCATTTTAGATACGATTAATTTATCCTTAGGAAATGGATATGTACCACAAGCTTTTAAAGGTAGCTGTAATTAAACCTTTGCTTAAGAAACCTTCACTGATCGAGATGACTTAATAAATTACAGACCTATATCCAATCTTCCATTCTTATCTAAAATTCTTGAGAAAATAGTTGCTAATCAAATGTGTGAGTATTTACACAGCAATGACCTGTTTGAAGAGTTTCAGTCAGGCTTCCGAGCTCATCATAGCACTGAAACAGCTCTGCTGAAAGTCACTAATGATATTCTTCTAGCCTCAGATAATGGTCTTGTGTCTGTACTTGTCCTCTTAGATCTCAGTGCTGCATTTGATACAGTCGATCATAATATTCTCTTAGAAAGGCTGGAATATGCTGTAGGGATCAGGGGAACAGCGTTAGGCTGGTTTAAATCTTATTTGTTTGACAGATTCCAGTTTGTTCATGTAAATGATAAATCATCTTTAAACTCCAGGGTTAATTGTGGAGTACCACAGGGTTCAGTACTTGGGCCAATTCTCTTTACTATATATATGCTTCCAATAGGTCAAATTATCAGGCAGCATAGAATAAATTTTCACTGTTACGCTGATGACACTCAGCTTTACTTATCCATAAATCCTGATGAACCCAACCAGTTAGATAGACTACAAGCATGTCTGGAAGATATAAAAACTTGGATGACTTTAAATTTTCTGCTTCTAAATTCAGACAAGACAGAAGTTGTCGTCTTTGGACTGGAGTCTTTAAAAAAGAAACTGCTTCGTCAATCACTTAACCTGGATGACATTAAATTGACCTCTGGTAATAAAGTAAAAAACCTTGGTGTTACTTTTGACCAGGACATGTCATTTAAATCCCATATTAAACAGGTTTCTAGGATTTCCTTCTTTCACCTCCGGAACATGGGCAAAATTAGACATATCTTATCCAGGAGTGACGCTGAAAAACTAGTCCATGCATTTGTTACTTCAAGGCTGGACTATTGTAATTCTTTACTATCAGGATGTCCACAAAATGCAGTTAAAAGCCTTCAGCTGATTCAAAATGCTGCAGCAAGAGTTCTGATAAAAATTAAAAAGAGAGATCATATTTCTCCTATTTTAGCTTTCCTTCATTGGCTCCCTGTTAAATCCAGAATATAATTTAAAATTCTCCTCCTCACATATAAAGCCCTTAATGATTTAGATCCATCATACATCAGAGATCTGATTGTTCCATATGTTCCTAACAGGGGACTTCGTTCTCAGATTGTCATGCAGGTTTATTGGTGGTTCCTAGAGTCTCTAGAAGTAGAAAGGGAGGCAGATCCTTTAGTTATCAGGCTCCTCTCCTGTGGAACCAGCTCCCGGTTTTGGTCCGTGAGGCGGACACCCTGTCTACTTTTAAGGCTAGGCTTAAAACTTTCCTTTTTGATAAAGCTTATAGTTAGAGTGGCTTAGTTTATCAGGGAGGGAGGAAGGCTCCCTCCCTGTTGAATGGAGTAAGGGGGAGTCAGGTTTAGCCTAAATCAGCTCAGTTATGGTTGAGGTGCAAACACACCCTCCATTTCTGCTACCTGTATGACCCCTTCTCTTTTCCAATGGTTATAATCAGTCTGACAGAGAGAGGTATCCCAATCCTTGTGGTTTTTAGTATAACAATGACCATCAGTGGGACCCTTTGTGGGGTACCTTGAGACGACATTGTTGTAAATAAGCGCCGTCTAACTAAATAATCTGAACTGAAACTATCTGTGTAGTTATGCTGCTATAGGCTTAGGCTGCTGGAGGACATAATGACCACTCTCACCCTCTTCTCTACATTCTTACACTACTCTACAAGTTTGCATTATTTGCTGTTATTTCAGCTTTTAACTTTGCTCTCTCTCTGTTCTCTTCCTAGAAGCTACACCTGGCCTGACTCTGTGTCTACCTGTGACACCTTTCTGGAGAGGGGCATCGTCCAAGCTTCTGCTGGCAACTACGTAATGCTCACCTTTTACAGATGATCCACATGGCCCTGTCTTTCAGTGTTTAACCCTTTCTCTCTGCTAGACATGGCAATTGACTGAGCTTTTGCTGTGACTAACTCTATGTGCTCTCTTTCAGACTCTAACCTTGAAAACTGGCTCAGAGTTTATCTGTTCTTTCTTTCTAGATGAAACGACTAAAGGAGCTACATCCATTAACATTGGCACATGCCAATGCCAAACGTCGGTTTCAGTGGTGCAAGGAGCGCAAATCTTGTTCACAAAGCTGTGAACAATGTGAAACATGTATTGTTCTCTGATGAGTCCACCTTTACTGTTTTCCCCACATCCGAGAGGGTTACAGTGTGGAGAAGCCCCAAAGAAGCGTACCACCTAGACTGTTGCATGCCCAGAGTGAAGCATGGGGGTGGATCAGTGATGGTTTGGGCTGCCATATCATGGCATTCCCTTGGCCCAATACTTGTGCTAGATGGGCACGTCACTGCCAATGACTACCGAACCATTCTTGAGGACCATATGCATCCAATGGTTCAAACATTGTATCCTGAAGGCGGTGCTGTCTATCAGGATGACAATGCACCAATACACACAGCAAGACTGGTGAAAGATTGGTTTGATGAACATGAAAGTGAAGTTGAACATCTCCCATGGCCTGCACAGTCACCAGATCTAAATATTATTGAGCCACTTTGGGGTGTTTTGGAGGAGCGAGTCAGGAAATGTTTTCCTCCACCAGTATCACGTAGTGACCTGGCCACTATCCTGCAAGAAGAATGGCTTAAAATCCCTCTGACCACTGTGCAGGACTTGTATATGTCATTCCCAAGACGAATTGATGCTGTATTGGCCGCAAAAGGAGGCTTCTACACCATACTAATAAATGATTGTGGTCTAAAACCAGGTGTTTCAGTTTCATTGTCCAACCCCTTTACATGTAAAGCTGTGCTTTTACTGAACTCAAATGTTGAAAATTTACCAATCAGAAGCTCTCAAAGCCATGACATCATCTGGGCATTCCCAAAGTGTTTATAGTTATAGTAGTCTTAGGGCCTGATGTTCAGAAGGTTTGTGTCTGCAAAGCTGATCTACAAACAAGGTGCTAATCGGATTGCATGTGTAAAATCAGCGGAAGTGTGGCCGCAAACTTTTTAGCATGTTTGCTTTTATGAATGTGCAAAACATATGAAAATGGCCCAAATGACACATTTATGGGAGGGGGATATGCAAATGTAATCTCTTACAATCAATCTGATTTATTAATCCTGAAACAGATTGCTGGTGCTGTTTTTGGATCTAGAGTTAGCATGATTGAAATGCAGGTGCTAAATGGGATGCAAAAATGTCTGCTGTCACTTTGGCCAGAAGGAGGATTAGATAGAATGACAGATGACAGGGAGAGAGAATCGTCTCTACATGTATCAACAGATTTGGATTGTCAAAAATAAAAAAAATGAAAATAAATGAGAAGAGAACTGATCATGTGCCAGAGAAGCACATAGACTCTGTAACTGTAATTGCACATCATGCAAAGGACCCATTGTGCTGTGATATTGATAATATAATTAATAGGAAAGACATATAGACATAATAAGGCAAATTAAATCCTTCATTTGCAAACTGGACACTAAAATCACATTTTAGAAGGTGAAAAATCACCATTTTAAGGCCTATTCCATGTGGTGAGAAAGACAGTATATGCTTTAACCTTGTTACTAAACAAAACTAAACAAATTGCATTATTGACAGTAACATTGTGCCATTGCAGAGCAATCAGAGCTGGATCAGTTGGATTACGTTCTTTGAATGTGAACATAGAGAGGGTTTATACAGTGAAAAATTATTAAATAACAATTAAAACAATCAAACACGTTGTATGCCGTTAAAATATTGGCAAAACAAACAAAATTAATTCAGTAACAATCATTGGAAATTAATTACTTTTTATGTACATAAATGTTTGATTTAAATTCTTTGCAGGACAGTTTTGTGTCGTTATGTTTTAAAATTAGCAAAGCTATAACATACAGATAGCCAACTCATACAACAAACTATTTTTTATGTTGCTAATATTACATTCAGGCTTGAACACTGTGGCTGTTTATGATTAACTCTGCAAACACACTCAAAAAAGAACACAGTGAATCTCCGAAAATAATTAAATGATCAAGGGATGCAAACCTCTAATAAATTCTTTGACATATTTTTATTTTTTATTGTTAATATTGATTGGCCATATCTAAGCCCCAAACATTGCGAGTTACACCCAACAACACAGTTAACAGTCAGTAGCAGCTAGCCAGTAGCAGATGCAATGTCCTCATTTAAATAGGGCGGTCTGCACCTCATTTGCCCGTTTTTCATTTCACACGCAATCTTTGAAAATCGTGCACAACACTCCTACTTATTGCATGTGCATTTTGTTTTTGTGAAAGCAATTTATCACCCCTTATTTGGGATCTTTGAAGATCAGGCCCTTAGTGTATGTAAACTTCTGATTTTGAAGAAAGTAATAAAAAATCTCTTTCTCATTATTCTGGTATTTAGCAAATGGAACTAATTTAATTTGTCTTAACTGGCCTAAAACATAAATAAGTTAGTCTGTTTTGTTGTCAGACAGTGGAGAAAAAAAATTATATATATATTATGACAGATTTCTATACAGTGTTTGGAAATATCTGGTTTCAGCTGTAGTGGAGGTCAGTGGTGCATAAATCAGTTTGTGCTAAAATTGGATGGAGATGATACTTAATGAGTCTGGTTTGGATGATTTGACAAGACAGATAGTAACTATGGTAGCAAAAAAGTTGTTATATCTACTGTTAAAAATATATTACTATTCTTTAGAGGTGATGATCAAGTCATTACAATTTTCACATGGATTTTTAAATACTTTTTTGTTGTTTGTTGTCTGTCCTTTGACATCAATCTGAACCCAGCATTTCCAACTATGCTGTGTTTTCTGTTCCTATATTGTATGTGTGTCTGTGTTTACATGTCTGTGCATGTGTAGTGTGCACGAGAGGCATGCTTCAAGCACTACATAATGACAGGCTCCTTAATGAAAAGCCAAGTTCTGATTGACTGGCTGACAGACGGCGCACTGCATAATTATGTTTTAAATAATAGATGTCCTTACTTGTGTTTCTGGAGCTGCACTAGCTTAGCCATCTTGGTTGCTCTATCAAGCCCTGTAAAGCTCTATAGGATTTGCTTAGTCATAGCCAGGCTAACTCCATATTCAAAGATTGCACATCTTTTCCACAAGAGAATAACACAGACTGTGCGTTATATAATAACTTCCAAGGGTTGCAGAGTTAGGGTTAGTATCTAAAGGCATCAGAATTTGGTCCTGCAGTTGAGGTAGTCAGTGCAGTTGTCAATCAGCCTTGCTTTTAAAAAGAAAAAAATAAACGTTCTTTCACCAAAAAGCTTGAATGTAACAGCTTCCAAAGGCATGTCCATCTTAAAAAATCCACTTAATCTCACAATTCATTGTCAAAATGGCATTAACAATATGCAGACCTCCTTTGTTAGTGTGGTATAGCTAACAAATAATGTTTTCATCTGTGATCATGGAAAAAAAAACTGTGTTCTTTGCTGCTGCTGTCTGTGGGACGTTCCTCTTTACCATATTATGCAGCTACCTTGTCTACAGCATGTCTACAGCACTAGTTACACAATTTTATATATTATATATATATATATATATATATATATATATATATATATATATTATATATAATATATATACAGTACAGGCCAAAAGTTTGGACACACCTTCCCATTCAAAGAGTTTTGTTTATTTTCCTGACTATGAATATTGTAGCTTCACACTGAAGGCATCAAAACTATGAATTAACACATGTGGAATTATATTGTGATGGAATTTTCTTATCAAAGTGAGAGAGAAGTCAGCTCATTAATAGACAAAGGTCGGACTTTATCTTTAAAAGGTTTATTCAAAGGCATACAGCGTTTGAAGACCCTGTCAATGAGGTTATTCAGTGAAGCAGAGCAACGAACACAAGTCACACACATGTATTTATACCAAAAAGCAAAGTGTCCTCTCAACTTCAAAGAGTTTAGTTTTACGGCCCCTAAACCCTTCCCAGGTAAGAGGTAACAAAGTTATTCATGAGGGCACCCATCTGCCCTCCCTCAAAACATAACCTTTTAGGGAGTGTTAACCATAAACCTTCTGGTAATGGTTTTACAGACCAACTCCTCTAGGGTAACAAAACACAGAGGTCAGAGGAGAAAGGTAAATGGAAGTTCAGAGCATCAAGAAAAGAATTTTCTCATAACAATGTACTGAACAAAAAAGTGGGAAACAGCTGAAAATATGTCTTATATTCTAGGTTCTTCAAAGTAGCCACCTTTTGCTTTGATTACTGCTACGCACACCCTTGGTATTCTGCTGATGAGCTTCAAGAGGTAGTAACCTGAAATGGTTTTCCAACAGTCTTGAAGGAGTTCCCAGAGATGCTTAGCACTTGTTGGCCCTTTTGCCTTCACTCTGTGGTCCAGCTCACCCCAAACCATCTCGATTGGGTTCAGGTCTGGTGACTGTGGAGGACAGGCCATCTGGCGCAGCACCCCATCACTCTCCTTGGTCAAATATCCCTTACACAGCCTGGAGGTGTTTGGGGTCATTGTCCTGTTGAACAACTAAACGCAAACCGGATGGAATAGCATGCCGCTGCAAGATGCTGTGATAGCCATGCTGGTTCAGTATGCCTTCAATTTTGAATAAATCCCCAACAGTGTCACCAGCAAACCACCCCCACACCATCACACCTCCTCCTCCATGCTTCACGGTGGGAACCAGGCATGTAGAGGTGGTTGGAATTTCCACTGGTCTAATGTCAATTACTTGTGTTCTTTAGCCCAAACAAGTCTCTTCTGCCTGTTGCCTGTCCTCAGCAGTGGTTTCCTAGCAGCTATTTTACCATAAAGGCCTGATTCACACAGTCTCCTCTTAACAATTGTTCTAGAGATGTGTCTGCTGCTAGAACTCTGTGTGGCATTGACCTGTTCTCTAATCTGAGCTGCTGTTAACCTGCGATTTCTGAGGCTGGTGACTCAGATGAACTTATCGTCCGCAGCAGAGGTGACTCTTGGTCTTCCTTTCCTGGGGCGGTCCTCATGTGAGCCAGTTTCTTTGTAGCGCTTGATGGTTTTTGCGACTGCACTTGGGGAAACTTTCAAAGTTTTCCCAATTGTTTGGACTGACTGACCTTAATCTCTTAAAGTAATGATGGCCACTCGTTTTTCTTTTCTTAGCTGCTTTTTTCTTGCCATAATACAAATTCTAATATTTTATTCAGTAGGACTATCAGCTGTGTACTGTATCCACCTCCTGCACAACACAACTGATGGTTCCAACCCCATTTATAAAGCTTGAAATCCCACTTATTAAACCTGACAGGGCACACCTGTGAAGTAAAAACCATTTGAGCTGACTACCTCTTGAAGCTCATCAACAGAATGCCAAGAGTGTGCGTAGCAGTAATCAAAGCAAATGGTGGCTACTTTGAAGAACCTAGAATATAAGACATATTTTCAGTTGTTTCACACTTTTTTCTTCAGTATATAATTCCGCATGTGTTAATTCATAGTTTTGATGCCTTCAGTGTGAAGCTACAATATTCATAGTCATGAAAATAAGGACAACTCTTTGAATGAGAAGGTGTGTCCAAACTTTTGGTCTGTACTGTATATAATATGGGCATTTAGGCATATTTGTATAGGAAATAGGTATTCATTTACAAGAAAAGCACTGATCAATTTGTATGCCATATTTCTTTCAGGGCACTTTTTCAGACAACCACTAACTACTTCCCTGTGATTTCCATCAGGTTGTATGCGATTTCTCTGCATTAAAATTCCTGACAGTCATTGATAATAAGTCTGTCTCTCCCCTGTCTCTGCGACTGTCATCAATTGATAATTCATGAAAGATGCCCCACATACAATTTCAAGAGTATCCAACAACCTCTCCTTCAATTGTTCAACAGTTCACCGCTGAACTGTTTGTTTTCCTAATACTGCACAACCAGAACCACATTTAGATACAAGTATAATCTGGTACTATGGTCTTGCTACAGACCATAATCACGTTGCATAATCAAATTTTGACCTCTATCTGTCAGCTGTCTCTTTTAGAAATTGCATCTTTGGCCTGCAGCTTCAAAATGATCTCTGATCCCTCATTATACTTCCAAATTAAGTTCCAGGCCTCAGCTTGGGTGATATATGCAAGAAAATTAGAATTACACTATTTGGCCTGCAAAAATGATAGTATTCACTACTACACACTGATGCTGTATGGTCAAATGGAAAACTGTTGTTCAGTATTTCAAAACATAGTCAAAAGATTAAAAGTTCTTCAACAATAGTGATTCATCAAGGACAAAATTACAAGCATAAAGCAGATTAAAATAGCTATATACTTTTAGTATAGAGGGCAAATCTCGATTGAACCCAGCTGATGTGACTGAACAATCTCTATGTGTTTTCAGTTGTGTAGAGGTTGGCAGCAGCACAGAAGAAAATGACTGCTCTTTTAATACAGGCAGTATTAACTAATGTGGCTATGGCTGACAGTCATTGAACAAAATAAATGATCAAACAGGACATAACTAAATTATTTCATTTAATGCTATGAGTCTTTTTTTTTATCTTTTGTAAAAGTCAAAAAGAGAAACAAACCAGAGGAAAATAGAAGATTGAATGATGCCATAGCAGGGCCTTGATATATAACAAAGCTGCTTTGGGTAAACTGCGTGGGTAGTTAATCTGGTGATGCTATTTACTAGATTATGAATGCACATTTACAAACTTGCAATGCTGATGCTCCACACAGGCAGTATACAATCCAGTAGGTCATTAGACATTATCTTGGACCTTTAACATATTAATACCCAGCCAAGGCAACAGATGATCTAATGAGTAAATGTTTCAGGCATGCAATCTATACTTACAGGCCATTATTTTTGGTAAACTTTGCTAATAAAGAGTTTTGTTTGTGTATTTGTTCATTTAACTTGGTCTGGTCCTTTGTTTACCCTCTGTCTCTCTGCAGCCTGGCCCACACCTGTTCTTAGTTCCCCTGATTACCTGGTACCTCTATTCATTGGTTAACCCTGCTTTCCCCATTGCTATTTAAGTTGTTTAGTTTGCAGTATTTCCTGCCTTCCTTTTTGTTGACATTCTGCCTAGCATTCCGTTATGTCTGGTTACTCTGTGTCCTGGTCTGGTTCTGGTTCGGCATACTCCTGGTTTCTTGCCTGGGTTGTGAGTGAGAACAGTTAAAACTCAGCTTACCTTCATTCCGCTGGCTCCTGGCATACTTCTCTTCACTTTGGTACTACCACAAACCGCACATTGTGGGAGAAGGAACCAGCCTTATGGACCAAGCGAGGAGGTTACAGGAGTTCAAAATAGGTGAAATTATTGCGAAACTGTTCTCGCACCTCCAGACTTCTCCCAGATCTCTTCATGGCGGAGATTTAGAGCCGGCTAACCGCCTGAAGGACTGGTTGGAGGAATGGGGCAGCTTTTTCCCCCAGGATACCCTGACCCAGTACACCATCGAATCCGAGCGTCAGAAAGCTCTGACTGAGATCGCCACATCCATGCAGAGGCTTCCTCCTCCCTCCTCCACTCCCCTCTCCACTGAGCATCCTTCGGCTCCTGGCTTCACCCCTGATCTGCCATCCTCGCCGCTGCCAGCTCCCGATCCTGTTCCTGGTCCTGATCTGGAAGAGAACCCCTTTCACTCCCAGATTCCGATCCTGTTCCGGAGGAGTCCGTTGATGTGCCGCCTTTACATCTTGTTGCTGTTCATGAGGGGTTCGAGAATGGACTCCCTTCACTTCCTGTTCCCGTTTCTAGTCCTGTTCTGGAGGGTTCCAAAGACAAACTCTTCCTGTTCCTGCCCGTGAGAGGTTCGGGGACCGACTGCCTTAATTTCGGTTCCTGTTTTGGAGGAGCTCGAGGACGAGCTGTCTCCACCTCCTGTTCCTGTCCGTGAGGGGTGTGAGGACGCAGTGCCTCCATCTGGTGATCCTCAGCAGCTGATCCTCTCCCGAGCTCCACCGCCGGCTTCCTCGTGGCCGACCTCCTGATCAGCGTCTCCAAGGGTCCGAGGTTGTTTATTTCTGCTGGTCTGGTCCTTAGTTTACCCTTAGTTCTGTGTTTTGACTTGTTAATTGGTTTCACTCCCTCTGTCTCCCTGCAGTCTGACCCACACCTGTTCCTTGTTCCCCATGATTACTCTGTCCCTCTGTTCATTGGTTCTCCCTGTACTCTCTGTTTGTATATAAGCTCTTTAGTTTTCATTGTTCCCCATGGGTTCCTTGTGTTAGTCCTCTCTCTCAAGTCATTCTGTCATGTCTGGTATTCTGGTCTGGTTGGAGCATGCCGTGCTCCTGTTTCTGTACTCTGGTCCTGTGAGTAAGGATACTGAAACCTTCTTACCTTCATTCTCCGTGTTTCTGGAGTACTTCTCTGCACTTTGGTCCTACCACAAACACATCATGACAGTTAGGCCTACTTTTGCCTTTAGAACTGCCTCAATTCTTTGTGAGATAAAATCAGCATGGTGTTAGAGACATCAATTTTGCTTCTTTTTATACAATAGCATCACACACTTGCTGTAATTTTGCTTTGCTGCAGAATCATGTTGTGGACCACCGATTCCTTAAAGCTGCCACGTTCCAATGTTTGAGTCCAGTAAACTCCTTGTCCTGCTAATTCTATTCCTACTGTTAGGATTATGATTATTGATTAATTAATATTTATCAATAATTATAATTGAAAATCATTATTTGAGAAAATTAATTTCTTAACCAAAAATCCTTATTAATGAATCGAAGCCAGAGATGTCCTCTGGTGTTGTAATTGTAGCCTAAAGCCCTTGATAATTACAACCATACTAGATGTCACTGTTTAATCAACCATTTCTGCCGAAACGTGGGGGACTTTGACCTTATTTTGACTGACAAATCACTCTCGCACAAAATAAACACAAACAACTTCTCTTTATCTGTGTGAATATTTATTAAATCAACAGCCCTATACACCTTGCTATTCTGATTCAATAATCTTCACCTAATCAAACATGCAAAGTTCTACACAAAAGGGTAAAATATCTAACTAAACAAATAAAAAAAAAACAGCAGTGGGTGTGTATGAGATCAAACCAGCAGTTATGGCAGTTATGGCAAAATAAAAGGGGAATATGGTTAAACGAAGCTTTGGGTGCGCCCCTCCCAAAGTGTAGCTTAGCAGGACACGGGCAGTAATCTTGTGCTGCTCTAGCCCATTTGCTGCGTGTGTTGTACATTCAGGGATTTTGCATACTTCAGCTATACCTTGGTTCGAAGGAGTGGTTATTTGAGACACTGTTGGCTTTATATAATCCTAAACTAATATGCCCAATCTCCTTTGATTTCAAGAAGGCAGGGGTTAGGGTTAGGTTAGGGTTCCCCTAACCCTAACCCCTTGCTCACACACTCTCTCTCTTTGGATATTTTTCTCTTTTTCAGACCATTCTCTGTAAACCTGACAGATTTCTGAAATTCTCCTACCAACCTTTCTGGCACCGAAAATCATACTAGGTTCATGATTTGCTATTCGTTTTGACAAGCAATTGAAGGGGTGAACAGAATAAAGTCGTCAGTGGGTGTATTGCCATTCTCAAATGATTAGTCACTACCTTATTTGTTACCACTGGCCACTAGGTTCTCAGTAGAACTGCAAGTACACATCCTCTGTCAGCTATTTTATGTCTTAAGTTGATCTGTGTCATATTATTTCCTTTCTGTGTCTATCTGCGGTGTTCCACAAGAACAGGATGTAAACTACAAATTCAAAGAAGTTCCTTTTGTGGAAAACCAACAGATGCAAAAAAACCATCAAACAAACTAAAAACGGAAAATGTGATTACCTTGAATGCTTTTGGTTACAATACTTGTGTATCAAAGTCTGATATACCGTTAAAACAAAAACATGTGATGTAAAATTCTCAAACTTGTAGAAAAAAACGACAAAAAAACAAAGCTTTGTGGTGAAACTACACATTAAAAATATTAAGGATTGTCCACTGCACTGTTTTCTTTTTTCTGTTGAGTCTTTGTTGTGTTTTTCATACTTATTTACCTTTCTGAACCCATCCATCAATTTTCTGTACTTGTTTAAATCAAAACCAAAATATTTTAACTAGTCTACATTCAAATTGCACATAACTAGCAATCCCTACTTAATTGCGTCCCATTGTTCTTTCAACATGATACACCAACAACAGATTGACAGCCAAAAATAAAAATCTTTGGCACTGTTTCGAGGTTTCTTGATTTGCAATTACATGTAGCAGTCTTTTAACCCCCTGGGGGAAGAATAATCCTAATTATTTATTTTTTTACACTAGCCTAATTTGATTAACACTGACAGAAAAGCTTAACAGAGACTCACATTTTGTTCACACTTAACAAATCCACATGAATCAAAAGTTAAAATAATATATATTTTTATTTGATTTTTAGGGCAAAAAGAGGAAGGAAACTATAAATTATAATGTGTCTGATGTGGAGTAAAAAGATGTTAATGATTTATTTTTTTAAATCCATTTTTATCTTGTTTTTGACCGAGAATGGCCTCTCCTCAGCCTATTCACGTCTGTCCGTCCGTCCCGCCTAGGGCAACAAAAGGCACAAAATGTGTTTGGCCCTAGGCAACCGTTTATGCGACCTATGCCAAGAACCAGCCCTCGCTGGATGTTCACCGACTGCTGTTTATAACTTTTTTAGGGAAAAGCTGAGTGGTAGAAAAAAGTGTGGTGGAAAAACTTGCACAGGCAAAATGAATATTTTTAGCTGTGAGAGGACTGTGAAGTAAATACCAATCAAACTTTTGTGGTAGATTTACAATGTGTGAATTTTCTAATTTATTGACATGTACCTGTAAGATTGAATGATATACTGATTATTTTTTTATCAAAACAGGTAGTTTAAGTAAATAAAATATGTAATGAAGGTGTTTTTTATGCAAATTTGTGGGATGGCTACTGTCAATCAACTGAAGAATAATGTATGTATTTGCGTGTGTTGAGATAGGCTTGCTAAGATTAGCATTTTTTCAATATTTTTTTATGTGTGACCTCCTGTGTAACTGCAAAGACAGGTAAAGACACCAAAGGATTTCCTCCTTTTCTCCAGTTTCTGACGCAGTTTCATCTTCCACTCTGTAATATCTGCTCTTGTCATAACCAATAAAGCCCCAAAGCAGCAAGTGATCTGGCTAATCAGCAGCTAAAAGATTTTAACTCAAATATAGACCCTCAGTCAATCTCTTACTCTGAACAATACAAGCTTATTCGATTATGTTGTGTTAAGCTGCTCATTTCTAAAGTCTTCCAAAACCAGTTGTTCACTCAAAGTAAAGCTTTCTGAGTCGATGTTGAGGAGTAACTGGGTATGCACCAGGAATTGATTTAATAATTTTCTCAGTTGAGGCTGAAGGCTAGTTCAAAAGGCTAAACATTTGACCATTAAAAAAAACAAAAAAACATATGAGTCATTGCTATGTCCTATTTAGCTTTTTTTTTGCTTTCAGGGCAGAAATTTGACGGTATAATGTACTTTTATCCCTCTTTACTGTGCATCTCCTCTAAAAATGGCTTGACCTCACCTGACTCCCATGCGTCATCCTTATATTCTGTCACTCGTGGGTGAATAAAAAAACCGATGTGAATGTAATTACGGGAGCAGACGGAACAGATTATTCACCATTATACCAGTGAGTACGAGGGACTTTATGTGGATGGTGCATGACCATGTCTAGCTATATAAACGTAAAGAGAGAAAAAAAGGTGCCTTTTAGAATTTTCATGTTTTTGCTGTCTGTCGTTTTGTTTACACTTTGTTTACTTCTGAATGCATCAGTCTGACAAAGTGTCCCTACGTGTGAGGATGAAAGCTCCCAGCAAGACGAATAAAACAGAAAAAGAAATTGATGGATAGAGGAAAGGAAACACAAACTTAAGTATGTCTCACTATTTGCCCACATTTATTTGTTACTTTTCATGTCTGTTTGCGGCCCAAACAGCAGGCGTAGCACATTAGTGACAGTTTCTGTTGATGGAGTAGACATAAAATAAAAGATAATGTGTCTAATTTGCATAAAAGATTTTCACAAGTTGGCCCTAAGTTCCCTGTAAATCTTTTTTGTGTGACATGAGATTATTATTCCTTAGCCCGTTCTTGGTACTGTTTGATTATAGTGCTGTGGGTCAGAGTGTTGATGATGAATACACCTTGTGTTGAGTATTTTCTCCGCTTTCCTGGGATGTTAATTTATTTATTTCCCATGAGGGTTCCACTCTTGTTGTCTAAATACAGCCTGAGTCATTATATATATCAGGATTCATATCGTTGTTGGGTAGGGGATGTACCAGAACAATAATTTGAAACCTGCAGACTTTGATAAAGGTATATTCAAAATTAAACTAACGTGCAGGGATCAGCTGAACAAGGATAAACTGTTTACTGCACCCTGGTAATACAATTGTTGGACTCTGAGCTGTACGTGGATTGTGTGGTGCTTTTCTGTTGTCTTCTCACTGTTCTCCAGCAGGGTGTGACTGGCAGGCCCTGCAGCTCTAGCATATCAGGATCATCAGGAGGTGCTTAAGAGGAGCAGCAATCCCTCAGGGAAGCCAGATTGTTTGCTCACATAGCACGGGTCCTGTCCCAACAGCCAGCTTCGGATTCCTACTTCGGTGGCTGTTTGAGGACTTCCTAGGAGACCCTTCCTCAGGCCACTGCTCTTAGTCTTCACACTGCTCCTCAACTCTACCGTCTAGCTACACTGTGACTCTGCTTGTCCACCTTCAGCCTGCTGTGGCACTCCCATTAGTATCACACTGGAGACAGACGGAACAGATGCTCAGCCAGAAGAAGCATCTCAGTAACTCCAAACCTCTCAATCTCAGAGAGTTACTCACCTTCCCCGGACTTCCACCTTCATCCACAAACATAAGCGACACCTCCAATCCTTCTACATTTTCCACATTCAACAATAACTTACCTCCTATTAATACTCACCTTCTTCCTTCAGTGAATGGGGTAAAAACTGGTACTCAGAAAAATGTTTTGAGACTGGTAAAAATTAAGGGAGTGGGTTTCGCATGACCTACCAAAAAAGTCTCTCTGTTTAAAATTATCTTTGTCTCAGAATTATGAGACAATTTACTCTCGTTGCTCTGGACTGAGTAAAATAACAACTTTCCATGGTCTGTGCGTACACCAGGGCAAGGCAAAGTGTGCAGGCAACATCCAGCCGCAAGCATCCGTTGCATTATCAGGTCAGACAAAGAGTTATCACAGCCAGGTTGAGCACAACAGTGCTAATGATCCCAACATTGTGGTTGGAACTGGAGAAGAACATCAATCTTCCCAGCAGAGCTCACAGCAGCAGTGGAACACTCCACAGCAAGAGTGCAGCACAGCCCGCACAGAGCAGCAGACATCCTAGCAGAATCACTCAACAGGAGAGCCTCAAGACACACCTCAAGCACAGAGCCTACAAGGGAATCATAGAAGAGATATGCCTAAAAACTCAGTCATGTGGCCAAAAGCCAGTAACTGGGAAGTAATAAGAAGCTTTGATGAAAGCTTTTGCATTAACATCCAGAACTACCTAAAATGAACTATACCCTCCCACCATCACAGCCCTGCACCTCAAACAGATCATGGTAGAATTGAAAATCCCAAGGGAAGAACAGATAGAGGCTGCATATGAGCGGAAAAAAGAAAATGAGCAGAAGGACAAGTGCACGGACCTCTCAAACTGGGTGGAGAGCATTAACCTTTCCAATGGAGGTTGAGTGTAGAGGTTTCACTGGGGCATCTGTACAGTGGCTCCTAAAAGCAATTGGAGTCACAGGCCCCAACAAGAAGCAAACTCTCTACTACCTTGATGATGATATTGAGCAATCTAGCTTCTGGCTCTGGCCCTTAAGGAAGGACAAGGTTTGGGCAAAAGAAGGATCCTAGGCAAGCTGCAGGGTGCGGCAGGAAGACATCCCTATCATGGCTCTTCTACCTCTAGATGTTGTAGGGATAATGGAGCAAAATATTGATAAAGGGGGGCCCCCAGCTAATAACTTTGCAGCCTGCACAGTGTCACCATCTGAGGTGTGAAACACAGAAATCCCAAGCAGGTACCAACACCTGTGGTAATACCTTGGCTTTAACAGGCTTGAGGGTGCAACATTGTTAATGCCATGCGCTTTGACAGCTGGTGCAAGTGGAGTTCGCCTCCAGACTGTCTAGGTGATCATTTTCTGTTGTTTAAATGCATAAGGTTTCTCAGTCTTTAAGAGATAAAATCAACAACTTCTCTTTCCAAATGTACATCCTGCCTCCCTGAAAACTAGATGCAGCATTGACTGAGCAAAATGAAAGACTTGCATATCTGACATCCATTCCAACCACCACAAGTATAGCATTTGTTTAAGGTGGCTTTTTAGGGCCACATGACAACTTTTTGTGCGAAACAGTAACAATTCAAAGAGCTAGAATTTGAGTGGTGTAATAGAACATGTCCTCAGAAGAACATTTTGATTACATCTATATTTCTGTATCACTGCTAAAACACAGAGTGAATGTGTGGAAAAACCTTCAGATGTTTCCAGTCAGTATTGCAATGTGGTACACAACCACTTCATGGCTCGTTAACACAGGTACATGTCAAAAAATGTGAATATTGTGAAGACGTTCAACGTTTTTTGGTGCTTCATTCAGAAAGTGAAACTCATATACTATATTTACTCATTACACATAGAGTGAAAATTTTTAAGACTTTATTTCTTGTAATTTTGCATATAATCATACTCATACTCATTGTCTTCCACTTTTACGGGACCAGGTTGCGGGGGCAGCAGTCTCAGCAGAGACCCTCCCCAGGCACCTTCTCCAGCTCTTCTGAGGGGACCCCAAGGCATTCCCAGGCCACACGGGAGACATAGTCTATCCAATGTGTCCTGGGCTATCTCCTGGGTCTTCTCACGGTGGGACGTGCCTGGAACACATGCCCTCTGCCCTCTGGAGGCGTCCAGAGGGTATTTAAAACAAATGCCCAAGCCACGTCAGCTGACTCCTCTCGATTTGGAGTAGGAGCAGCTCTACTCTGAGCTCCTCACCCTATCTCTAAGGGAGTGCCCAGCCACCTTGTGTAGGAAGGTCATTTCAGCTGTTTGTATCCAGGATATTCTTCTTTTCTTCATGAACCAGAGTCCATGACCATAGGTGAGGGTAGGAACGTTGGCCCCCTGTCCGTTGTGGTGAAGACAGAGCTAGACCCGCACAGCGTCTGCATTACTGAGGCAGCTACACTGATCTGACTTGGAGGAGCTGGTTCTTATCCCCACTGCTTCGCATTCGGCTGCGAACCACCCTAGTGCACGCCTTTGGCTGCGCCTAGAAATCCTGTCCATGAAAGTTATGAACAGGACAGGTGACAAATGGCAGCCCTGCCAAAGTCCAACATTCACCACTAACAGGTCTGACTTAAAGCCGGCAATGCGAATGTCCTGTTCCGCTTGTACAGACACCGAATAGCCCCTTATAAAGGGACGCAGACTCGTTATTCCTGGAGCACACTCCCACAGGACACTATGAGGGACACGGTCGAATGCCAGGTCCGTCAAATGGTAAATGGTAAATGGCCTGCACTTGTACAGTGCTTTATCAAGTCAGAGGACCCCAAAGCACTTTACACTACAATCAGTGATCCACCCATTCATACACACATTCACACATTGACAGTGGACATTGTAACCCCAGCTGCCCTGGAGCAGACTGACAGTAGCGAGGCTGTCATACAATCGCTGCCACCAGGCCCTCTGACCACCATCAGCAGGCAAGGCAGGTGAAGTATTTTGCCCAAGGACACAACGACTGAGACGGACGGATTGGGGGTCTGAATCGGTAACCCATTGGTTACAGGACGAAGCGACGTTACCAGTGCCACCGCTGCCACCAAGCACATGTGGACTGGTTGGACGAAGTCCAATTAACCCTTTACCACCCTGCAAAGGGTGTAGAGCTAGTGTGGTGTTCCACAGCTGGGACGAAAACCACGTTGCACATAATTAAAACCCAAAAAATGTGTCTCAGAAAATTTGTAAATTAGGAAAAAGTAAAAAAATTGCAAACTCGTTGTGTTACATCGTTATCAGCTAATTAACTAAAAACACCTGTAAAGGTTTCTTGTCGCCAAGGAGACAAGCTAAGAGTTATCGGCAAACATATTTTGTCGTTTAGGCGTTGCATCCACACTGATCATTTTAGGAGACCAAAAACGATAATTTTTTAAACCAGGGTCCCAGAGTGAGAATATTTCAAGATGCTGTGTTTCCATGTGTAATTGTGAAACACAACTGTTCTGAAATTATGACATCATAGCTCCAACATTGCTTAAGAAGGTGGTTTTTCACAGATTGCTGTACCCAAGGATATTCTTGGAAAGGTGAGTGCTAGGAAAAAGTTTGTAGGAATAGGTCCACCAGCAACAGGGATAACTGCAGCATAGATCATTTGGTATCTCTGCTTTAAGCTTGGGTGGCCATCGTTGAATGCTCCTATGCCCAAGTTCCTTGTTCCATACGTATCTGCAACTTTGGGCAGACACAGAAATGTGTACCATTGCAAGCCACAAGTACAAATACAATAGAAAAGGAAAGGTCCTGCTGATATTATGTTTCATTTACGCATTTGTTCACCCTTAACAGGTTGTGGTTGACACAAAAACAGAGTTCCAAATTAAGCTTTGTTAAGCCACATTTTTAGGTATGAATCTATACAACTATATACTCTTTTACCAGCTTTATAACCTTGTGGCAGATGATGATGTGTTTTTGTAGAAGGTTGCAAGGCCTTAGTAGGTAGTATTTGTGTGGTGATGGCTCCTGCTTGTACTTTACCTAGCTGAGTGTTCCACTTTTGTGTTGTTGGCCATGAAGACTATGCTTCTGCCACTGTATTACGTTTGGACATTTTCTTACAATTGTCTGGTGTTGCTTCTGTTTATTAGAATTTTCAGACTCCTTAAACCCTTGTTCTTCAATATTCTGCAAGGCAGCTGGAGTCTTATAATATTCTTGAGATCTCAATAATCAGAGAAACTGCCTCATCAGGCTCCAATTTATGTGTTTGTAGAAATGCTATTTTAAATCAGTCCTGGCAGCTACAGGTGGATTTAAGATGTAAAGGAAAAACCAAAAAAACCTTTCTGAGGTGAGCAAAACCTTCAGTGCTTCTGTCTGCTGAGCATGTAAAAACTTTAAATCTTGCAGAGAGGAGGTATAGCAATGCCAGAACGGTTGCCAAACGGTTGCAATGCCCTCAAAGTGAAAGTAGCTTTATTTTTTGGGTACTTCCGGGCAAGGCTGGGGGGGGGGGGCCCCGGCACTGGGGGATATATATGTAATATAATTTTAATACTTTTAAAATATATTATAAATAATATATATATATATATATATTTTATATATATATATCAGTGGCGATTGCTATAAAAGATTGCTCAGATTCCCCTAAAATGTCAAAAAATAAGTGATCAAATATAAACTGTTGTGTGTACATGTCACTGACTAAATATGCGCTACAACGCACTCAACTTTGGTTCAGAATCAGCTCCTTATCACTGCTAACGACGTTGCTTTTCTCTCACTCATTCCCGCAACTTCACAGTGCTTTAAACAGTGAGTTCAATAGCGAAGCAAAAATACTGGGCTTTGTCCTGCCTATCGGACGCTCAGCGTCTCTGGGGGTCTATGGAGCAGTGGGCTGGCCTCGGCTGGCCCGGACGCTCAGCTTCTGCATGATGATTGGATGATCTGTCTTAGGCTGAATCCCTTTTTGATTAACAGCAAAATGAGTGAATCACTGATCTTGACATTGAGCTTCCCCTCCTTGAAAGACCAGCATCCGCCACTGATAGATATATATATATATATTAAAGAAATCCCATGTATGAAACAATGATGAACTACAGGGGTTGGACAATGAAACTGAAACACCCTGTCATTTTAGTGTGGGAGGTTTTTCCATGGCTAAATTTGGACCAGGGACTGGCAGCCAGTCTTCATTGACTGCACATTGCACCATTAAGGGGCAAAAGGTGGAAGGTAAAAATTAGCAGGGTAAGAGCACAGTTTTTCCCTAAAAATATTGAATGCACACAACATTATGGGGTGAACATGCCAGATTTTAAAAGAGGACAAATTGTTGGTGAAACGTTTTTGCGGCCGCAATCTGTGACCAAAGGACAAAGTTTTTTGTGATGTAGGGAAGAGCCACGGTATCCGGGGTAATTCAGCTTACCACCAAAAAGGGGAAAAAACCTTTTTTCAACAGGATTAAACTGTGGACGCAAGTGGAAGCTGTCTGAAAGGGATGTTCGGGTGCTAACCTGGATTGTATCCCAAAAAAACATAAAAACCACGGCTGAACAAATCACGGCAGAATTAAAAATGGAAACCTCAAACTCTCCTGTTTCCACCTGAAATGTCCGTCGGGGCTCCACAAGGCAATATAAAACGGCTAGGCTGCTATGGGCCAAAAACCTTTTGGTCACTCATGCCAATGCCAAACGTTGGGTTTTTAAATGTTCAAGGGGGGCAAATTTTTTGGGCTGTGGGACAATGTGAAAAATGTATTGTTCCCCTGATGAGTCCCCCTTTTTTTATGTTTTTCCCCACATCCGGGAGATTTACCGGTGTTGGGAGAAGCCCCAAAGAAGCGTACCACCCAAACTGTTGCATGCCCAGAGTGAAGCTTTGGGGGGGGTCAGTGATGGTTTTTGGGCTGCCATATCATGGTTTCCCCTTAGCCCAATACTTGTGCTAGATGGGCGCGTCAACTGCCAAGGACTACCGAACCATCCTTGAGGACCATGTGCATCCAAGGGTTCAAAAAACCATGGATCCTGAATGGCGGGGGCCGGGTGTATCAGGATGACAATGAAACAATACACACACAAAGGGACTGGGGTGGGAAGATTTGGTTTGATAAACATGAAAGTGAAGTTGAACATCTCCCATGGCCTGCACAGGCCACCAGATCTTAAATATTATTGAGCCACTTTGGGGGTTTTTTGGAAGGAGCGAGTCAGGAAACGTTCCTTCCACCAGTATCACGTAGTGACCGGGCCCACTATCCTGGCAAGAAGAAGGGCTTAAAATCCCTCTGACCACTGTGGGGAAGGACCCTTTGTATATGCAATTCCCAAGCCCGGAGTTGATGGGGGGCTGTTTTTTTTTAATTTTGGCTTTCCCCCGCAAAAGGAGGCTCTACACCAAACTAATAAATTTATTTTGGTCTAAAACCAGGTGTTTCAGTTTCATTTTTCCAAACCCCCTGTTTTTTTGATGCATAACTTTTTTTCAGTTTCCGTCTTTTTTTTTTGAACAAAGAAGTTTTTTTGTTCTCTGTATTGTGGTTTTAAAGATTTGATTTAATTTAAAATTAAAAAAAATTTGACAATTCGGTTGTTTTTTGAGTTTTTTTTTTAAAGTCTGTAGATGGTATTTTTTATTGTTCTTTCCTTTTCCTAAAACAAGCTGCGTTTTTTTTATGTCTGTGCACCCCCCGGTAAAACTCCCCCTAAAATTAAATCGAAAAAGCACCAATCCCCTTTTGGCCCAAATTTTTCTGTTTCGGAGGTAAGCGCGCATGGCTCTCGGTTTTGTGTATGTGAAATCTCTGGTCGTAAAGGGTGTTTTCGAGTTGTACTGTTGTTGTTGTAGTTCAGCAAAATAACATTAAACACAACTAGTTACTCTCCCTTTTTCTTTTAACTGGGGTATTTAGCAGCGAGCACGGGACAGACATTAAATGTAGCAGTGGTTTTTTTAAAGGCGGCCCGTTGACAAAAAACCTCGAGCTCCGAGGGGAGGGGAAGCAAAGCAAGAGAATTGAGGCTCCAGCATAGCACGAACAGTTCAGAAAACTATTTTGGGAATGAGGGGTTAAAAAAAGCTTATTTTATAAAAAAAATTAAATTTGTGTTTTTTGACTGCCTATTGGTAGCGGATCTGATCTTTGCGTGCTCGTGAGTTTTTGCAGCCGTAACTGGTTCTGGATGGCAGCTTCATAGCAGACAGCCATTCTTCCCTCTTCCCGGTACTGCGTATCGGCGCAGAATCTTTTAGTGGTACGCAGTACCGGACCGTACCGGCTCACTTTCACCCCTGCCCTCATGATGAGATATTGCTGACACTTTGATGTTTAACTGTTTAAGTGCGTGCACCAGGAATAGCTGTGAACCTTTATGTGTATGGAAGCTGTTGTGTAAGGGTGTGGGGTTAGCTGCAAAACTGTACCCAACATTGAACAGATAGTTCCACAATTTGAGAAGCTTATGAGGGGTGAAAAGGTGAATGAGGAGCAGAGAGTTATTACCAGCTCTCACAGACAAGTGGATGCAAGTGTTAGTTTGATGTTATAGAGAGAAACAGACTTTTCAAGGATGCACCTATATCTCTATATTTTTTATTTTTTTGCCTTTTCCAACCTGGCATATAACATTGTTTGAGAATACAAAAATGTGAAAAAGTTCCACAAGAAAGAAATGAGTATTGAAAGGCAGTGGTGGGCAAATGTCCTATAAACTGTAAGACGGAAACTACTTCAGTGAAGTTTACTCTGTTCTTCTGAAAACAAATGAAAAAACCCAACAGTGTTCCATTCCACTGAATACAAGGCTCTGACTTGTTTTTTTCTGCCCTCCCTAAGACAACCACATTGCAGCTTGGGAATTGAAGCTGTTTCTTTGTATGTGGGCTGTGATCAGGTGCACTGCGGCCAAGCCAGTGTGTGTGTTAAATGTTTATGCATGGCATGCTGGCAGTGGTTTTAACAGGTTGCTGTTACTGTGTGTGTGTGCGCAGGCCAATCTGTCATTCCCTGTTTCATTTTTTGGTGTTAGGGCCTGCATGAACTAAGCTGACAATCGACTGTTTGGAGCGTCTGGTGCGTCACAGAGGGTCTGTCCCTCTTGTTTTTTTGCTATGTAACGCATCGTTGCCTCTATTGGACCCCATTAATGCTTTTTTGCAGCCGATTTAACATGTTGAATTGGTGTCAGGTCAGTCAGTGAGACTGGTTGTTTAGTGTAGTGAAGGAAATCTGTACCAAGGTTTTGTGATTGTCATTTTATCATTTTTCAATGCTTGAAACAAATATGCTTAATAAAACCGGATGTGTGAAACAACATGTTGTTTTAGCTAAAATTTAAAATTATACATTCCAGTCCAAATGTGTTCTTATCACTTTATTACATGTTTTAATTTATTTTACAACCACAAGCCTTAAAAGAATATAATGTAAGATCAGTCCAAGTATGCATGGTGTTGTTCTGGAACTCTGACTGCCAAGTGTTCAACTGAGAAACAGCCTGAGGTGACTGGTTTTACCAGACAGCGCTCTGTAGCGTCGACATGAAGTCAAAAGTCTTAACAGTTTATTTGCAGGGTGTGTGGGTGTGCAGAGATTTTAGCTGCCCTTTTCCTGACCCTAGATCTATATAAGTCCTGGATAGAGGGAAGGTCAGCCCTGATGATCCTCTCTCCAGCCCTGATTGTTCGTTGTAGTCTGGACCTGTCCTGTTTTGTGGATGAGCCAAACCACACTGGGATGGATGAAGACAGGACAGACTAAATTATGGCAGTGTGGAAGATGACCAGCAACTCCTGTGGCAGGTTGTACTTCTTGAGTTGCCTCAGGAACTACAGTCTCTGCTGGGCCTTCTTCCGCACATTGTTTATGTGTGAGGACCATCTCAGGTTTCAAGAAATGGTGGTTCCTAGGAACCGGAAATGGTCCACAGCAGACACTGTGTTGTTGAGGATGGTGAGGGGGGTATGTGGGGGTGGTGTTCTCTGAAAGTCCACCATCATCTCCACAGTCTTGAGTGAGTTAAGTTTTAGGCGGTTCTGACCACACCAGTGTACCAGCCGATCGACCTCCTGTCTGTGCAGAATCATTACTGTCCTGGATCAGTCCAATAACAGTGGTGTCATTGCAAACTTCAGAAGTTTCAGATGTGTCCACTGAGGTGCAGCGGAGCCCTGGTGACAGCATGATATGCATCCTTGTTGTGCAGCAGTGGGCCAGAGTGTTTTTAACCCTGGTGGGACACTTAATGTGCTGTCTGTATTTGGAGAGTTTATTGGAGAGGTTTGCATTTATGTGATAGACCCCAACAAAATTGTGCTTAATTGTAAAATGGAAACATAAATTATAAGAAAAATAATAAAAGGAAAATATATGTGGTTTGTTTTAACAAGAAAAAATATATACCAAGTTTTGTGCGTCATGGATCACAGGTAAAAAAAGAAAAAAACTGACAGACTGGGCAAGGGGAGAATTAATCAAAGAGGCACCCAGAAGCCCCATGATAGCGGAGCTGAAGAGGTCCACAGCTTAGGTGGGGGAATCTGTAGACTGGAAAATTCAAAGTTGAGCACACCACATACCAAACAACTATGGAAGAGTGACAATAAGAAGGCACTGTTAAAAGAAACCTATTATATAATTCATTTGCAGTGTACTCAAAGCCATTTAGGGGACAGAGCAGACATGCTGTAAAAAGTCCTTGAGTCAGGTGAGATGAAAACTGAACTTTTTGAATTGCATGTAACATGTTATGAATGGCAGAATACAATTTCCCAGACAGGCCCCTAGGCATAGTGGTGGCGGCATCATGCTGTGGGAAAGTTTTCTGGTCAGAGCTGATGGATGAAGCTCAATGGAGCAAAATACAAAAAAAATTCTAGAAACATGAAGCCATGTTTGATTTTTATCAAAGCATATTTTGAAGTGTTAGACTGGCCTCTTTAATGTCTAGACCTAAATCAGAATTTAAATTTGTGAACATGACTTGCAATGATTTTCAAAGACATTGTCACGTCTGACTAGGTTTAATTTATTTTGAAAATAATTGGCAAAAACTAAAGTTTCTAAATCTGCAAAGCTGGTGGAGATGTAACCTTAATGTCTTGCCGGCGTAACTCGGAGACCGAATACAAATTGGGACGCACTTCAAATATCTTTATTTGTAAAAATTTTGAAAACTGTGTATACTTTACTTTCCACTTTATAATTATGTGCTACTTTCTGTTGATCTGTCACCTAAAAGCCCAGTTTAATACAGAAAGGCTTTCAATCAAAGATAAAGCTATGGTTGAACTGAAAACACAACCTTACTTCACACTGTAAACCGTTTGTTTATGATCTGACACCATTTAAAAAAATTCTAAATGCATTCACCATTCCACACTACAGACAATCACTCTGTCAACGTTTTGTACCTTAGGGTAAGAAATTGGCAGTTAGATATAAGATGTACACTTTTGATTTTTTCTTGTCTCTGTTTCATGTTAAAATACATGGCAGAGCAGCTGTTTATTTGTGCACAAATGCTCTTACAGGACCTGTTATTTTCCTTGTCTTTTATTCGTGAAACATGACTAGGAGAACAGAAACAAAGACAGTGTAGCAAATGAAAAAAATATTCCAAGTGAGCAATGACAAGTGTGTATAAAAGTATCTTTACCTAGAAAACATGTTACTGACATGGCATTGGTTGGCTTACATTGGCCAACTAAAAATTGTCCACTCCAACCAGTTGTTTGGCTATAAATAAATAACACAATTTATCACACAGGCATATAAACATTTGTTGTTTGAGTCGTTGCCATCTGGATCTGGTTAAGAAGGCAAGTGTACAGTTGAATACATTTGCATATTTTACTTAAGGTGTACCTTTGGTAGCAACATTGTTATAGACAGTATCTGGGTGGGTTTTATCTAAACAGACATATGGTCTCAGTATTAGTATTAAGCTCTTGTGGCGCAGTATAGCAACTACCACAAGTGCTGCACTTTTATAATAGCTTTCAACTAACAATTAGACTCATCGTTATTATTATTACCATTTCAAATTTGAATCTATTGACAAAAAACTAACATCTAGCTAAACACAGTGCCTTGCAAAAGCAATTACAGCTGCAGATCTTTAGGTGCACGTCTCAGTTTTGCACTTTCGCAGACAAACATTTTTGCCCATTTAGATTGGATGTCAGATTGAATGAAAAGCATCTTAGAACATCAGATGAGTTTTCTTCCAGGATTGCTCCATACATGGTATCTTCTCATCAACTCTGACTCTGTCTCTTCTGAAGATAGGTATTCCAACACCATGATACTGCCATCATCATGTTTCACTTGGGGAATGGCGTGCTCAGGATGATGTGCAACGTTAGTGTTTTTCCACATCTAGCATGTTACATGTAGACCCGAATGTTCAACTGGTCTCATCTGACTACAACATCTTCTTCCACCTGTGTGTTGTGTCCCTCCACATGGCTTTTTGGAGTTTGCATGTTCTCTCCGTTCTCCCGTTCTCCCCATGCGTGGGTTCTCACCGGGTACTCCGGCTTCCTCCCACAGTCCAAATACATGCCTGTTAGGTTAATTGGTCACTCTAAATTGCCCTTAGGTGTATGAATGACTGTGTGCATGGTTGTTTGTGTGTTGCCCTTGCGATGGACTGGTGACCTGTCCAGGGTGTACCCCGCCTCTCGCCCATAGACTGCTGGAGATAGGCACCAGCTCCCCGCAACCCACTATGGAATAAGCGGTTGAAAATGACTGACTGACTGATATACAGGGGTTAGACAATGAAACTGAAACACCTGTCATTTTAGTGTGGGAGGTTTCATGGCTAAATTGGACCTGCCTGGTAGCCAGTCTTCATTGATTGCACATTGCACCAGTAAGAGCAGAGTGTGAAGGCTCAACTAGGAGGGTAAGAGCACAGTTTTGCTCAAAATATTGAAATGCACACAACATTATGGGTGACATACCAGAGTTCAAAAGAGGACAAATTGTTGGTGCACGTCTTGCTGGCGCATCTGTGACCAAGACAGCAATTTTTGTGATGTATCAAGAGCCACGGGGTATCCAGGGTAATGTCAGCATACCCCCAACCAAAGGACGAACAAAACCCCCAACAGGTTTAACTGTGGAAACCAAGAGGAAGCTGTCTGAAAGGGATGTTCGGGTGCTAACCCGGATTGTGTAAAAAAAACATAAAACCACGGCTGCCCAAATCACGGCAGAATTAAATGTCCACCTCAACTCTCCTGTTTCCCACCAGAACTGTCCGTCTGGAGCTTCACAGGGTCAATATACAGGGCCGGGCTGCTATAGCCAAATCTTTGGTCACTCATGCCAATGCCAAACGTTGGTTTCAGGGTGCAAGGAGCGCAAATTTGGGGCTGTGGACAGGAAACATGTATTTTTCTCAGAGGCCCCCCTTTACTGTTTTCCCACATCCGGGAGAGTTACGGTGTAGAGAACCCCAAAGAAGCGTACCCCCCGACTGTTGCATGCCCAGAGTGAAGCATGGGGGGTATCAGTGATGGTTTGGGCTGCCATATCATGGCATTCCCTTGCCCAATACTTGTGCTAGATGGGCGTGTCACTGCCAAGGACTACCAAAATTTCTTGAGGACCATGTGGGTCCAAGGTTTTAAAAAATTGTATCCTGAAAGGGGGTGCCATGTATCAGGATGACAATGCACCAATACACACAGCAAGAGTGGTGAAAGATTGGTTTGATGAACATGAAAGTGAAGTTGAACATCTCCTATGGCCTGCACAGTCACCAGATCTAAATATTATTGAGCGACTTTGGGTGTTTTGTAGGAGCGAGTCAGGAAATTTTTCCTCCACCAGTATCACGTAGTGACCTGGCCACCGTCCTGCAAGAAGAATGGCTTAAAATCCCTCTGACCACTGTGCAGGACTTGTATATGTCATTCCTAAGACGAATTGACGCTGTATTGGCCGCAAAAGGAGGCCCTACACCATACTAATAAATTATTTTGGTCTAAAACCAGGTGTTTCAGTTTCATTGTCCAACCCCTGTATATATATATATTCACATAACATATTCTTCATAGTACTTTTTCATAAAGGTCAATTTGACATACTAGACATACTATAAATCTTTGCATTTCTTCCAGAAATAACGGGGCTGCTTCTCTGATTAATGATGTCCTTGTCACATACTCTTCCTATGTTTGGATTGAGCAGTGCTCTTTGAGAAGTTCTGCACCTCACTATTGTTAGAAGACAAAGCTGAACACCTTGTTTTCATTCCTGTCTTTTCCCAATTCTGCAAAACTTAGTGTTGGTCAGTCACATAAAATCCCAATACTATGTATCAAAATTTGTCGTTGTAAAGGGACAAAATGTGAAAAACTTCAAAGTGTATTAATACATTTGCAAAGACAAGGAAATACTTCTAGGAAAAGAAAGATAAATCCAACAGTTTTTAAATCTGTTGTTTTCACCTTATTGGTTTTTGCATTCAAATGCTGTAAAAAACTGATTTTCTGGCCAAAAATCTTCAAACAGGAGTTCAATAAAAGTATCTTGAAAATCTTACTTCAGTCAACTATTTGTGAACATGTTATTTTTAATTCTTTTATGTATTTTTGCTAATCACAAAGCTGCGCTTTCTTTCAACATTGCAAACTTAAATTAACAAAATGATCACCTCACCAAATATCAAGGCAGAAATGGTTTTGTCTGAAAAATAGTTTAATTAAAGTGCTGCATCCCTGTCAACATAAAGATAAATAATACTTGTCCGCTCCCGCAAAAGCCCACAGTCAGCACAGCAAACACTAACAAAACCCATTGAAAGGGCTTTAACTAGGTCATGTTGCTCAGCGCTTGACAATCTATTAATAACTTGTAAAAAAAGCACTATGTAGCCAGAGACCCATGCTCCTTACACTCTGCTTTGTGTCCCTTATGACTTCTTCGTGGAAAAAGCATGTTTCTGAAATTCGTTGACTCCTGGAGGAGTTTTTTTTACGATAAGCATTAGCTTCACAGTCCTCTGTGTATACTCAAGAGTTTTCAAAATGGGCAAGTAGAGAAGGAGGTCAAATAATTTCTGAATGTTTCTCTGCCTTTTTGAAATGCTTTGCATCTAAATGTAGGGCTTAGATGCTGTTGAGAACTTCAGATATGACATGCCACAGCTTGTTCCATCACCAGAGGAGTGCTCCAATTGGAAAAGTTTTAAATCTAGATCAGCAGTAAAGGTGCCATCTGAAACTTATAGTTTATTTTATGATGCTAGAGCCTTTAAAATGCACATCCACCGTTTTTATTCAGCAAGATGAGGGGCAAGGAGCAGAACCACTGGCAAATACTGTACCTGGTTAGATACAAAAGCCCATTCATCATAGAAACACTCAAAGGTTCAGATGAATTTTCTAAATTGCTGTGGTCACTAAAATTCATGTAAGAAATGCGATCAGTGTAATTTTAAAAAACAAACAAACAAAAAAAAACACCAAAATAATGCAACGGGCCAGCAGAATTTTACCACCTTCATATACAAATTTATGGTGTTAAATGATTCAATAAGAATAAAATGCAAAGACAAATGAATATTTACTTATTTACTTATTACTTTTTTCTCTTTATTTATGTCTCATTTGCAAAGAAAATGCATTAGTGGGTTGGAAAGCAGAGTTGAGTATGTTTGAAAAATGTCCTAAATTCTCTCTGCCATTGTCAAAAAGCTTTTAGTGGAGGCAGTGTGATGGTGTGGGATGCCATTTCCCTTATTGGAAAGCATTATTTTAACAGAGAAATAATTTGTCAAACACAAGTTTCTTCACTATTTGTGCTCATATTAGAGAGGGGTGGAGTAATGTGATGTCAGTCATGAAGGCAGTTAGGACAGAATTTATCCAAAACCACTGTTGGGCCATTAAGCTGACATACAGTAACAGGTTTGGATCCAAAACAGAAAGTTGTATCTCTTCTCAAGCAATATCCAGGACAGACTTTCCAGGTCAGGCTATCATCAGGTATGAAAAAAGGGGGAAAGGTTATTTCACAGCAAAAAGTAAGTTACTTGGTCCTTACACAGTTTTCAAATGTGCTAAAAGATTTTAAATCTTTTATTACATTTCACACACAATATAAACACTGGGGCTTCTTTTCTTCGAATTTATACCTATGTTAAAAAGTATTTCAACCTGGAAAGACTCACAAATGAGAGAAACACAGAGATGGCAATAAGAGGGAGTCGGAAGGAGCTTGAAGCCTGATGGTGGATGGGTGGCGGAGGGTCGAAGCTCAGCTGAAGAAGGGGAAAAGGTCTTTTAAAGGGAAGCCTAGAGGGGGATTTGGTGAAGGGAATATGGACCCAAAACTGATTGGTTGGGGGAGAACTAGTGAAGTAGTTAGACAGAGCCGGAAGTGGGGGTAGTCTTCCATGTGAAATTTTTGTCAAAAATCCAATTTTCGATATGAACCGTATGTCCATTTCTTTCAAATAGAGTAAAAGGTAAAAAATTGTATTTTAATCAAAAAAGTTAATAAAGAACTGGATATTGTAACAAAGCTACATTGCTTCCTTCCAAAAAATCCCCGTTGCTGTGCACCAAAAAGCTCCGAGAAGCTTTCACTTGTTTTGCTTTTTTATTGGAAAAGCTGCTAAAAGCACATGCACTTGAATTTTTACTTGTTGTTTTGCCAGCGCCCCCCACTTTGACCCAAGTTAAACAGTTTTTATTCCAGGTGTAATAATAGCCTGATTTATCAACTGGGGTTTTTAAAGAAAGAACAATTTGGAAATGTCTTTCCCAGAGTTTAAAAATTAATCATGTAAGCTTGATTCCTTGATTTTCTGTAGACTTAATCTCCTTTTACTGTGTTTTCCCTTTTTTCAGGTGTCCTTGTCATTCTTTGTTATACCTCATACACTCTGCCTTCTTTGTTGTTTTGGGGCTCCATTTAATTAAAGTTCCACTTTTGCATGTGCACTGTCTGCACACTACATTTTCCAAAACCTGGGTTTTGAATCTACTTTGGAGGAACAGGTGAAAAAATCCCCAAGCGGAAAAAACTTACACAGGTCCTTTAGGGTAAATCGCACGATCATGAATCCCCACCCTGATCTTCCTTCTTAGTAATGATGAAAATCAGCAATACATAAAAAGTCTTCCCAAATCTTCTTTCCTCATTGTAAAAGAATACTTTTTTTAAAATGCAGTTTTTTTTTGGAAAAGTTGTATGAATGGGGGGCTGCACGGTGGGGCAGTTGGTTGCACTATTGCCTTGCCGCAAAAAGTCCTGGGTTTTTAACTCCGGCCCCGGGGTCTTTTTGCATGGATTTGCATGTTCCCTGCATGCGTGGGTTCCCCCGGGGACTCCGGGTTCCTTCCCCAGTCCAAACACATGCCCTTAGGTGTTTGAATGAGTTGGTGCTTTGGTCTTTAAGTACAGATGAAAAATTTTGGGGATTTCTACTTTAATTATACATTTCTTATTGGCAAATGTCAGTATTTACTATTATTTCTACGCATCATAATGTAACCAAGCACTAAATGTTACCGAACTGAAACAGTACTTAAACATATCAGACATAATAGTAACAAGTGGTACACTATGTAGGAAAAAAACTTAGCTCTCGGTATATGTTTTACATTACCTAAGTGATTATGTGACAGTTACTGTATCTTTGCAAACTACATTTAAAATTAAAATAAGTGTCACTAAAACGCCTGGAACATTTTTGTAGTCCCAACCTCCAGAGCACTTGGATGTTGTTTAAATTGCTGTTTACAATTCAAAGAATGTTTAATGATGCCACATTGGGAGGGATTTGTGAGTGCGCTATAATTAATTTGTGGTGTGGGATCTTCAGCATTTGGACACAAGCTCAGAAGATTTGTTTAAGAGCTTAAACAACCCAAATTAAACATTGAGCAATAACAAATTAACATTTAGCTCGCAGAGACACACATATGCACGCAGGCATTGGCACAGAGTCGCTGCTCCATTTTTCACTTCCATTTTGACCTAAATTTTGGGTACAAAAATTCTGTAACATAAGTATACTACACTAAAACAAGTGCACTTCACAGCTTAATTTTTGGAAGAATGTGCAAAAGGGGCAAAAAAAAATCGTTTTTTGAAGGCAAATGAAAAAAACCCCAAAACCAATAATGAAGTTTGAAAATCATTTTTGTCATCCAAAAATTATAGAAAGCAGTCTGCCCTGTTATTTCTCAGACATACTACTTAATCAATTTACCTTGTCAAGTGTCAGCACATTGTATCAATTCTGTTAAAATGATCCAATCTGAAAAATATCAGTTTTCAACCATACACCAGAGACGTCTTTTTTTGCGTCCAAGTCTTTAATGACTAAAAGTATCCTTCTCTCATCAGATGTGTGCAAACTAGTATACCTATCACGCTGTATTGCTGTAAGTAATGCATTGAAATCATGCACTGTTTCTATACCTCGTTTCTGAACATTTATTTTCTGTTAGAACAATTTGTTCAACACATAAGTAGACTGTTGTGAATTATTTTGAGTATTGATAAGATGTAACCTTTTCCCAGTAGATGTATACAGTAAAGATGCCTTTATTTTAAAAAAGAAAACAGTAGAAATTGGGTTAACACCTGTTTGTCAAATTTTCAAATGGTTCTAACAGGAATGGCTTTTTTTTTTTAAAAACTCGAACCTCATTTTTTTTTGCTTTGCTAAAATTCCCCATATTGCTGACAACTCTCAAACACGGGAAACTAAAGATAATTAGTGACATTCCTTAATTCAACAGGAAGTGCTTTTATCTTGAAGAGCAAGAGGGGGCTTTGCATTAATGCTAGTTTAACAATGACCAAAAATTTTTAAAATGTTTTAAAAAGGACCTGAATTTTTCTCCTAAGGGGAAATTGGGTTAAAAGGGGGGGGGGGGAAATTGAGGTTTTTTGGGGGGGTGTTTTGGGCATAGTTTTGGGTTTTTTCTTTTTGATAATTCTGTTTTTTTGGTGGAAAAGGTTTTGGTTTTTTTATGTGAATTGACACTCTGACCTTTTTTTCACTCTACCAACTGGTGGCGGTGTGGGGGAAAAATCTATTTTGGGTTGCGGGGTTAAAAGGCATCAGGGTTTTTTGGGGGTGTGGAGGTCATGGGTTTTTTTACCGCTCTCTGTTCCCATACTGGTTTTGGCTTCATCATACCCCACCTATTGACCATAATTGCCATCTTTTTGCATGCTGCCATAAACCGCCCCCCTTGGACTTTTGGATTTCATTCTATTCTCAGTTTTTTCCAAATAAAATGGGAGCATTCCCAAACTTCTCTCAGTCCGGACATTACTTTACGAGCGCGTTAGGCCTGGATTCCCCGCACCCAGAAGCGACTAAAAATTGGATAGAATTTGAATAGCCGCTACAAAAGAAAAAAACCCTGACTATTTTAAAAAGGATTAATGCCACTTTTATGAAGAGGACAACTCACCTGGAAAAGTTTGGCGCACGCCCACCTGCCTAGCTGATATGCAAACAAAGGAGCTACATTCACTCAACCATCCCTGTCATCTCAAGTAAGACTGATCAAATAATAAGATATGAGGCACGATTACCATTCAAGACGTCTCTGGTGAGTGCAATCATCCTTATTAAATACAAACGTACGCGTTGGACTGGCCTTATGATGTGTTACGGGGTTCGGCCTACGGCTTTCCAGAGATGCTATAGCCTGGTAAACAGCTAATGATTATGTGGTGGCTTTCATTCAGTCATATCTCAAAGTGTGAACATTCAACAGCTACCCATGTGAATGCGTTTGTGCCTTGTGGTATTTTTGGAGCATTTGGCTGCACGTAAAGACTGATAAAGCACAACACAGTCTGTTGTTGTTGATTCACAGTCGAAAATGAGTGATATGAATGTTGAAACTGAGCCTACGGGCTCACAAAGTGAAAAAAGACAAAGAAAACTTTCACTTAAGGGAACTGCTCTTGCTTTTGAAAAGGCACAGAAGGAAAGAAGTGAAGTGTTTAGAGGTGCAAGTAAAATAAAGTCGAAAATAATAGAGCTTTGGTCGTCAAATAAAAATGTTTCTGACGTAAAAGAATGCATACAAAGGTTCAACACACTGTGTGAAAATGAGTCCTCGTACTCGTACTCGTCGTCTTCCGCTTATCCGGAACCGGGTCGCGGGGGCAGCAGACTCAGCAGAGACACCCAGACGTCCCTCTCCCCAGACACCTCCTCCAGCTCCTCCGGGGGAGCCCAAGGCGTTCCCAGGCCAGCCGAGAGACACAGTCCCTCCAGCTTGTCCTGGGCTGTCCCCTGGGCCTCCTCCCGGTGGGACGTGCCTGGAACACCTCCCTAGGAAGGCGTCCAGGAGGCATCCGGTCTAGATGCCCGAGCCACCTCAACTGACTTCTCTCGATGTGGAGGAGCAGCGGCTCTACTCCGAACCCCTCCCGAATGGCCGAGCTCCTCACCCTATCTCTAAGGGAGTGCCCGGCCACCCTACGGAGGAAGCTCATTTCAGCCGCTTGTATCCGGGATCTCGTTCTTTCGGTCATGACCCAGAGTTCATGGCCATAGGTCAGGGTAGGAACGTAGACCGACCGGTAAATCGAGAGCTTCGCTTTTTGGCTCAGCTCTCTCTTCACCACAACGGACCGGCACAGCGCCCCATTACTGCGGCAGCCGCACCGATCCGTCTGTTGATCTCCCGCCCCATTCTTCCCTCACTCGTGAACAAGACCCCGAGATACTTGAACTCCTCCACTTGAGGCAGGAACTCCCCTCCAACCTGAAGAGGACAAGCCACCCTTTTCCGGTTGAGTACCATGGCCTCTGACTTGGAGGAGCTGATCTTCATCCCAGCTGCTTCACACTCGGCTGCGAACCGCCCCAGCGCATGCTGTAGGTCTTGGCTAGAGGGGGCCAGCAGGATCACGTCATCTGCAAAAAGAAGAGACGAAATCCACTGGTCCCCAAACCAGACCCCCTCTGGCCCTTGGCTGCATCTAGAAATACTGTCCATAAAAGTTATGAACAGGACCGGTGACAAAGGGTAGCCCTGCCTGAGTCCAACATGCACCGGGAACAGGTCCGACTTAGTGCCGGCAATGCGGACCAAACTCCTGCTCCGCTCGTACAGGGACCGGATGGCCCCTAATAAAGGGCCCCACGATTCCATACTCCTGGAGCACCCCCCACAAGGCATCACGAGGGACACAGTCGAATGTTTTCTCAAGGTCCACAAAACACATGTGAACCGGTTGGGCAAACTCCCATGAGCCCTCGAGTACACTGTAGAGGGTATAGAGCTGGTCCAGTGTTCCACGGCCGGGACGAAAACCACACTGCTCCTCCTGAAGCCGAGGTTCGACTATTGGCCGGACTATCCTCTCCAATACCCTGGCGTAGGCCTTACCAGGGAGGCTGAGGAGTGTGATCCCCCTGTAGTTGGAACACTTCTTATGAAGGGGGACCACCACCCTGGTCTGCCAGTCCAGAGGCACTGTCCCCGACCGCCATGCAATGTTGAAGAGGCGTGTCAACCATGACAGCCCCACAACATCACAGCAAAAAGTAAATTACTTGGTCCTTACACAGTTTTCACATGTGCTAATAGATTTTAAATCTTTTATTACATTTCACACACAATATAAACACCGGGGCTTCTTTTCTTCGAATTTATACCTATGTTAAAAAGTATTTCAACCTGGAAAGACTCACAAATGAGAGAAACACAGAAATGGCAATAAGAGGAGTTTATTAGCTGATGTTTGTTTTCTTTTGGTGCTCGGACCCCAGTGGAAGACATGATGCTGATAATGACATGAGCTTGAATAAACATCTTAAGGTTAGAATTAGAGAAGTCTTCCCCCTCCCGGGATCCTGATACTTGTGTTGGAATGGAGGCCTGAGGAGATGAGGGAGTCGGAAGGAGCTTGAAGCCTGATGGTGGAGATGGGGTGGCGGAGGGTCGAAGCTCAGCTGAAGAGCAGGAGATTCTGCGTATGAAGGTCTTTTAAAGCGAAGCCTAGAGGGATGATTGGCTGAAGAGGAATGTGGACCAGAAGCTGATTGGTTGGATCGGAGAACGTAGTGAAGTAGTTAGACAGAGCCGGAAGTGGAGGTGAGTCTTCCATGTTGAATTTTCGTCAAAACTCCAATTTTCGATATGCACTCGTATGTCCATTTACTTTCAAATAGAGTAAAAGGTAAATATTGTATTTAATCAAAAATGTTAATAAAGAACTGGATATTGTAACGAAAGCTACATTGCTTCCTTCCAAAAAGAACTCCCTGTTGCTGTGCACCAAATGCTCCGAGAAGCTTTCACTTGTTTTGTTTTTGTATTGGAAAAGCTGCTAAATGCACATGCACTTGAATTTATACATGTTTGTTTTGCCAGCTGCACCACAGCTTTGACTCAGAGGTATACAGTTTCATTCCAGGTGGTAATAATAGCCTGATTTATCAACTGGCTGTTTTAAAGAAAGAAGCAATTTGAGAAATGTCTTCCCAGACGTTCAACACTAATCATGTAAGCTTGAATTCCCTGAATTGTCTGTAGACATTAATCTCCTTATACTGTGTTTCCTTATTTCAGGTGTCCTTGTCATTCATTCGTATACCTCATACACTCTGCCTTCTTTGTTGTTTTTGCGCTCCATTTAGTTAAAGTTCCACTTTTGCATGTGCACTGTCTGCACAGACTACATTACTACAGATCCTGGGGTTTATGAAGTCTACTTTGGAGGAACCTGGTGAACCCTCTCAAGCGGACAAAGACTTACACAGGTCTTTAGGGTAAATCGCACGATCATGAATCCCTCACCCTGATCTTCCTTCTTAGTAATGACGAAAATCAGCAATACATAAAAGTCATTCCTGAGTCTTCTTTACCTCATTGAAAAGAAATACTTTTTTCGTAAATGCAGTTTTTTTTTTTGGAAAAGTTGTATGAATGGGGGGCTGCACGGTGGGGCAGTTGGTTGCACTATTGCCTTGCAGCAAGAAGCTCCTGGGTTCAACTCCCGGCCTGGGGTCTTTCTGCATGGAGTTTGCATGTTCCCCCGTGCATGCGTGGGTTCCCACCGGGTACTCCGGCCTCCTCCCACAGTCCAAACACATGCCCTTAGGTGTGTGAATGAGTGTGTGCTTTGGTCTTTAAGTACAGATGAAAAGTTTTGCATTTCTACTTTAATTATACATTTCTTATTGGCAAATGTCAGTATTTACTATTATTTCTACGCATCATAGTGTAACCAAGCACTAAATGTTACCGAACTGAAACAGTACTTAAACATATCAGACATAATTATAACAAGTGGTACACTATGTAGGAAAAAAACTTAGCTCTCGGTATATGTTTTACATTACCTAAGTGATTATGTGACAGTTACTTTATCTTTGCAAACTACATTTAAAATTAAAATAAGTGTCACTAAAACGCCTGGAACATTTTTGTAGTCCCAACCTCCAGAGCACTTGGATGTTGTTTAAATTGCTGTTTACAATTCAAAGAATGTTTAATGATGCCACATTGGGAGGGATCTGTGAGTGCGCTATAATTAATTTGTGGTGTGGGATCTTCAGCATTTGGACACAAGCTCAGAAGATTTGTTTAAGAGCTTAAACAACCCAAATTAAACATTGAGCAATAACAAATTAACATTTAGCTCGCAGAGACACACATATGCACGCAGGCATTGGCACAGAGTCGCTGCTCCATTTTTCACTTCCATTTTGACCTAAATATTTGTGTACATAAAATTACTGTAACATATAGTATACTACACTAAAACAAGTGACACTTCACAGCTTAATTCCTGGAAGAATGTGCAAAAGGTGACAAATAAAGTCAGTTATTGAGAGCAAATGAAAACCCCACAAACTCAAATAATTGAAGTTTGAAAATCATTTTTGTCATCCAAAAATTATAGAAAGCAGTCTGCCCTGTTATTTCTCAGACATACTACTTAATCAATTTACCTTGTCAAGTGTCAGCACATTGTATCAATTCTGTTAAAATGATCCAATCTGAAAAATATCAGTTTTCAACCATACACCAGAGACATCTTTTTTTGCGACCAAGTCTTTAATGACTATCCTTCTCTCATCAGATGTGTGCAAACTAGTATACCTATCACGCTGTATTGCTGTAAGTAATGCATTGAAATCATGCACTGTTTTCTATACCTCGTTTCTTTTTGAACATTTATTTTCTGTTTAGGGGAACAATTTGTTGGCAATGTTTTGGTTTTTATATGTGAATTGACACTCTGACCTATATTTCACTCTACCCTGGTGGCGGTGTGGGGAAATTATTTAGGTGTCAGGGTTAGAGGGCATCGGGTTTTTGGGTGTGTGGAGGAAAAAAAGGGTTTTTTCCCGCTCTCTGTTCCATACTGGTTTGGGGGCTTCATCATATCCCCTTTTGGGGGGGACCATAAAATTGCCATCTTTTTTCATGCTGCCGTAAACCGCCACCCTGGACTTTGGATTTCATTCTATTTCTTTTGTACTCAATAAATGGGAGCATTCCCCAAACTTCTCCCATCCCGGACATTCTTTCCAGCGCGTTTAGGACCGGGATCCCCCGCACAAAGCGACTAAAATGGATAGAATTTGATAGCCGCAACAAAAGTAAAAAACCTGATTTTGGAACACTTTTTATGAAGGGGGCCCCCCACCCTGGTCTGCCAGTCCAGAGGCACTGTCCCCGACCCCCATGCAATGTTGAAAAGGGGGTGTCAACCATGACAGCCCCAAACATCCGAGATTTTTTTAGGTACTCAGGGCGGATCTCTCCCCCCCCCCGAAGCCTTGCCACCGCGGAGCTTTTTAACCCCCCTCGGGGCTTCAGCCTGGGTGATGAAAGAGTCCCAAACCCCGAGTACCCCGCCCTGTTTCCACCAGGGGAATGCGTGATGGCAGGATTGAGGAAATCCTCGAAGTACTCCTTCCACCGCCCGATTAATGTCCCCAGTCGAAGTCAGCAGCCTCCCACCTCCACTATAAACAGTGTTGGCGAAGCACTGCTTTTCCCCCCTTGAGGCGCCGATGTTTGCCAGAATCATCAAGAGTCCCACAAGCCAACCACAGCCGATAGGAATCCTTTTTCGCTTGACAGCATCCCTTACTGCCGGTGTCCACCCCGGGGTTTTTGGATGCCGCCGCGACAGGCCCGCAGACCTTATGGCCGCAGTACGGGCAGCAGCTCGACAATAGATGCGGAGAACATGGTCCATTGGGCTCCCTTTTCTCCAACATCCCCGGAATCTGGTCAAAGCTCTCCCGGAGGTGGGAGTTGAATATATGCCTGGGCCCGGGGTCCCCGGTGTTTTCCCAGCAGACCCCTTATGCGCTTGGGGCCTGCCAAGTCTGTCCCGGCTTTCCCCCCCAGCGGATCCAACTCACCCCCAGGTGGTGATCAGTGGACAGCTCAGCCCTCTCTTCACCAGGTGTCCAAAACATAAGGCCGAAGGTCTGATGATACGACACAAAATCATCATTGACCTCCTGCTAGGGGTCCTGGTGCCAAGTGCACTGATGAACACCCCTTATGCTTTAACATGGTGTTCGTTATGCACAATCCGTGACTAGCATAGAACTCCAATAAAAAAAACCACTCGGATTCAGATCGGGGAGGCCCCTTCCTCCGATCACGCGTCTCCAGGTGTCACTGTCGTTTCCCCAGTGGGGGTTGAAGTCCCCCAGCAGAAAAATGGAGTCCCCCGGGGGGGCTTTCCAGCACCCCCGACAGGGACAGCAGAAGGCCGGGTACCCCCGGGGGGTACCGCTCGGCCCGTAGGCCGAAACGACAGTCAAAGGACCTATCCCCCCAAACCCCGGGGGCGGGATGCGACCCCTACCCTGGGGTAAACCCCAACACGAGACGCTGAGCTGGGGGGCAAAAGCAAACCCACCCCCCCCACCGCCTCTCTTGGGGCCACTCCAGAGTAGAAGAGAGTCCAGCCCCTCTCAAGGAATGGGTTCCCGAGCCCACGCGTTGTGGGGGCGAGCCGACTATTTCTAGTCGATATCTCTCGACCCCCCCACAAGCACAGGCTCCTTCCCCCCAGCGAGGAAAAATTCCCCGCCCTAAGGCCAGCCTAAGCATCCGGGGATCGGGCCGCTGAGGTCTCCACTTCGTCCGCCCCCCAATCCTCTTTTCCCGTCCTCACGGTTCCCCTGCAGGGGTGGGGCCCCCTGGGGGGATGGCCTCCCGTCTCTCATTCGGGCTTGGCCCGGACGGGTCCCGCAAGGAGCAACCCGGCCACCAGGCGCTCTCCGCGAGTCCCGACCCCAGGCCTGGCTCCAGGGTGGGACCCCGGCTCGGCCGTACCGGGCGACGTCACGTACCTCGATTTAATGGTTCTCATGAAGGATTCTTGAACCGCTCTTTGTCTGACCCATCACCTAGAGCCTGTTTGCCATGGGAGACCCTACCAAGGGCATTTAAGCCCCGGACAACATAGCCTCAACATAGCCTCTATGATCATTTGAACACTCAAACCCCTCCACTACGTTAAGGTGGCGGTTCAAATGCCTCCTCTCTTCACAATTCTTTGTTAAATGATTTCAAGTTGCCTGAAGATGAGCAGCAAAGGCAAAATACTTGGTTTCAAGAGAAAAGACCAGCAAATAACGAGTTTGTGAATAAAGTGCATATTTTTTTTGAAAAAAATGAAGTGGATTGATGATGCCTGTGAAAATTTTTGTCATGAAGTTTTTGCTATTTAATTTTAAGCAGGGAAACACGATGATGAGGGTGATGAAGGTGTAAATCCTGAGGATAGTGTCTCAAATATTTCAAGTGTCCGTTTTAAATGAAGTAAAGCGTCCAGCACATCCTCCACTCGTAAACAAGCCCTGGCTGATCAAGCAGCTTTACTGGCCAAAGCTGAAGCTTTAAAAAGAAAACATGAATTGGAGGAACTGGAGATGAGACATAGATTGGAAGCTGATAAAATACTCCAACAAAAGGAACAGGTGGAAATAGAAGCACAAATAGCTGCTGCTGCAGCACGCCTTTCTGTGTTGGAAGGCAGTAGCGTTGGAGGAAAATCCAAATCAATGTCCAATGGGATGAACTCTTACATAAGCAAAGGACTTAAAGAGCAAAAGTGAATTCGTGCCTAATGTCATTGAATCTGACGCTATGCGGAGCTCAACAGCGCCCCTAACATCTGCGCCAGTTGTAAGACCTAAATTTTTCAGCAATGTAAAATCACATGCACAGAATGAAGTGCAATACCGAAAATAGTCACGGGATGTCACTGTTCAGTCATGTTCAAAGGTGGATGGATTACCTTCTGTAAATGTTAACTTAAAGCCAAATACTGTTCCTATTCAGTCCACAGCTTTACAATCACAAGTAAAGCACAATGTACAAAAACAACAATTTAACAGTTCTTCAGTTCCAACTGATAATGTCATTTTATCTATCTTGCAAAAACAGAATGAAATTACATCAGTGCTTCTTCAGCAACAGTTATCAGCTACTCTTCCTCAGCATGAGATCCCAGTTTTTGATGGCAATCCATTGCAGTGTATGTCTTTCTTAAGAGCTTTTGAGCATTGTGTGGAAGAAAAGACTAACAATTATCAGGATTGTTTATACTTTTTAGAGCAATACACCAAACCAAGAGAGCTTGTCAGGAGCTGCATGCACATGGCACCACAGCAGGGCTACCAGAGAGCAAAGCAACTTATAATGGAGCATTTTCGAAATGAACATCATATTGCTTCTGCATATATGGACAAAGTGTTTTCCTGGCCAGTTATAAAATCTGAAGATGTCGAAGCTTTGCAGGAATTTGCTTTGTTTTTGCGTGGATGCTGTAATGCAATGTCAGAAATACAGTACATGGAGGAGTTGAATATTCCATCTTGCATGAGGGAAGTCATCATGAAGTGGCCGTATAAGCTCCGTGAAAGATGGAGATTAGCAGCTTGTGAGCTACAAGAGTGGCGAGGCTTCAGAGCCACATTTACTGATATGGTCAACTTCCTTGAGCGACAAATAAAGATTCTGTCCCATCTATTGTTTGGAGACATCTCTGACATCAAGCCAAGCTCTGAAAGGAGAAGAGTACATAAGAACAGGACAACATTAAAGGTCAAAACAAAAGCAGCAGATTTGTAACATCCATTTCAGCCCCTGATAAGGCCACATTTTCTGTGCCAAACAATTCACAAGCAGCCAATAACCTCCAATAAACCCTCTCCTAGAAACTTGTCTTTACTGTGAGGAGTCACATTTAATATCAAATTGCGCCAAAACTGCAAAGGTTTTCCTCATAAGGAGAAAATAGGATTCCTAAAAAGGAAAAGGAGCATGTTTTGGATGCTTGAAAGTAGGCCACATGAGTAAGGAGTGTGGGAGTCGTCTCACCTGTGACAAATGCCATTTAAAGCATCCCACCCTTCTGCATTTAGACAATAAAGAACCATCAATAAGCAGCGCATTTGTGTCTTACGAAGCTGGTGTTTGTACTGGGGCCAGAAACCATAATTGTACCCTCTCTATTGTTCCAGTCAAAATCAAGTCTAAGAAAGGAAATAAGGTGCTGCAGACCTATGCCTTCTTAGATCCTGGGAGTACAGCCACTTTCATTACCAGCAAGCTCATGAACCAGCTGAACCTACAAGGCACAAAGACTAATATTCTCCTGCGTACCTTGGGTCAGGAGAAGCTGGTGCCTAGTAACTATGTAAATGGACTGGAGATTTCTGAGCTGGGAGAAAACAATTTCATGGCGCTCCCAGAGGTTTACATGCAGGAAACCATTCCTGTTTCAAAGACCAACATTCCACATAAGCGAGATATTGAGACTTTGGAATATCTTAAAACTGTCAAGATCCCAGAATTGGATGCTGACGTTTGGCTTTTGACTGGGATGAATGCACCAAAACTCTTGGAGCCATGGGAGATCATTAACAGCAGAGGTGATGGACCATATGCTGTGAGGACCCTATTAGGATGGGTCATAAACGGGCCTTTAAGAAGTGGAAATGGTGGTCAGAGAAGCTGTCCAACTGTTTATATTAATCGAATCTCCATCATTAAACTAGAGGAGCTTTTAATGTCTCAATTAAACATGGAGTTTAATGAGAAGGCACTGGAAGAGGAGCACGAAATGTCGATTGAGGACTAGAGGTTCAAGGAAATAATGGAGCGATCAACTTGCATGCAAAATGGACATTATTGCTTGGTATGCCTTTCATTGGGATGACATAAACATGCCCAATAACCGGTGTATTGTGGAGCAATGCATTCAAAGCCTCAGAAGAAAATGTTTAGAGGAATAAGGCCTATAAGTAGGAATATACAGCATTTGTTACTGACTTGATTGACAAAGGCTATGCTGAAGTTGTTCCTCATGACCAATTGGAACCCAAAGATGGAGGTGTGTGGTACCTGCCCCATCATGGAGTCTACCACCCGAGGAAGAGGACCTTGCGAGTGGTGTTTGATTGTGGGCCGAGCTATAAGGGCACCTCATTGAATAACCAGCTGCTGCAGGGGACGGATTTAACCAATTCCCTCTTTGGTGTACTGACTCGATTCAGAGAGGAGAAAATTGTACTGATGACAGACATCAAGGCTATGTTTCATCAGGTGAAGGTGTCGGAGAAACATTTGGATTTTCTCCACTTCTTGTGGTGGCCGTCAGGAAACACCTCAGTTAGCCTAACTGAATATAGAATGACAGTCCACATCTTTGGTGCTGTCTCATCACCAAGCTGTGCCAATTATGCTCTAAGAAAGACAGCAGCAGATCATACACACAGTTTTAACAAGCAGGTGATTGACACCATTTACAACAACTTTTATGTGGACGACTGCCTGAAGTCTGTGGCCACAGAGCAAGAAGCAGTGCAGTTGGTTTGTGGGGGGGTTTTTTGGGGGGGCACACCTCATCGATCTGTGCTCAAGGGAGGATTTCAGTTGTTGAATGGACAAGTAACAGCCGAGCAGTGTTGTTATCCAATTCCAGAGGAAAAGCGCTCTTAAAACAACGAAAAGAGCTTCTCCTAGAACAAGACAGTCTGCCCGTGGAGAAAGCTTTGGGCTCAGCTGGAGTGCAGAAAGTTATTCGTTCACCTTTGAGCTTTGCAGTGGAACGAAAACCTCACACCAGATGTGCGAATTCTCTCAATGGTCAGTTCTATCTATGACCCACTGGGATCCTGGCACTATACACTCTGCTACCTAAGCTACTGCTGCAAGAAATGTGTAGACAAAATCTGTCCTGGGATGACCCCATTCCCCAGTCTATGTCGCAAATATTTTTGGTCTGCATGGCATCAGGATCTGGAGAAAATAGCAGAGTTTTAAAGTGAAGCGGTGCATCAGGCCCAGCAGTTTTTAAAGGACACCTACAGGCTCAGTTGCATCATTTTTGCAGATGCCAGTGACCATGGATATGGGACAGTGTCTTACCTAAGGCTGCACGATGAAAAGGAAATGTGCACCTGGCATTCATGCTTGGAAAGGCTAGAGTGGCTCCATTAGAGCAGACGACAATTCCTCGTCTTGAACTTACCGCTGCTGTGTTGGCGGTCAAGGTGCTCTATTCAGCTGAATAGTTCATGCTTTTGGACAGACAGTCAGACAGTCCTGAGATACATATATAATAACATCAAACGATTTCACACCTTTGTTGCAAATAGAGTGGCTGCAATAAGAGAGGCTACAGATGTATTTCAGTGGAGGTACATCAACTCCAAGTCCAATCCAGCAGATGAAGCCTCTAGAGGTCTGACTACAGAAAACTTTATGGCATGTCAGAGGTGGATAAATGGCCCTGACTTCCTTAGAAGTCCAGAACAGGATTGGCCAAAGCCTTTTGAATCCCAGCCTGTTTGTTCTGATGACCCAGGGGTGAAGAGGGATGTTCTGGTAAATGCGACTGACACACAGCCAAAGGATTCCATCACCAGGCTCGTGCATTATTTTTCAAGCTGGGCCAAACTTAAAACTTCTGTTGCTTGGTTGCTCAAGTTGAAGGACATTCTGCGGAGCTTAAGTAGGAAGAGGAAAGAGTTGATGGCTGTTCTTCCCTCTACTGACTCTTCTAGAGCTTCGGAGTGGATTGAAAAGGAGATGAGAAAGAAGCTGCTAAACACACTCTTTCAGTAAAAGACATCTCCAGAGCAGAGATTACCATCATCTGCTACAGCCAGCATGCAAGCTTTAGAGAAGAAATTAGAGATCTGCAGAGTGGACCATTTGTTTTAAAGAAAACGAGCAATATCTACAGGCTTGATCCAGTGTTACAGGAATTTTTACTGAGAGTGGGTGGTAGTCTTAGTCATTCAGCCCTATCTCAGGAACAGAAACATCCTGTTATCCTCTCTAAAGGCCAGCATGTGTCCAAACTTATCCTGCAAGACCTACATCAGCAGCTGGGGGATGCAGGAAGAAATCATATACTTTCAGCCCTCAGAGAAAGATACTGGATTACCAGTGCCAACTCAGCCTGCAGAAAAATATTATCAGAATGTATTGTGTGCAGACGGTACAGAGGACAACCAGCAGAACAGAAAATGGCAGATATGCCACCAGAACAAGTCTGCCCAGATTTCCCACCTTTTACTAATGTAGGTGTGGATTATTTTGGGCCCATTGAGGTCAGGAGAGGGCGTGCAATGGTTAAGAGATACGGTGTTATTTTTACATGCATGGCCAGTCGAGCTGTACATTTAGAGGTAGCTCATTCATTAACAACTGACTTCTGTATTAATGCCATTAGACGTTTTGTGTGCCGAAGAGGACCAGTATGCCAAATAAGATCAGACAATGGCACCAATTTTGTTGGTGCAGAGCGTGAACTGAGAGAGGCTTTGGCAGCTATAGATCATTCAAAAATCCGCCAAATTCTACTGGCAAAGGAGATCGACTGGATTTTTAACACACCTGCCGCATCACATCATGGAGGAGTGTGGAAACGGCTCATCAGAATGGTCAGAAAGGTGTTATTTTCTGTCCTTCACCAACAGACCTTGGATGATGAAGTCTTCAGACGATTCTTTGGTGAAGTAGAAGCCATCCTCAATGATCGTCCATTACAAAGGTTTTTCAGATGATGCAAATGACTTGGAAGGCTCTAACTCCAAAATCTATTTTGCTGCTCAAAGGAAATCTACTGTTGGTCCTGGTACCTTTTCAGGAAGTGATGTTTACATCAGAAGACGTTGGAGGCAGGTGCAGTACCTCTCAGACCTGTTCTGGAAAAGATGGACAAAGGAATATTTACCTTTGCTGCAGGAGAGACAGAAGTGGACCAAGCCTAGAAGAAATTTTACTGTTGTGACATCGTGGGGGGGGGTTGTCGTGGATCACACTGCTCCTCGTGGTTCCTGGATTTTTGGGGAAGATTACAAATACTATACTTTATCCAGATACAAATGGACTGGTTCGTTCCATACAGATGAGGACGAAAGACGGGCCAGTTAGAAAGGCCCATATCCAAAAATCTTCTCTTTCAAGAAGCCCTTTGAAGCAAGCATTTTGGGACTAATACCTATTTTGTGGCTCCTTTTTCGGTGTTTGTTGAATTGTGCTGTCTACACATTGGGGCCGGTGTATTGGAGCCATTGAAGGTTTTTTGGTGTTTGGGGGCATAGTTTTGGGTTTGTCTTATTCAGTTTTGGATAATTCTGTTTGTTTTGGTGGCAATGTTTGGTTTATATGTGAATTGACACTCTGACCTATATTTTACTCTACCACTGGTGGCGGTGTGGGGGAAATCTATTTAGGTCCATTAAAACATATTTCTTATGTTTGTACTGTAAGTTATGCTTTAAAAACCCTACATCTTGCTATGCCTGTAAATTATGTCTCATAGTACACTGGATTTAGGTTTAAACACAACCTTTCTTTAACAATCTGCGCAACTAGATGTATTTTATGTTGCAAACTTATACCATTGCTTCATAGTAATGTTTTGAATCCACTAGTGTTAGGAAAGTGTATAAGACAAGACGATTGGGCTCTTTAGTTGTATCCAACCACTGTATTTGGAGTTGCTGCAGACAACATTGATGACTCAGCCAGGTTAAAAAGTCAGTTTTTTGCTTCAGCTATATTTAGTCTTGGACCTGGCAGGAAACCTCTAGTCTAGGCTGAATGTAAAAGTAATCTTGGAGTCCTACATTTTGATCATTGTAATATCATAATCTGTAGAGGGTCCTATCTGACTCTTACCAGCATGGGGCGGTCTGAGGGTGTGAGATGTAAGTTTAAGTTTCAAAAGCTAGTTTTTCGGTAAGCTTAATAATGTTAAAAGCACAATGTTACAGTGTCTTAGATACTGTATGGGGTGTCCATATAAAAAGCACTAAGTTGGCAGGTCTAAGGAATTGAGCTTTGAGTCAGAAGCTGGCAACCAAAAAAGAAAAACAAGAACCAAATTCATCTACATTTTTTTTAATGAATCTTGTTTGAAAAAAAAAAAAAAACATCACAATATTAGACCCATAAGGCTTATAAAACCATGTTAACTACAAACACATTTTAAACTTTTGCCCTGAATTTAAGTAACATTTCTCTATCTGTTTAATTTCCCTGTCAGGTAAATGCCCTTGTTTTATAGGAAAATTCTAACCCCTTAAAAAGAGTGATGAAGGACTAAAACAAGTGTGACTCAGCATTTATGTTTTTAGAATAAACTCTTCCACTAATGCCTGCAATTCGATAATTGTTTTTGTCAAAATGCACTTATAGATTTGTTGTACATCCATGGTTTTGCGTATCAGATAAAAAATAACATGGTTGTTCCAAAATTAAGCAAATAAATCCTCTGATATATAGCACTTCCTAGCATTTATTTCAATATGAAATCATTAGCTAAACAAAAATCTGTGAAGTCATTATGTGAAAGACTCAGTACAACCTTGATGCTTTTGTAACAATTAAGAGGGTAAAAGGCAACCAAGGGGTGCTAAATAAATGTACTTGGTTAACTGGCCATCAACTATAAAAGTAGAAGTTTGGCAGGAGCCAACACACTCCAAGTGTGTGTTAGCACAATGCCAAAAAGGAAAGCCATAGCAGTAATCCTGGAGAAGTAATTGTTGCAACCCATCAATGTGGCAAGTGTTATTAGGCCATTTCCAAATAGTCTGAAATCTATCATTCTTACCTAAGAAATTATACACAAGTGGAGAACATTAAAGCAGCTCCCAATCTCTCTAAGAATGGACATTTTACCAGGTTGTTACAAAGATCAGTCAGTAAAATACAAAGATTAGCTGAAATAAAACAAAGAAGTTATGTAAACTGTTGTTAGCAGGTTCAAAATGCATCAATTATTATTTTTTTTTTTGTCTTTTTGCTGTGTTTTATTATGTTTTCCACTATCGGCACAGCACTAGAGACTTCACAAGCCCAACAACGTGGATTCTGCAAACTGTGATCAGATAAAGACTCACAGACCAGGTTTCTTGTGATCACATCTGTAAGCGAGCCATTGTTTAATTTTGTTGCACTTATCACAAGGTTTTTTTTTGTTTTTATTGATTTGTTTTGTTTTTACCTAGGCAGAAGGTGATCAAAGTTGTCAAGTTCAAGTAGGTATTGTTTGACATTTTTCTTTGTAATAATCCTAAAATGAAAACAAATATTTAACAAACACAACATTAAAATATTTTGCATACTTTGCAATAAAAGCTCACTTTGCTAGAGGAAAGAAACAATAAACAGAAAACAAATAAAAAATATTAAATCAAAAGCAAAAATTACTGGTAAAACAGTAATATTACCACCAAATAACATAAATATCATTCACTGTTTCACAATGAAATGGCAGTACCTTAAAACAGTCTTACTAATTCAAGTGGTCATATAGTGCCTTGCTAAAATATTTATACTCTTGAACTTTTTCACATTTCGTCACACTGCAACCTTAAAGGGGACATATCATACTTTTAAATCCTTTCTTTCAGTTGTGGTCTATATAAGGTGGAACTGAAATGCTTTGATCTGAAGTCCTTGTTATTGGAGCTCCACAAGCCCTCTTTTACCCCTGTTTTGAGGTGCGTCTGAGAGCAACTCATTTTGGTGCGGTCACTTTAAATGCTATTGAGGCATTTCACACGCCCCCCTCCAGGTCAAAGAGCATTCAAGTTTAAACTGTTTGGCCATTTTTGTAGATTGATATCTGAGAAATGACAAAATACTGTTAAAACTCGTTAAAAAACTGTTACTGTAATAATAATGTTTAAAACAAGCAGTATAGTTTTATACTGAAGGAGCTAAAAGCAGCACACAGCAGTAACATAAGCATTAAGGCACAATGCTACTACTAACCAAGCAATGGCCAGAAAGTCATATAAACACACAATAAATTTATGTGTAAAATAAAGTTTGTTGTCATTTTAGCGTTATTTGCAGCTTACCGCTTTGCTGTGTCTGCCGTTTCCTTAGACAGAAGGAACTGAACCCTTAATCAAATGAAGTCTTTCAGCAAATAGGAATATCCCCATTGATGTGGATACATTTCCATGGGAAATAAAAATGTAACCAGGCACTTTGAAGAGGTTTTGATGCTGAGGGACAGTGTAATAAATTGTGTGGGTTGATACACCCAACAACCGAATATTTAGACTTATCTACTTGCAGCATCGGCATATTTGAGCTTAGACTACAAAATCGCAGCAAGAAATAAAAATGGCGGTTACATGAATTGGTCAGCTGGAAGTGCATGACCTTGTTCAGCAGTTCCACAGGAAATACTGTGGGGTACCAGTTCAAAAATCGTAATACAGGGTAGAGAAAACTGAACGGACTGAAAAATATGACCCAAACAGAATATAAAGATATCTATACTGTCATCGTTTTGTTCACAGATTTGACCCACATGCAGAGAACACTCAGGAGGCAGAAAAAAAAGCACGTCTAAACCAGTGGATTAGACGTGCTCGGACGGTGGACGGAACAAAGATCCGGTTAGGTGGTCCAGTTCCGGGATCAGGCTCATTTAATTGTGCTTGATTCACAATACTTTCAATCTCCCAGATAAGAGAACCGACTATACTGGGAGGCAGTATGGATGCTGGTTGTTTCTCTGAATCATCCGGGGAGAATTGACGAGATAAGGCTTCTGGCTTTTGATTCTTTGATCCAGGTCTGTAGGAGATGGAGAGATTGAACCAAGAGAAGAATAGAGACCAATGAGACTGGCAAGAGTTCAGACGTTTGGCAGACTGAATGTATGATATATTTTTGTGATCTGTCCATACCAGTACAGGATGCTCAGCTCCCTCCAGCCAATGCCGGCCAGTCCTCCAAGGCCAATTTAATGACCAGCAGCTCCCTATCTCCGACGTCATAGTTTCGCTCCGTATTGGACAGTCTGCAGGAATGCACATGGATGAAGTTTTTTATCTTTGTCGGAGCGCTGAGACAGTACGGCTCCCACTCCTGTATCAGAAGCATCCACCTCGAGGGTGAATTGTTTGGCTGGATTAGGATGAATCAGCACGGGTGCTTGAGAGAACTTCTCCTTTAAGGACACAAAAGCGGCATCAGCCTCTGGAGTCCACTGGAACTGAATCTTTGTAGAGGTTAAAGCATTTAGGGAAGCAGCAGTTTGACTGTAATTTCTAATAAATCGTCAGTAAAAGTTTGCAAAACCCAGAAAGGGTTGTAGCTGCTTATGGGAGTCGGGACCTGGCCAGTCCAGAACTGCCTTGACTTTGTCCGGATCAGAGCGAACCTGTTCACCCTCGAGAATAAATCTGAGAAAGGTGACGGAGTGTTGGTGGAACTCACACTTTTCTGCTTTTAGAAAAAAGTTGATTCTCTAGGAGACGCTGAAGGTCCAGACGGATGTGACAGCGGTGTTCTGTGAGATTCTTGGAATAGATGAGGATGTCGTCGAGGCAGACAAAAACAAATATGTTTAAGAAGTCACGTAGAATGTCATTTACTAATGCATGAAAAACACCTGGGGCATTGCTATCATCCCCCTGACGGATTCGAACAAGATGGTAAGCATTACGTGGGTCCAATTTAGTGAAGATGGTGGAGTCCTGAAAAGGTTCAAAACCAGAAGACTAAAGAGGTAGAGGATATTCATTCTTAACTGTGATTTGATTCAAACCTCTGTAGTCGATGCAGGGACGTAAAGTTCCATCTTTCTTTCCAACGAAGAAGAAGCCTGCGCCTAAAGGGGATAAGGATGGGCGGATGATTCTGGCAGCCAAGGACTCAGAGATATATTTCTCCATTATCTGCAAGTTCTGATTGAAGGCAAAGGAGCCCCGGGAAGAAGATCAATTGCGCAGTCATACGGGGGATGAGGGGGAAGGGACAGTGCTCTGGACTTACTAAACACCTGCTTCAGATCATGGTACTCATCAGGAACCTGAGTCAGATCAGGGGGTTCGGCTTCCTCAGCATCCACAAGAGGTGACTTAGGGGAGATTGCAGACTGTAAACAAGAGGAGAGACATTTAGTGGACCAGGAATTTTCTTGCAATTCTGACCAGTTGAGATGTGGATTGTGGATTTGGAGCCTGGGGAAACCCAGGACTAAAGAACTCTGGCAGATAGGAAAAAAAAATATGAAATGTGCTCTATATGATTACCTGAGAGGATGAGCTCTAAAGTTTTGGTACGGTGGGTTATGCGGAGTAGTGTCTTCCCATCCAGAGCCTGGACTTGATGTGGAGTTTGAAGATGTTCAGCCTCAATCTGTGCTTGTTGAACCAAGGATTGGTCGATTAAATTTTGCTCACACCCCGAATCAATGAGAACAGATAAACTGAGAGCTTCTTGGTTACAGAGCAGGGTAGCAGACAGTGTGAACTTAGGGGCGTACGTTCTAGGGGATTGGTCCGCCGGCCTCCCCTTTACAGCCGACGGGGACAGAGTGCAATGAAGTGATTAGGTGAACAACAGTATAAACACTGGTTAGATTCTCTGCGTCGCTCTTCGGGAGTGAGTCTTGTGCGTCACAATTGCATGGGTTCAGGTTCCGGACGACTGATAGGTAGTGATTGTGGGTGTTGAGGTTGGGGGTCAGATCATATTTGTGATCTCATAGCAGCTTTTTCAGGACGGGACCTCCTTCTGTTCCTCATCCGGTTATCAATCCGAATTGCTAAGGCAATTAGGTCATTCAGTTCTGTCGTCTCATCCAACAATGCTAATTCATCCTTTAATGTTTCATCTAGGGACTGAAAGAACGCTCCTTTGAGGGCGTTTGAATCCCAACCAGAAGCTGCAGCCAAGGTACGAAGTTCAATGGAGAATTCAGTTAGAGGTCTATTCCGCTGTTTTTTTAACGCCACCACGGTGGGCCAAGCAATGTTTTTTGGTCGGGTCTGTTTTTCAGTGGGGCAAAAGTTTTTTTTTAATTTTTAAATCTCTTGAAAAAAACCGCAAAGCCAATGGCCAGCCAACTGATTCCAGTCAGGGAAACCTGGCTTCTGCCCAGTGTGTGCTTTTCCTGTCAACAATCCAAAGATGTAAGATATTTTGTTGACACATCATCATGTGGAGATGACTGAGCGGTATGAGACCAGAAAACAAGTAGGAAACCTCGACAACTACCAACCCTCTGCAGAAAAATGTTTTTTTTTTTTTCGGGGGTTTTAAGGGGAAGTTTTTACTTCTACCCCCGTCCACGAGGAAGTTTTTGCTGAGATACTGGAGGGTTCCCCTGTAGCGCCCCCCTCTGGAGTGGCAGGGGGGGGCCTTGGAAGTAGTGTATGCTTTTTTGCACGAGAGACGCATACCGCTCGGTCCAAGCTGTTTTTTTTTGGTTTTTGTTTTACCTTTTGTTGTTCGAAGAGTGCCCGGAGGGTTGAATCATGAGACTGGATCTGGAGGCTGTGTTCCGAAATAGTCCTCCTGAGAGTTTCTGCTGTGTCAGATTGGCCTGAGTGTTCTGTCATCGTTTTGTTCACAGATTTGACCCACATGCAGAGAACACTCAGAAGGCAGAAAAAAAGTTAAATGAAATTTATTTTCACAGATGGAGAATGTGAACTGGAACCACGATTGGAAACACACCCACTGTATGGAGAGGAGGTCAGGTAAATTTGATGGCACAAAATAACAAATTTTTTCTCAAAGATGAATATATTCAGGCTTACTGAGTTTGGATGGAAATTTTTTTTGCAAGGAGGGGTCTAAGGCGGGTAAAATGAAGATGAGCACGGAGATTTGCCTGGAATTTTTATTTTTTTTTTCCTTCTTGATCCAACAGTCCCTGTACAGTGGGGGGTGGGGTTTGTCTTCTGGAAACGCCACACTCACTACGGAAAGTGGATTTTTCAGATGCCGAGGTTGGGAGGTGAGACACGTTTTTTTTTTGGAAGGGTGGACACGGCTCACTTGGCTTGAGGCTTGAGGTAGAGAGAGCTAGTGGCTGCCCACTGGGGAACGGAATCCGGAGGCTTTCTTTTGAGATCTTGAGGCTTGGGAATCGAGTCAGACGAGGAAACAGCTGAACCAGAGCTGGACTGGAAGCAGCACCTAGAGAGGAACAACCCAAAAAAACGAGAAGAGAAATTTACTATAGATTTTTTTCCGGGAAGTTTGAAAACCCTATAGTTTTGGGCTTGGTATTCATTAACCACCAATTGGCAAACACTCAGGTGTTTAAGTGCTGGCAGACTGCTCTCTTATACTTCCCTCCAAATGATGAAGATTGGCCAAACACCTGTCTCCCTCTCACCCCCGAAGCTCATCTAGTGGTATAGCAATGTATAATTACAATAGCAAAAAAAACAAACAGAATCTCCCAGATTCTGTTTGTATTTAAGGGCAAGAAATGGATTTGGCATGATATGACCCCTTTAAGAGTCAATGTATTTTACTAGGACTTTATTTTATCCTTCAGCACAAAGAAGTGTATATTTGAAAAGTTCTATGAAAGATATGTTGTTTTTTTTTGTTTTCCTTTTCAATAAATTTCTAATAATTTTTCAGATATGGACCAACCAGAGTAAAGGGGGCTCAATACATATCTCCTTTCAGATTCTCATTTATATTGGTCTATCACATAAAATCCCAATAACATGCAGTACATTTTTGTGGTTGTAGCCCAAATAAAGTTCAATAGTTTTGCAACACTGTTATTTTATGTAAGTCTACAGATCTTAGTGCTGTCTTGGTCACTCTACGTTTTCACAGCATTACATGTACTAGGATATTTAATGTCATTTCAGATAAGAGGTAGAAGTTCCCCCCCCATCACCAGTTGAGGCTGATAGTAGAATGGCTTTTTTTTTTTTTTTTGCTCCACTGGAAAATAAGAAGAAAAGTGGGGGGACAGAGCTACACCTTAGTACAGACTGCCTGCTGTAAAGTATTTTATAATATAATAGTGTGTATTTTTTTCTCTTCTGATTTACTCCTCCCCTCGTATAGTTTCCTATACTCCTTCTTCTTTCCTCGCTGGCCTGACATCCATCATGCTCATAACTGTAAAGCTTTAGTAGATTGTGTGGGTGTGCATTTTTCTTTCACAATATCTTAAGGACCATAGTTTTATTGTTCAGGTTGTATCTTTACACCTCTCCCCCATGGTGTGCTAAAACATATCTGCATGTTGCTGTAGAATGTTCTAACTACAAGGATTTATTTAGGAGTACAGTCTTTGCTAAAAGTTGTCAACATTTATTTCCTAAAGGTTCAAAGACCTGAAAGTTGCAAATAAATATAACATTGCTTAGGAGTTTTAGATTAAATAATAAATTAATAAATGCAAGCAACTCTTAAGCTTCCTTTTAATCTAATTAACAAGAGAATGATGAATGTATAAAATACCTGCAATATAGAGAGCAGAAAAAGATACGGGTTTATCACTGTCGGGACAACAATGGGGCAAAGGGTAATTGAAATTCCTGAAGCACCTAGAAGTGAATGTCTGGCCAACCACAAAGTTTCCCCTCTGTGTCCATTCAATTTCATTGAGTTTTCAGCGCATTACTAAACCCCCTGGGCTCAAAATAAGCCAAACTTTTTTTCTCTCATCTGCTGAGAAATGAAACAACCCCTTGGTTCAATCCATACTCACTTCCATCTTTTAGTCCCCCCCTACCTCTCCATGGTGTGGTTTTTTTTTTTTTTTTTTTTTTTTTTTTTTTTTTTTTCTGTCCCTTAGGTGTCCCGCTACGTGTTGGGTAGGGAAAAAACATGCACTGTGATGTGGGTTTTTTTTCAAATACATTTGTTTTTTTTTGTTTTTTTTTTTTTTTTGTTTTTTTTCATAGAGCTTGCCAAATGACTAAAAAAGCAGCACAATCTTAGTTAGAATTTTCTGAAATAAAAAAAAGATTCTGAAGACCCCCCTTAAATACTGTGCTCTGTAAGAGTAATTTTTAAACAAGCTAGCCCTGACTATTATGTGGATGTGACTCAGTGACTTCATAGAGGGTGCCAATATCCAGAACAAAGTTCTGGTAAGTAAGGATAATGCACTTGAAGTACAACTATTAGGGATATTATTAGAGTTTGTAATTCATATTAGATTTTTTAAGTGGGATTATTCTGTTCTGCTGCACAAAAGCTCCCTAATACATTGAGTGACAACACTGCTTGGTTTCCAGATAACTGTGCAGTGAAAAACAGGTGAACGCAGGACATAAAGGGCACCAGGGTAAACACTGGAACAAACAGATTAGATCATTATGTACCACATATATTTCTTGCCAAAATCTGCTAGACAATTGCATCATCTGCCATGACTACAATAACTGATTTGGAAAAGTAATACAGACGATGGGTCTGCTCCTAACTGGGGAGTTCCACCATGGACACCCAAGAAACAAGAACTAAGGTACATTTATTTAACCACAACATGAAGAGAAAGGTGTTTTGTAGCGAATGAAGCAGCTTAATTGATTATTCACAAGTCACAATATTGATGCCTTCTCCCTTTGTATGTACTTTGTAGATTGCTTAACGTTTATTCCAGTGTAGTTACATGACAGTTTTGTGTCTACCACATAATGGAGGTGAGAGCAGATAATGGTGTTTACATGTGGCAAACATGCGCAAATATCAATCACATGAGAAACCAAATGGGATTAGTTAAATACTGGTTTTGGTTCTGAAGACAATAATGCTTGCCACCATTTGACATATGTATACCACCACTGTACCAATGTCCATCATGGTTTCTGGTTTAGACATATTCTAATTTCCAGTAATAGAAAATGATACAGAATCCACATCAAAATCAGTTGATCACCCAGTATATTGTTTACGACTGCAAAACAATCAATGTTAAGGAAATACAATTGGACGTGCCGATTTTTTTTCCCTTAAAAAATAATAATTCTTTTTTTTCTTTACATTTGTGACATGGTAAAATCACCCATAAACCGCTTGCCTGCGTAATTTTTTATGAGAATTGTAAAAATTGTAGGAGAAACAACCAAACCAATGGGCCCCATAAACGGGGGGACGGAACGCAACTGAATTACTTTTGCCTGTTGTTTGCCAAAGTTAAAGATGTAAAAGTTAAGGGGGGGGGATGGGTAAATTTGTTTTTTTTTATTTATTTTTTTTTTGGGGCGGTGCGGGTGCCCCCCTGAGGAACGCTTACTTTTAGGGCCTAAGGCATCGTGTGTGAATACCTGCCCCAGAGGGCTGGTTGGGAGGGGGGGGGCACAAAACGAAGTGTGTGTTCTTCTTCATAGAGATTCTGCCCCACTGGAAAGGCTGGGGTCATGTCGGCAAGCCGTCCTCCTATAAAAGCTAGCATTGGCCCTCCTTTGGCTTGGCGCCACGCTCCGGTGGGGGGAAGGGGGCTGTGGGGGGCCCCCAGTTTGACGGCTGGGGTGTCCCCATGGCTTGGGGAGGCGGGGTTGTATTGGGCCCGTGATGCGTGTGAGGTTTGTCCCCATGTTTCGGACGGAGGGGGGGAAGGTTGCGTAGGCGAGGTTTTGTTGGACAAACGGAGAGGGGCGTAATAACACTAACCGTCCACATAGGTGGTGGTGAGCCCCGAACCGGCCGGCCGATCGGGAAAACCCCCCGTGGGAAAAGAAAGGGAAGAAGGAACAACCCACGGGAGCCCGCCCGGCGGAGGTGAAACACGAAGGGAGAGCGCGGACTTCGGGTGAAGGGCAAGGGTCAGGGTGCACGAGAACCCCTCTTTGATTAGTTGGGGGATGGCAACAAATGGGGCGGTGGAGGGAGAGCCGGAATAGAGAAGGACGATAGCCAGGGAGGTGGCCCACGAAGAAAAATGGGAGAAAGGAAGTTTAACAAGAAAGAGAGAGTGAAGGGGAGAAGACAGTAGAGGGCCAGGGGGAGGGGGGGAAGGGTGGGGGGCCGGGCCGGAAGGGGGGGACCAGCCCGGGAGGAGCCCAGGGGGCCACCGGTCAGGGGGGGGGGAGGGCACAAGGTGCACCAGGTACAGAGCAGAGGCGTGGTGAAAGGGGGCCACGGGAGCAGGGGGTGAAGGGAACACAGTTTTTTTTTTTTTTGGCCGCAAAAAGATTGAAGCCGCCATACAACAGATGGGCGACAAATACCAGGGTGGTCAAAAGGGACAAAAGTGTGTTGTTGGGGTGGGCAACTCGGGGCTGGGCCGGCATTCTGGCCGGACCCAGAATACAGGCAAAGTGCTTTGGTGGATGGTGAAAGCAGAGGCCCACGGGTGCATTCCAGGGGGGTAATGGGTTCAGCATTACGCGGACCATACCAGAGGACGAACCACATATCTCACAGGATTATTCGAAACTGTGGAAGCACAGAGGAATCTTTGGCCTTGAAAGGGCTGGTTTCCGGCGTGTGCCGGGAACCCGAATTGGTTTGTAAAATTCCCCAAAATAAACCATAAGACCACGACCTGCCGCAATTCAACACGGCGAAATAAAGTTGGTGGTCCACCCCGCAACTCCTCTGTTTGTTGTTCTCACAGAAAACTGTCCCCCCGTCGGGAGCTTTCACCGGGTAATATTCACACGGCCTAGGCTGCATAGAGCAAACCTTTGGGCCATCATCCATGCAAAAAAACGTCGGTTTTTTTTTTCATATGTGAAGACTCATTCTTTTTTGGGGCTTGGAACCATGTGAGTAAACGGTTATTTTGTGTTTCTCTGGAATTGAGTCCCACCCTTTTTTAACTGTTTTTTTTTTTTCGCCGCCAACGATCCCGGGAGTTCGGTGTGGAAAAAGCCCCAAAGAAGCATACCACCCAGACTGTGTTTTTGCATCCCCAGAGTTTGGAGGCATGGGGTGGATCAGTGAATGTTGTTGGGCTGCCATTTAATTGTCATTTCCCCTACCCCAATACTTGTTTGCTAGATGGGCGCGTTCACTGCCAAGGACCCTAACGAACCATTCTTGAGGAACCATGTGCATCCATTGTTTTTTCCCCAAACATTGTATTCCCTTAAGGCCGGTGCCCCGTGTATCAGGATGACAATGCACCGATACACACAGCCAGACTGGTGAAAAGATTTGGTTTGATGAAGCTGAAAGGTGAATTTTGAACAATCTCCCATGGCCCCTGCCAGTCCCAAAATCTGTAGTTTAAATTGAGCCACTTTGGGTGTTTTTTTTTTTTTTTTGGAAAAAGGAGCGAGTCAGGAAACGTTTTTTCCTCCCCACCAGTATCACGTAGTGACCTGGGCCCATTTCCCTGGGGGGCAAGACCCCCGAATGGCCTTAAAATCCTCTGACCCCTGTGCAGGACCTTTTTTATTATGTCATTCCCAGAACGAACTGACGCTGTTATTGGGCCCCGCAAAAGGAAGGCCCTTTAAACCCATACTATAAATTATTTGGTGGTTCTAAAACCAGGTGTTTCAGTTTTTTTCCATGTTCCCCCTGGTATAATATAATATTATATATATAATTTTAAAGGTGATTTTTTTTTTATATTAATATATATATATATACAATTAAACCCTATAATATTTTAAAGGCTTGCTAATTCAGAAAAGACTGTACTGGTGTCCCCTCGTTAGTTTTTTTTTTTTTTAATATTTTGTTTTCTGATGTACTATTTAGCCGAACCCATAAGTATGGAGGATCAATAAAACATTTTGCATACTCAGGTGCAACATGGAAAAAAAAGCTATAGAACACATCACAATATTACCGAATGAACTGAGGCACTTTGGTTTTTTTTATCCTTGTCTAGAATTCTCCTAAAATTTAGCTTGACAAAAAAAAAACACCCAAAACAAAACAAAAAAAAATCTAATTTCGAAAATTTGCATCTTGGGCGTAGTGGCACAAGCAGATGCATTCATTTTAACAACTCCCTCCTGTCTCTTTTTTCCACCGATAAATTAATTTACTTTCAACTGAAAATCAGTTTATATCTTGCTGTTCAACATCTGTGTTGTGCAGCAAAAACTTTTCAGTGACCCCAAATTTACTTCTTGGTGCTCCTTCCCATCCTTACCTCCTACAGATATTGAAATTCAAACACTGACACATACCTATTTTGATTGCTGTCCTGGTTTCTTCCCCTAATGGGCAATTAAACAGTGCCCACAAAGCAATCAGACAATGGCCAGGACAGAAAATGTTGATGCAACTTTAATAATGGTTTTTTTGTTTTTTATCAATTTTTTTCCCAAAAACATAACTTTTGGCTTTGTCAAAGAATCATAATCCAGCAGACTGGCCCGTGCATTTTCATTGTTGTTGTTTCCAGCTGTACCAATTTGGCCCCCCTTGTAGAGGTTTTTTTTTTTTTTTACTTCTTATTGATCTCAATACTTGCACAAAACATAATTTGAATGCTGAGACATTATTAATAATATTTTTTTGTTATTAGAAAAAAAAATAACATTTAAAAATTTGGTTGTCCCAAATGTTTTTAGGTTTTTTTCATTAGTTTTTGTTTTTTTTGTAAAGCATTAGGAGACAACTATTTGATATAAGTGTTTTTTCAACCTTATAAATGTATATTATACAAACATTATAAAGTTATACGTGTGTGTGTGAATATTTGTGTGCATTACTATTTTATTTTCAAAGGACAGAAATACTTATTTCACTTTTTTTTTGTTCTTTTTTTTGGGGTGTATTTCACTTTTTTTGTTGTTTTATTTGAAGGTCATTTTTTTTTTTTTTTTTTTTTGTCGATCAGGAAAAGATTTTTTTAATTAGGAAAAGATCCTTTTTTAATATGGGCTAAGCATTAGCAACACTGGCACTCATTTACAACTCAGGAAATCAGTTTGGGAGGAATTAATTATAATGTAGAGTTTTATTTGCCCAGACTTAATATAAGAATTAAGAGAGTAATAATAAAAAGCACAAAATCTTCAGGGTTTTCAACACTTTGTGGGTTAATCATTGGTTTAGTATCCAATATGAAATAAAAAAAAATAATATTTTTTTACATAATAACCCATTCTAACATGGAGCATATTAGATTGCACACTGCAAAATCTAATGTAAATGGCTATAATTTTAGGAAGAAGTGATAAACACATGTTCAATGAAGAACCTATTTGCAAACCGAACAGTAAAACCAAACTCTTAAAACGGTGGGAATAACACAATTCTTACGCTATAAAATATGAAAAGGTTTTGGATAAATTGCAATATAATTTTACGACATAATACGTTTGACAGAATGCTCAGAGTGGCCAATCCTTTACTTATAAATTGGAAGTTAACATAAATATGGAAACACTTATGTTGGAATGTTGTGGTCATATAATTTTAACCTCTGTAACTGTCAGGTATTTTTGTGTGCTGTTTCTTATACAGTGGCATGTAGTCAGGGGAGGCAGGTGGGGCACTGCCTCTACTATCATCATGACAAGTAAAATACTAGCAATGATAAGAGAAAATCTATGTGTCCACTTAACAGTTCTATAAATTTGTTTTCAGTATAATTTCAAACATTTTTATGGTCAAAATCACGGAATTCATGCATTGCTGATTCAAAAACATGGGACAAAATCAATGTGAGGCAGTGAAAAGCTGTTCCTCACCACCGATGGTGCTGTGTCACACACACTGACTGATTTTAACTGACAGGACCTGTAATCATATTCTTATTTAAATTTGATCCGACAAAATGGAAGATTATTTCTTAAAACTGGGAGAGTAGCTTGAAACAACTGGGAGAAAGGTAACTTGCTGTTTTTAACTGGAGTGGTACACCCGGAAACAATGTGGGGTCCACGGATTTGATTTGGCATTGAGTGGGCAGCACACACTGAACATTAAGTGTCCACAATGCGAAGGTGAGGGAGAACTGGGAGATTGTGACTTGCACCTCTGTACTGTAACTGTGACCTCAAAAATACCCGTCGCTGTTTTTGCAGTCTTGCTGCTAAAAAATATTTTATTTAAAAAATATATTTTAAAACTGCAACAAGCAATTGCTTTGAGGAGAAGAAATGCAGGAAGCAAAGGAAGCATATACACAAGACTCGCCACAGCGCCAGTGTTTGTTCGAACGGTAAATTCAATTGTGTGGACTACTGACTGGCCAGAATCACCCTGAAGCCAGTGGCATCTTACAGTGTTGAGCCTGGAAAAGCAATAAATAAAAAAAATGTATATATATATTTGTCAGCTTGCTGTCTAAAGTTTATGCAGTTATTATTTTTCTGATTTGATGGTTGATTACATTGATAGTTGTGATTGGTTTTTGCTCAAAACATTACTTGAAGCAGTAAATTGTGGGTAATACACTTTGGCGAAGTCCCCTTATAATTGCTTAGTAAAACTACATGTCAGAAATGATGGTGACATTCTTGACATTTGTCTGTACCTAGAGATGTTAAATAAAGCTTAAGCTTCTAAATTTCATGAAAGCTCAACTGGAGCACTGTCTTTTATCAGTTGAGAGTTTGGCAGTTGGATGTCTGCAGTGTTGAAGTTAACATTGTTATTAAAAGTATCAGGAATACTAAGCTAAGTTGAGGTAAACGTTCGATCACAATTAAGCTGATCTTTTAGAAAGCCACTAATCTCATCTCCTATTTCTCACTAATTTTGCCAGACACCAATTCTGACATCAAATACATGTCTCTTGGGCTCAGTAGCACTGGTAGAAGGATAATAGTGAAAAAGCAAAATCACACAGAGGGGAAAATGTCGCAGCTTTGCTTTTAGAGAAAAAAAACTATTTTATAATGGGCATTTTTAGTTAAAAAGTTAAACTAGAACAAACACCACCCAAACGAACAACATGAATAATAACTTGAATAAAACTTTTACATCCATATAGCAAAATGTGGTTGATGGTCTGTAGGTTGAGCATGCCAGGGTTAAATGTCTACCAATTATATACTGATGAACACTCAAAAGAGGGCAATCAGCTGCATATAGCAGGAAAGCAACAATCAGCACTGATGAACAATGACGGCTTTATGCTGATTGAGAGGTCACACTGGATCGGAGGAAGTGAGGTTGAACAGATTGGTGCCCCTTCAATGCAACTGGTCACATTTTTAAACATTATAAAGGTGTAATTATGAACATCTTGGATGTTTTCAAGATTTCCACCATTTATTGTGCAATGGTCTCTCTTTGAAATACTTATGATCCCCTCCCATCAGAGGGTAATGAACAGTTTAGATTAAGGATGTATTTTGAGGCACACCAAACATTTAGCGGTTTACGTAATTTTTCCTCAGTGATCAGCCTGGTGACGGCAGAAGTACAGCTGAAAGTAGTATAGTACATACACAGTAGAGCACTCGTTTTCCAGATCACTTTGGATGTCTCTAAGAGTCCAGGTCTTTATCTACATCATCCACTGCTCAATTTAGCCCTACTCAACTCCACCCGGCTCTCTTTGCGAGCGTTTTCATTACTGTTTTTTTCCGTACCAGTACCTACTTTTTTGGTCCCTGCTCCTGAGCAGGTACGAACGCGGCTGAGTCGGGACTACATGATGTGAACAGACTGCTGTACACTGATTGGCCGTGGGAGGAGGAGAAATGAGAAGGTTTTCGCTGAGGTAGTGCAGGGAAAAGTTGATAAAACTCATGAGCAACTACAACAATGTTAAGGACCACAATGGCTGGAGCGGGTGAAATCAAAATATAATTTTACTATTTACAAAATACAAACCATGCCTGAAGGCTGAAAGAAAAGAAAAAGGACACATCGGCTTTGTGACTTGCAGGCAGGCTGGTCGCTGTATTTAATAACATCCTAACCCAGCTAATCAAACATAAAATTTGCTGTTCAAATGTACAAACATTTCCCTAAGAACACACAAACCCATACCACCATGAAACAGCGTGTTTGGTTCAGAAATGTATTGACGGTTCTGAGGCAGACCAGCGTCTGCAGGAGGAGGGAGCAGGCAGAGAGCAGCTGCCTGTAATCAGACTGCCTATATTGCATCAAACGGGAGGAAGTCTAGTTCTGCCTAGGCTGTGGTCTAGATAATTATCCCAGTGCATAATTTTTTATATGAAAAAATATAAATATCACATTCTTGCATATACAATTCTACAAACATTTTTAGGATTTTATTTATTTATATTTTTATTTTTATTTTTTAGCATTTCACACAGATTACTTCAATGTGACAATGTAACACAGTAATGTTAATAGCAGCACAGCACACTGCACTGACGCCTGGAGGCGGGGCTTCAGCCATCAGTGGGTCAGTGGAAACAGAACTAGTACTGTACCGAGTAGAGAGAAACCGAGTGCAATGGAGACGCGCTGGCTAAAACGAGCCAGTGGAAAAGGGGCATAAGTTCTCCCATGCAAATCTTTTTCTGGCCTTCAGGTTTTTGATTTGATTTATTTAGTTAAAAGGGGACAGTGCAATTTAATAAAGCACATGAGAATTAATGCGATAAAACACTGTAGTCACGTGGCCATGATGTTAAAAAAGCAATAAACTACAAGAATTTAAGTACAACACAGACACATGAGCACATGAGATTGGACTTAACAAATCCTGACACAGGCTAAAACAACGAAACATTACTTCTGAGAAAATAGAGACAATACAATACATATACAATACTTCACAACATATAAACATTATTTTAGTGCTGACAGCTGTATGAATAAACAAGATATTTTTTCTAATGTGTAATGAAAGCCTTACATGGTAATTGTCTGATTTCATCTGGTGGCAAGTTTTATTCCCAGGCACCTCTTACAGACCAGGCTGACTGACAAAAGGTGCTCTTCCTCAGAGGGATAATACAGTTTCTCCTAATGACGAACTTTGAGAGAGGAGCAGGGGATAAATTATGAGTCACCTTATAAATCAAGCATAAATCAGCAAATTTGTGAATGTCGGTCCAGTTTACAAAACCATACTTAATATATCACAATGATGGTAGCAAATTTTTTTATCCATAACCTTAATGGCTTGATTGTACAATATTTCAACTGGTTTTAAGCAGCTAGTTAAACAATAATTTAGGTGGCTAAAAATCATAGAATGTAAAACGATTATTGCAGCCTTAGTGGACATTCCATTCTATATTTAGCTTGACTATTTTACATATTATTATTATATATTATTTTACAAGTACAAGTGATTTTTCAATTTGAGTCAATCAATAGCACCAGATATTAACAGTCAATAGTTTTGCACCTGCAACCCATGCATCAGGATTGTCAAAATAAGGTGAGATCATTCCATGTGATCCATGCAGCATTCATGAAGTACTCACAGTTAAATCCATAAAAATTACAAAGATATATTTCTGTGTAATCCATGCAACAATTATTAAAAAATACAGTTGAAGCAGTGCAGAGTGAAACGGGCATGTTCTCATATTTCAGGAGCTTTTGAGAGGACTTGGAGAGGGGCCTGTGTGGAGATTAAAAATTTAAACTGTCTCATCTTTTGCAGAACTATAAACAAGGTATCCAAAAAAAATATGTATGATGATTTTTCCTTTTTTTTAAAAATTAAAAAATGAAACGAGTAATTTTTTGATTTTTCCAAGTTAGAAACACAAAGGATTGAAATATGTTTTGAGAGCTGATAATAAATACAAAAAAACCCTTAAGGTTAAAATTCTCAAAATAAACCCCCATATTATAAAGATATAATGTTGATTATTAGTGATGGAAAAAAAAAGAATGGAAGTGATGCTTTTATAACTTGTGTCTTAAAAAGTAAATGTATAAAGCTGAGAATGGAAAGTGTGATACTGTGTAAAGTTTTGGGGGCCCTGAGCAGATTAGGGAGGATAGATACAGGATGACTAAGAGTTTTAAAGAGCCAGCTGTATGCTGACAGAGAACCTTTAAGGACAGGGAGGAAGGGGAGGATGCGCCTACCAAACAAGCCCCCAAAGGCCCGAAAAAACAAAAACCAGTAGGTCACAATGACCATGACAAAAGTAATGGTGCAAAAACCAAAAGTTGAGCCGAATAGATTGAGCAATAACCTCGGAAAAAGGCCCCTAATAAGGGGGCTGACTGGTGAAAGTCAGCTTTTTTAAAAAGACAAAGCTGGGAAGGGAAAGGGGGTTTTTTTCCTCGCAGAAGACCATTGACAAGAATGGGGGACGGAGAAAAAGATGCTTTAAAATGGAAGAAGTACCAGAGACACAGCCCTGCTGATCGACTGCATTAAAAAAGAGGATCACCCCCCCGTGAGCCCAAAAGGACTGGCCCTCAAAATTAAGAATCTGATTTCATCTACACCCTTTTTTTCCCAACAAAAAAGGGAACTTTTGATCGGTGAAACAGCTGATTGCCTCTAAGGTTTCAGGCTCCTGGAAGTCCTGAATCAAACCTCAATTTATGTCCCCGGGGTTTTCCTTCAAACTCTTCAAGCCTCTGGAAGGCCTTTTTCCTCAGAGACATATGACGAAAAGTTTCTGTTTAACCATCGAAGCCTGGAGCATCAGGGGCCTGCCACTTAAAAGGTTTAAAAACAAGATCCAAGTCGTTTTTCCCCTCAAAAACCAACTCGTTGTTACCTAAAGGAACAAGCTCCATACCCCCGGGTGCATGGACGAGCCTCCGTGTTTTCCCAAACCCTCTCCAAAAACTCACTAGTTTCAGCATCGTGAAAGACAGGTTTGAGTTGATTGTTTTATTTCTATTATTGAATTTTTTGGGGTTGGCTGAATTTTAAACCTGTTCCTGAACCCCTGCAAAAAGCGTTACTAATAAAAAACAAGCATATAAAATTTCCTAGTTAAATCGTGGACATTCAATTATTTGAGTCACCTGGTTTTTTTTTTTTTTATTTGTTGGTAAAAAAATTCCTTGTTGCCTGGTTTTTTAAGAAATTATAGGGGGTTTTTTTTAAAATTTGGGCCCTTAGCCAAGTTTTTTTAAAAAAACCCAACGCCCTCGGGCTCGTGTCCCGAGTCAATAAAAAAAAAAACCTAGCCCCAATATAAAAGTGCCAGGTTTTTTAATATTATTGGGATTTGAGCCCCGGTTAACAGGAGCGACTGTCGGACTGTGTAACGACTGGGGTTTTGGCCCCTACTCAGGTCGTCCAAAGACCCCCCCCGGTTTAAAGAAGGGCGAGACTTCTGGATGCAGGCTGTCAGAAGGCTAGGCGAAGTCATTTCCCGACACCAAAAGCTTAAAACCCAGAAAAACTTTTCAGTGAACCCTGCTTAGTAAGACTTTTTAGGTTTAGGGGGAAGTCTGGGACCCTTTGGGAGGGAGAGCTGGATTGAGCAATCCCCTTAGGACATAGGGAAGTAGAAGGGGGGGGTTAGCTCTGTGGGACAAAAAAGGATAAGGGGGTTCCTTGGGTTTTACTGAAAAAATTCTTAGACATTTGTAACGACCTAAAAACACCCTTTGTTTTTGACATGAATTCATTGCCTTTGTGAGTTTGGGGCTGCCAAAGTCTTGGGGGGAAACCCAAAAATTAGAGCAAAAACAAATTTTGTGTTTTCAGTATACCATAAATTACATTCGACTTCAGGGGGCCCCAGAAAAAGAAGGGTAAAAGGTCATTTTTTTTAAAGACTAAATAAAAGGTGGTTATATTTGATGCCTGAGAAACACCTGTTGACAATTTGAATTACTCAGATTTGTAGTTGTTAATTGAAACTTGCTGAAAATTATTGTTTAAATAGGATTCTGCAACAGCACCCAAATATAAAGAGGCTTTGATCTTCTCTACAAACAGCAACACACAAACAACCATGCACACACTCATTCACACACCTAAGGGCAATTTAGAGGAACAATTAACCTAACAGGCATGTCTTTGGACTGTGGGAGGAAGCTAGATTACCCGGAGAGAACCCACACATGCATTTGAAAACGCTGGGTAGCATTGTTTTGATCATGTCCACCTGATGTGACACACTTGTGTCAGACTGTAGCCATTTTAAGTGCCAATATGTGCCATAATTTATTCCTCATTAAAAATCGCATTTTCATTTTATAGTTTATAGAAATTTCTATTAGGCATTTTCTTGGTACTTGGTACAAAAACAGAGGTTTTATAAGGTGTAACTTTTTCACATGACTGTAGCTCTCACATTATGTTAAATCAGTTTCTTTCCCTCTTGACTGTAAGAGAATTTAAGAACCCACTAAGAATTGCATGAACAAGTCAATGAAAGGACTGATCACCCTTACGATATTCGGTTGCACTAAGTGTTGTTTTTATTTTCATTGTTGTCTTCTGGTCTACTTTTGTTGGGTAAAGTTTTTGCAAGGATTTGTTTTGTTTTTTTCTTCATACACACTGTGGAGGCTCTAGTGGCTTAATCCTGCCATTGTTTGTAGGTGAGGTATTGCTTAGTAATTCAGCTTCACAGTGATCTAAACTTGGGAACCTACAGACATCCAAAATTCAGTGCCAAGAAACAAATCCCACCCGATACTCTTAGAGTGACCTTTGGCAGACTAAACTGCTGTTGGAGCCGAAAAACAGAATATCTCACAAGCTGAGAGAGATGGAGGTGAAAAACACATGAGAAGAGATGCAAGCTGGTTCTGTGAGAGGGTATAAAAATTCCTTTCTTTAGGCTTTGTTGTGAGAAATTCAAACTTTTATTTAGTTAATTACAGTAGTTTTGAGTGTTGGTAATTGTTAGATTTTATTTAGATTAATTATTTGTCTTTTACTGTTTGTTCAACGGGTAATAATTATTTCTTCAATCCATAGCAATAGATTAGTGTTGTTTATTTTTTCATTTCAGTTTGCTTGTTTCTTATTTCATCAGGATTAATTAGATATTTGTTTATTAATAATTTGATTTATTTGATTATTATTTATCATTGATTCATCTTGTAATCATTTTCTGTAGTATGTATAAATATGCATTCTAAAAAAAATAGTGAAACCCAAGAAATATACATAAATCCCCTCATTGTTCTTTTAATATGATTGCAACAGCTCCCTTGCAAAATATAAATTAATACTTTAGATTACTGATAGATTTTGTTATTGATTGGTTTATGAACATTAATATAATTTTAAATAGCTTAATATAGCTGCAGTAGATAGAGGGTATTGATGTAATAAAAACCTTTCCTGGTTTCTATTTAACTAGCAAACTGAAATGACCTCGTTTCTGATTTTGTGTACAGTGTGTGGAAAAGACATACCACCAGTTTATGTTTTACATTGAAACACACCATGAAATAAAATAAAAAGGTATTTAAAAAATAATTAATAAAAAAGGAAAGAACTCTATGACCATACCAAATAAGCCTTTAAACCTTTAAAAGCTATTTTGAAGCTTTAAAAGCAAGAGAGAAGAAAACAATTTTGTTGAACCCTGTGTCTAAATTTAACTTTATTCTAGTAGTGATATAATTTTGTAATTGAGTGTACAACATATTGCAGTTGTGGATATCTAAGTAACATACCAAACTTTCTGTAACAGACAGCATGTATTTTTTTTGTATTAAAGGCTAATACAACATTGCAGATAGGACATCTTGAAAGTGATGGAGGAGATTAAATAATGTTATTATCGGGTGAAAGTGTGGCAGTTGTGTAAATGCTGTAGCAGTGTCATACAAGCCGGTACACAATATGGATTGTGAGATCTGTGGAGCGCATGCTGTGGGATATTTTGACTTAGCTGGTGATCACATTATTAAGATGCAGATTTGTTAAATATGTTGGAGGGTGAGGCTGGATTCTTATTTACGTGTAAAAGCTGCTGTTGCATTTTCCTATCTTGCAATGTATGTTGGAGTATTGAAAAGCACACTATTCATGAGTCTAAACATGAGGAAATGAAAAGTGTCTTTTGAGACATCAAGTCCTGTAACATGATTGAAGTGCAGAGTACTTGTGCTTGTGTATTCATCTTGCTATACCCCTATTTTGTACAGTATACGTGTACTGGAATGGAGGGTGGAGAATTCACATTGCTCTACAGTATAAGGTACCGACCATGGCTGTGAAAACGAACGACTTGAACCTTACGAAAAGAGCAGTTAATATTCATATTATTTTTACTTCGATTAAGCCAAAGATTTTCACTCCGATAAACAACTACAAATGGAGAAAACAGCGGACCTTCATTGCTGTATTTTCTTTTTCTGCTTCTGATCTGACCCGCCATTTTCTTTTCTGTCCTAGTTGGCAACTACAGATATGGAAATTCACGTCACACAGGCTTTGCAGTTGAATGGACAGTAGACCAGACACCTTACTCTTATTTCAGCAGAGTTGTCACAATCTCTTTTTATTTTTCTACATATTTAATAATCAATGGGCACAACTGGGGATTATTGTTCAGTTAGAGCCCACATGTTAAAATAAATATTAACTGAATTAATCAGAAATAAGGAGGTAAGTTGATCTTCATCAGTGCAGACAGAGCATCTGCAGAGGGTAGCATATAATAAAAATGTGATGTAAAGTGTTTTCTGCAACATTTCTGTTTTGGTTTGGGAGAATGTAGGTTGGTTGTCACACGGTTTAGTTGTCACAGTCATGAAATCTCGCTCCCTAGCGGGTGCTGTTACAAATTGTTTGTTTGTAAATTTTCTAAATAGTTATCACAGTTTATGTAAATTTCATTTCAGCAGGTTGATACTTGATATTATGGTCAGAGGACTTAAAGTGTTTTTCACATCATAATGTAACTTTTGAGGACAGTGTTCCTTTTCAATGTACTTTACACAATATTTTATAAATAAACACTTATTACCATTTAACAGTACAAAGGGACAGCTATAGAATAGTTTTTTCTCTTTGCTAGACTATAGCATGTGCTTGCTAGCACAACTGCAAGCAAAAAAATCACTGGTGGGGATGGTTGTCACAGGCTCTTTGAGTTTGGTTGTAACATAGGTCCAGTGCATACAGTGCAAGAAGTGGGCCCACCAAAACTGTGCACCAGGACAGCCAGTCTAAATCTGTCTAAAACTGTGAATCATAAGTAAGTAAATAAAATAACAGAGATTTTGGGTAGGCCCAATTCTGATCTGTTATAGACAACTAGATTCCATTTTTTTGTAATATTGATTCTCGTCAAGTAGCCTAACCTAGATTTTCTGTCATTTCATGGCATATAAGATGGTGTAAATAAAACTGAATTGAAACAGAATGTTGTTGCCTCTATGAGCTGCTGTTTCAACTTATATATAAAATTAAACATTGTAAATTGAAATACTGTATTAAAAATTGTCATTATTTACAAGCGCCCTTTTTAATATTTTTTCTCATTGAAATTTAATTGTAACATCCAACCTTACAATGGTTTTGGTTGTCACAAAAGTTTGTTTGGCATTGTGTATCTTTTGAACAAATTTCTCATGAAAAGGAATAAGTTACTCAATCAAACCAGACACTTTAGGCTTCCAATACACATTGAAATAATAATGACTAAGCCCAGAGCTGTTTTGAAATTTAAATGAATGTAAAAAGTTTGACAACCAACCCTGTTCCTCTATCGGTTCAAAGATTTTATAAGGTAATACAGTTGAAATGCCTTTGAATGTGACCTTCCCAGAGTACTTAAATATATTTGTGTGTCTATGCCAATGAGGGGAAAAATAATGTAATATGAAACATAATATATAGAAATCAAACCCTTCCTGCCTGAAATCCAAAATAAACCATCAGTTCCTCAGAGGTGGCTTGTTTTATGGTCTAATAAGATGCAGATTTGTTCTGAAGGAATTAAGTTTCCAACACAAGAACATACAGATATTTCCTTCCTTACTGACTTACTATTCATCTCTGATATAAAGGCTTAAAATCACATTAGAGAGGAGAACCATTAGTAATTCCCCACTTTTTTTCTGGCATTTACTAGATTTACTTCTATCTAAAGGGCAATTTAATCAGAAGAGGAAAACTGCTTTTATCCCCCCAGCACACCTCCTTTCTTTGTACCTCTTTTTTCTTTCACTGCTGTCATTACATGATGACGCTTTGTTCTGTTAGTACACTGCACATAGAGAAAGGACAAGGAGTTTCTGAGTCAGCCACAGACACAGTCTTCCCGATGTAACATCAAATTAATAAAACAAATGTGGTTCGCAGCGATAGAGCACTTTAACAGAGATAAGAGGACAGAAGCAAAATCCACTACAACTGCTTTACTGTTGTCATTTTAATTTTTTTTCATTTTTCATTTTTCTTTGGAGTATGCCGCTTTTATGTGTCTGTGTGAGCATGTGGCTCTGGGAGAATATATGTTCAAGATCCTCGACTCCACCTAGTTTAAAATCCTCCACATCCATCGCTGCTAGACGGTGACCTGGCTGTCCTTTTCTACAATTTGGAGATGATTCTGCAGAGCAGAAGCTGCCTGCTTTGGTGTGTGGAGCAGTTCCAGCACACATATGGGGCAGGCAAAAACACCCACTTATCCATTGTGATAGCTTGCTGGGTGTATGCCATGATTAAAAATCATACATACATACATCATACATATTCTCTCAGATTAATAATATTTTCCTAAAATAAATTGGAAGCGGTATAGAAAATGACTGACTGACTGACTGAATTCTTAACATCTTAAATACATATTTGCAGACATGCTTATTGTGGCCTTATTCATGCCCACACACTTACTGACCTTTAAGCTTTCTCATTAAAGAGCTCCATCATCCTGTACACATCCATAGCCCAGGAGAGAGCTAAACCCTAAAACCTCATCCCTGCAAGTGGGGGACCACACTTCAGCAATCAGCCCTCTACATACCTCAAATCAATAACATCTGACCAGCAGCGAGTGGAAGCCCTACAGCACACACAATTACACAGTATGAAACATGCCTCGATGTGACTTTGACACCTATATACCCACTCATAGCTAATCCCACCACTTCCTATGGATTTTGTAGATTTTATTTTTTCAAACCTAATTTTGGCCTGAGAGACTGTTCTTTTTTATCAGCCTGCCTGTGTGGCCTGGTTGACACAGAGTTCAGTTGGAGAATAACAGTTTTTTCTCTAAAACCCCTGGATAACTTTTGCTCTAAGTTGAAAAAAAAATGTTTTAGGAAAGTTAAAGGTGACTAAAATTATCATTCCTTTCCCAAAATGGAGTCTCTCATGATTCCAAACAAACACATCTTCATTAGAGTCAGTTTATAACTTGGGAACAGTATACTGAGGGTTTGTAAAGTTTGTGTTAAAGTATATAATTTGGAAACAGTATACTGAGGGTTTGTAAAGTTCTGTTAAAGTTTATAACTTGGAAACAGTATACTGAGGTTTTTTAAAGTTTCTGTTAAAGTGTTCAACTTGGAAACAGTATACTGACAGTTTTTAAAGTTTCTGTTAATTTCATGTCTGTCTTACCTCTTTCTCCTGCTTTTTCCCCAGCTCTTTACAAGTGGTCGGTGCAGATTGTCTCTTACTCAAATATTTTAGCAGAGGAGGGGCTTGGATTGATGTATTGATGCAGAAGTGGAAGGTTTGCTCATTCTATCGCGGTAGGGAAGCATAATATTTTTTTTACTTTATTTACTTTAAGGTCTTTCCATTTTGAACTGATTTAAACTGGCTCATATATTTAACGAATAGGTCCTGCTGTAAAGCGAAATGAACTTACAATTCTGTCAGGTTACACAGTTCATTTTATTAGGATTCCATGTGACAGGCCAACATTAAGTTGTCATAATGAGTTTTGTGGTGGACCAGAGGCAGACAAGTACGGGGGAAGGCAGCGTGGGATCAGTGGGAAACTCCTTCTTTAATGACAGAGATCACTCACATACAGACAAGGAACAGGGTTTCAGAAAATCCAGATAATAGAGGTAATCATCAAAAAACAGAACCTGACAGGATCCAGAGCAGAACACGTATCCAAGGAGACATCAAACGAGACATGGAAAGACATGACGACACCGCGTGGAACAAAGGACGAAGGCAAACTTAAATACAGACAAAGGTGGACATGAAACAATAAGGCAGGTAATCAGGGAAAACAGACACAGGTGTGGAACAGGCGTGCAGTAAGACAGAGGAGCAGGTGAACCAGATAGGGATAACGAGAACATGGGTAGCCTGACAAGACAAACAGTAAACAAACCCAGGGGAACAGAAGACAGGGAGATTACAGATCTAAAAATACAATAAACAACATAGTCAAACAGAACAGAACCTAGGAAACAAAACACCAGAAACAAGGACTCAAGGACTAACCAAACAGTAGCAGAAAAACACCTAACAAAACATAAACAATTACAAAATCAAAATCACATACATAAAACTGAACATAACCTAGAAAATAAGACCCCAGAACAGGAACTCAAAGACTAACCATACTGGACAGCAACCACCTAAATAAAACGTAAAGAAATACAGAACCAAGAATCCACATCGTGACATAAGTTGAGTATACCTTTAAACTATAAAGGCTACATGTATTTTTTAGATGTATTAATGCCTGAAAAACATACACTTCATTAATAACACCCTTAAACACATCCCTCTGTTTTAATTGGTTCATTTAAAGCCTTCCCCGTAAAACCCTTAAACACACCCCTGTATTATAATTGGTTCATTTAAGGTCTCGCCCCTAATGACGACATTTAATCAGTATGCACGGTTACGACCCTCGGGCACACCCCGTTGACCCATGACCTCCCCGCCCCCATGACTCCACTTAAGTTCACAAGTTCACCTGCCAAAAGTTTGATAAAAGGGTGTACTTATATTTTTTTCACACTGTATTTGTGAAGATCTTTTTCATTTGCTTCCAACAAAAAGCTTCCTGTCTTTCAACTTCATATTGATCCTTTAATTGTGGCGCTTAGGTATAAACATGAATCAGTGCTGTCCCCCGGGCAACAAATGTACAAATGAATTACACAAAGGGAAAAAGCTATATTTCTCTCACGCCACGACGCTGAGAGAGATATCTTTCAACTAGTACAGGTACACATTTTTTTCTTCCTGACACAGGCCCCTCTTCTAAAGTATTACATACATACAGTTGAAAAGCTGTAGATGAATAACATAGAAAACTGCACATTTCTTTTAGATCAATACAATCATTGTATTTTTTTTTCTTTGTTTAATGTCTTCCATCAATGATTTTAAGTCTGCATGGCTTTGTTTTTTTTTGCTTTCACCGTAATCTGTAGCTGCAACTGGTTTAGTAAGAAACACATTGTATCTGATGTTGTATAAATTAGTGATGTCCCAATCTAATCTAATCCCATGTGGCTCTAGATCAAATAATTGTTTAATGAGTCCCTAACTAAACTCCTGATTCTTGTCTGACTTTGTCAGTTTACGTTATGTACACTCCCCATCTATGAAACCATATTTAGCATATTTTTAAGAATTACTGCCAACAGTGCCTTTGCAAAATATTCATACTTCTAGAAATGTGTTTAAATTTCAAACCAGGTATTTTATTTGGATTTCATATGATAGACAAAACCAAAAAGACAGTAATTAATCCATAACTGTGCATTGAAAGGAAAAGGACGTGTGGTGTTCACATATTTCTACAAATGAAAATCTGTAACATGTGATGTATACTTTAGTTAGCCGCCCCCTAGAGACTGAAATCTTGACTGCAGTGTTTAAGCTTGATGGCACGCTAGAACGTAAAATAATTCATTAGAAATAGAGCCTGGGATATACGGCGTCCGGGAACTGACATGGGGAAAAAAAAAATTGTAGCGTGCGCACAAAATACACATTTGATCACACAAAACACAAATTTTTTGCCAATGAAATATTAATTTGTGCTCATGAAATATAGAACGTGCGCACAAAATACCAAAACAGCACGCTTTCTCAAACATACGGAGGAACAAAACAACAACTGGATGGACAGGGATAGAGTTTTATTTTAGGCTGGGGAGGAGCTACAAAGAGATGCTGAAAAGCCTGGCTTCGCAAGTAATTCTCATTAGTGAGAGGCATTTAAATAGAATATTGAGAGCCAGTTGTTAACCCTTCCTGCTTCCGTTTCCTGACCGTGGTCGGTAAACACAGGGGAGATGCTTCCTCTAGGGCTGAAATGGTTGTTCACTTGGGGTTAACTCCCTGTACTTGCATGTCACGGGGGGTGAGACTTCTATAGTAATGAAAGGACCAGATTGCTGAAGCAGCGGAGTTTTTAATAACTGTACTGGACAGTGACTGCACGTTAAATGTACCATGGCCAGCTGAACTTCCTCCCCGGTCGCCATCGTGCATACTGCCAAAACACACAACCACATGCATACTCTTCTTCTCTCTCTGCACTCTTCTTCGTGGTCCCAGTCTGACAGCGCACAGCGCCACCGCACGTATGCACAAATAAACATTTACACACCCACCATACACTGAGTTCCATCACATGGAGTTTCGACGAAAATTCTGAATGAAAGACTCACCTTCACCGCCTCCACCTTCCAATGACTATTCTGTGCGTCTCCCGGCCTTCCAATCAGCATCCTGTCTGCTTGATTCTCCATCCAATCACCTTCCGACGCCTTGCTTTTAAAAGACCTTCAGCGGTGTTCATCCTCGCTTGTCAGCTGAGCTCATCTACGAATCCGACGCCGCCTCGCTCTATTCGTAACAGACTCTCAAAATCCTTCCTCCCCTTCCGCTCGTAGGAGCGCTCGCCTCGCTTCATGGCTCATTTCTTCCTTGTCTTAGCTCTGGGCAAGTGGAAAGCTTATTAAGAACTCCTACACTTCTCCTGCTAAGCGTCGCTGAGGTACCCCTGCCTCTTTACCGGCTCCCGCCGCTGCGTCACCCGACCTGGTTTCTCCAGCAGTTTCTCCTTCCATCTTCATCCCTCAAACAGACCATCCTACAATTTTCCCTGCTTCATTCATCTTGTTCATGGATTCTCTCCAACGCTCCACGTCATCCCTTACTCACCTGCTCTGTGAGTTTGCCGCCATCTCTGCTATGCCAGCACTTCCTCTTTCCCGCTCCATCGTCGCTGCCTGCTCCTCGGCCCCTTCCACCGGCGTTCGCCCTTGCTAGCGCCTGGCCTAGCTTGTGTCTAGGTGAGATCTATCACTCCACTCTCTCTTCTCTATCTTTTTCATTCATGTGGTCTTCAAGCGTGCAGTGTTTCCCACCCCTCTTTTCATTCAGGTTGATTATTTACTCCTATGTATTCTCCATCTCGTTCAGGCTCAGCTCCAAATCCTGTGGAGGAAGCTCATTAATCTGGTTTCACTCATTTTACCATCTCCCGATGTTGTCTAATGTATTTCTTCCTTTGATGGCTTTTTCTGCTTCGTTTAAATCATCCTGTCCCCGGCTTTCTGTCCGAACTACCGCACCCTGCTGCCGGTCAGACGTCTCGGAGTTCCTCCGGTCCTTGGTCCCCAGAAGCGATCACACTCTAAATAGCAGTTTCTCTTTAAGGAACGACTCTTAAAGAGCTTCTAACTTTCAGCTTTTTATTCTAATTAAGCAGAGGAATGATTACACAGATCAGCGCTGAGGCTCCTGTCTCGGATTGTCGCCGTATGTGAAAGGATGACAAAGAGCCCAGAAGAAGATCACATGTAGTTTTATATCTGGCATTTCAAAGCAATAGATGTGCACTCCCATAGTGTTTACCAGTAGATTACGTGTCACCATTGCGGTGTCTGTCTGATACGTTGTGTAGTAGCTGGTGTCCATTCTTAATCTAAGTGTGCTGCGGCATTCTAATCAAACAGTTATCGGCTACTCCACTTTAAAACCCAGTGCCACAGGTCATTCATGTCAAACATTGGGCCATTTATCCCCGCATGCATGTCGATGAGCACTCTTATCTTAATATAAAAAATAAAAAAAACATTTGAACTTATGCTTTATATCATTATGGTATGAATAACAGCTATGCATCAGCTATGCATAACATTAACAAGGTTATCCCTAACATTTCTTAGGATCCTCTATTGGCGCTCACGGCCGCCTCTAAGCATTTCAGAGTCGCCAGCTGCTTAGTTTCAACCGAGCATAGAATAAATGTAATAACTATCCATCCCTCATCATCGTCCTACATTTCTACATGGCTGCTTGATTTTTCATCAGTATCTCAAGTCCTTCTCAGCCTTAGCTGCATCCACCCTCGCTCATTCAAGAGCCTGCTTAGACTGGTCTGTTCTTTCCACTGACAATTTATCATCATGCAAGCCACCTTCTGATTCCTGCGGCTTAGTCGGCCATCAGATTGCTCTTTGTTCTTCTCTTCCTTTTTTTTCAGAACTTCTGCTCGGTCACACAAACTGCTGGGCTTTGCGGTCCAGTCTCCTTTCAAACTGGAATGGTATCTCCTTCTCTTCCAGCATCGTCGTTCGCTCGGCTGACTCCTTTTAAGTTTTACGGTCCGTAGCATCCCGGTTTAAAGATGGTCTCTTAGCTGATGGATCACAATCCTTTGGTTGAAAGAGCCTTGCATGTGATCACATTGTAAGATCTAAGAAATATGCAGAATGTAAATACCTTTAATAACTCAATCAACATGCTGCTTTTAACCTCATTGCCTCATTACTTTACCATAAAAGACTTATTTATCTTTACTTATTACAACCCTTTCGTCCTTGTCAATCTTTCCCTTGAATGCTTTTACCCCGTTCCACCACATATATTTATTAAACATCTCACCTCCCTCCTATATTTCCCAGTACCATGAAATGAAATAAAATATATAATATTTCAACTGTCTGTGACTTTACATAGTTTATGATATCGAAACTAGTAAACCTTTGTATTGCGATTAGGCGTGCATAAAATACCAAAGAATATTGGCAACCTCTACTGAAAAAATTAATAAATAATTAAATAAAATAAATGAATAAATTAATTAAGTATTTCAACTTTGTTCCCTTATCAACCAGGCGCTAAGAAACTATTCATCATACTATCTTTTCGTGTGATAATTGTGGAGCACACTTTTCCTCTGCACACTGGGTTGGCTCTGCTCTGTTCAGTGGTTTACAGCACCTCCCCGGACTATGCGTTTCAACATTAATTGCGATACTGCCGCAGCAGAATAACAAACTCTTATGAAACAGTTTATGAACAGTCAATATTAGTAAGGTCATTTACACGGACGTAGCTCCGTCCGTGGGTTTTGGGGGGTTTTCTCAGGGCAATTTGTTTCCGATGTAAGGCCTCCTTACTTTCACAATCTGAATCCCCAGCTTTCTATGAGATCATCTCATCACCATAGCCCGCTGCATCTGGGGCATTTCTGGAAGAAGCGCATCGCAGCTTTATCTGATAATGCAGCAGTGGTCGATCCTGTTAGTCAAAGCCGCTCGTCATCTAAGGCATTATGCCTTACCTCTGGTGCATCCTGGCAAGTCATAACTCATAACTTCATCATTCCTGCTCGTCATGTTCCATGTTATTCTATTTAGTTCCAAGGTCTTTTGGCATCAGCCTACTCCAATTTCTCCTCTCAAAGTCCTAAGGTTTGATTGAATCCATCTCTTTATCCTTGCTAATATCAACTCGAATTCTATTATTTACTTTTCCTTCGCATACCCCCATTTCTCACGCCAGAAGGAGGCCCGTGTCCGCATCCTGGTACCTCAAATATTTAAGGCAGGTCCTAGTTCAATGCATCATGTCCCCCAGCCAGTTTTCAGGCCATTCCTTCAGAATAGGAGCAGCCACTACTGCAGCAACCCAAGGTCTCACCTCAGTCGCTTCCTATGTTTGCCCGGATTTCCACTCTGTTCTATCTGCTCAATGTTTTCTTAGCTCTCAGGTAAGAGCTGCCTTCAATTCCTGGTGGTGGTTGGCCTTTATCCATCATTGGCTTTGTTCAATCATCATGGTTCCGTTTTGCAGGTCTCTTCCCTTCAGCACCTGCCAGTCGTATCTAATTTTCTCCCTCACTCTAGCTCACCTTTGTTCTTCGAAAAGTACTTTTCTCTTTGTTTCACCCTTCTTTAATCGGAGGTCGATTTCCTTGTCTTCTTAAGCTTTTCATTTGATCATGTCTATTCTCCGCCCTCCTTTCTGCCTTCACGTTCGATTTATCTACCAACTCCTCCTTATTAATAGATCTGTATTATAACTATCTTCATCTGCATTTCTTTCATGGCATTTTCAGCACTCCACAGATCTTCTGAAATTTCTTTATCTCACTTTATTTCCCGCTTTCTTAGGCCATCCTATTTCCCATTTCATTTAAACTCCTTCTTCCCTTTAATTACCCTCTCATTTCCCACCTTTATTCCTTCACTACCCGATCTATCTATTTCTTTTTCTCAGCTGATCTGTTCATAACTTTATTCCATATCTTCATCTGTATATCCTCTGCGGAATATACACGTCATCTATTGCCCTGACGGCATATCTATCACCTTGCTTTGCTCTCTAAGCATATCATCATCATCCATTGCCCTCATGGCATATCTATCACGTTGCAGTGCTCTCTAAGCATATCATCATCATCCATTGCCCTCACGGCATATCTATCACCTCTCATTGCTCTCTAAGCATATCTCATCATTCATTGCCCTCACGGCATATCTATCATCATGCACTGCCCTTAGGCATATCTATCATTTGCTTTGCTTCCGTATTATTTTTCTTGCTTTATAGCCTATTTACATACTTCTTTTCTCTGCTTTAATCCTTCCCGCGGCTTTCGCTTCTCTCCTTTTTTCTTATTTTCATTCTATTTTCCTGTTAGATGCCCCCTTTAATACTCAATTAGGCCTCAATTAGGCCTCGTCTCGGCCTCTCATGTCATTCTCAGCATTCATGTCTTCCTCCCAGGTCCAAGCGCCAAAGAAATAACCATGTAATTTCACATCATTAAAACTTTTCTCATTGCCATCGATATTCTTTGTGAGTCTTTTCAGATTGAATTATGAGTTACACATCTGCAACACAGGTCACTTGATGCCTACTTCGTGGGAATGAATCTGTACTTTGTGGGAATGAATTAGTATTTCGTGCGCATGCTATATATTTTTTTTCCCCCAAGTCAGTTCCTGGACGCCGAAGGGACATGACATCAGCTGTGAGATTTACATTTACAGCATTAGAAAAAATACAAAAAAGGTGGGCATAATGTAAACTATAAAAAATCTCATAGTTATTAAAAAAATAAACTAAAGAAAGAGAAAGACACTGATATTTAAGTCTAAAATACTGTAAAAATGAAGGGCTTAATAAAACAAGCCAAACATTTCAAATATTGTACAGAAAAGGAAAAAGTCCAATTAATAAAATAAAGGGGAAGTTGGGACTTAATTAAAGAATTAGGATTTCTGAGTTCAGTATACTCAAATTAATATAAAGTTATTTATAATTAACCCTAAATTTCTGATTATGTAATCCAGTCAAAACATCTTAGTGTAAGTTAAGATAAAATAAAAATAAAAATTGCAATGAAAGCATTAAAAACTATTTCAAACCACACAGCCTCAAATACAAAAAGGAAATATTCCAAACTCTCAACCATGAGTATTATAGACATCCACACTGATACAACTAAACTTTTCATGTGAGAAATTCCCTTGTCGGTTAAATTTTATGTATTTCAAATTGCATAATTATAGGGAGAAATAGAAAAACAGTCAGTCAGCCAGTCAGCCATTTTCTACCGCTTCTTCCATACTGGGTTGCATGGAAGCCAGTGCCTATCTTCAGCAGTCTAAGAGCAGGAGGCAAGGTACACCTAGACAGGCCGCCAGTCCATCACAGCCATTTCCCTTTTATTGATTCACATGTGTTTTTGTGACTGTTCACGCCAATGACAACTGCTTAAAAAAAACATTTAAAAACATATATATTATCCCGCAAAATGCAATGAAATGAAACAAGAGCCTTGTGTGTTTTCACAATCCTAACTCCTCGTTATGGAGGACCGATCCTGACAAAATTAAAAATAAAAGCAGAAATATATATATTTTGTTTTGTCCTTTTCCTTAGACATGCATTTTAATCAAGAAATGTATATATTTTGTTTTTCCTTTTCCTTACATATGCGTTTTCATCAAGAAATGTATATATTTTCTTTTTCCTTTTCCTTAAACGTGTGTTTTTATCAAGAAATGTATATATTTTGTTTTTCCTTTTCCTTAGACATGCGTTTTTATCAAGAAATGTATATATTTTCTTTTCCTTTTCCTTACACATGCCTTTGTTCTTTTTATATTTCCCCGTCTCTCTTTTTCCTTTACCGTATACATTTCTCCTTCATTATGCAAATAAGGAGGGCTGCCTTCTTCGCTCCAGCTCCTCTACTATTGGTCAATAAACAGGAAGGAGGAGGATCCATGTGCAGGCCGAGGGTGTGTCCCAATTCAGGGGCTGGATCCTTGCAAGTCCGTACATGTAGGCCGATTACGTCACAACGCGGCGCGGAAGGTCTGTCAAATGCGGCCGACAAATGTGTCCCGATTTGAAGGATGGGTTGTGAGTATCCTTCGCGGTCCATCTTTTTCCATGATTCATTGTGGGTCGAAGCGGTTTGGTCAAGCAGGGGCAGCCATGGCGGACCACAGGGGCACAAGTTGTGAGTAAACTGTGAAAAATTACACTTTCTGTGACACAAATGAACTTTTACAATGTTTTTAGTGCAGGAATATAACTGTGTAGACGTGAAATATCTGCTTGACTTATCAAGACATTGCTTAATTTCAAACGTGCTCTGACGTGTTCGGAATTTTCCGCTCCCGCCGTACTAACTGCCGGTTTTCCTCGCCAGTCTTCCCGGCTGTGAGGCAAGCTAGCCCCGGAGAGATCTGAGCAGACTCCGGGCACTGAGCTCCCGCTGGCAGTCATCACAGTGAACGTTAAACACAAGTGATTTCTAACAGTTTGTGTTAGTATTATTTTAATGTATTGTGTCATTTGTTCATGTAAGTTGATTTGACATTACAGGCAGGGGTGAAAGTGAGCCGGTACGGTCCGGTACAAACTTTTGAGAGGTGAACTTGTGAACCTAAGGGGGGTCATGGGGTCATGGGGGCGGGGAAGTCATGGGGTCAACGGGGTGTGGCTGAGGGGCGTAACCGTGCATGCTGATTGGATGTCGTCATTAGGGGCGAGACATTAAATGAACCAATTATAATACAGGGGTGTGTTAAAGGGTGTTATGGGGAAGGCCTTAAACAAACCAATTAAAACACAGGGGATGTGTTTAAGGGTTATCAACACCGTTCTACATGGCGTAGACCGTTGTAATGCCTATTTGGATGACTTAATTATTTATACTATCTTATGGTAAGAACATATTGAAGTGCTTGAAAAGGTATTCTCTTGTCTTAGCAAGGCATTCCTAACTCTTAACCTTGCCAAGTGTGAGTTTGGAAGAACTACTGTAACCTAACTTGGGCGAGAAGTAGGTCAGGGTCAAGTGCGACCTGTGGAGGAAAAAGTTGTGGCCATAACTGAGTTTCCCATTCCTCACACCCGTAGAGCTTTACGCAGATTTCTGGGTATGGCTGGCTACTATTGGAGTTTCTGTCAAAACTTTCCATCTGTAGCCCATCCGTTAACCAGATTGCTTAGTCCCAACACTAACTTTCTCTGGACGCCTGAGTGTCAACATGCTATTGATACTATTAAAGCTCTCCTTACACATGCTCCTGTACTTGCCGTGCCTGACCTCTCCAAACCTTTTCAACTGGAGGTTGATGCTAGTGCTGTGGGGGCTGGTGCTGTGCTGCTGCAGGAGTACAGTAATGGCATTGATCATCCTGTCTGCTACTTCTCTCGTAAGTTCAATAAAAACCAAGTTAACTATTCCACTATTGAAAAAGAAACATATGCTTTGTTACTCTCTCTCCAGCACTTTGAAGTCTACCTTGGTTGTAGTCCTTGGCCCATTGTTGTGTACACTGATCATAACCCCCTTTTGTTTTTAACCCGCATGCAAAACAACAACCAACGGCTCATGCGGTGGGCTTTGCTGGTTCAAGATTTCCAATTGGACATTCGTCACAAAAAAGGGACAGACAATGTTATGGCAGACACATTGTCCAGGTTTGGGGAGTGATTTTGTGTTTATTAGAGGGGTTTGTGTTTTAAGGGGAGGGGTGTTATGGCCCCAGGCCTGTTTTCTTTAGTCTCATCTTAAGTGCTTCTCCACATGAGAAGTTAGCTGCTCCAGGTGCTGATTGGCTGCCTACCTCTGCTGGTGGATCCTGTGAGGACTTTCAAGGATTACCTGTCCAAAGATGATTGGCTGGAGCACACCTTGGCTAGCACCACCCTCTCCCCTGCAGCTGCCAATGAGGGAAGGCCAGGTCACATGAGGGAGCTAATAAAAGCCAGCTCAATCTTCCAGTCAGGGCTGCTGTGCTTGATGTGCAGTATGCCACTGGGTTTTTTGTCAACTGAATTATCTTTGGTGGGACTGTATTGGTTATGGCTGTTTAGAAACCCTTGGTAGTCAAGACTACAACTTTGTGAAACCCTATTTCTGCTTTAAGTCAGTATTTTTGGGTTCATCAATTTAGTTACAATAGACTTCATGTTTTATTTTCTTTTGGGCTTTTCTATTTGGGGTTTTGCCCCAGTGACTTTTACTAGTCTATTTCTTTATTTTCTTTTTGTACAACACTTTGCAGTGTTCCAGCTCATTTTTGGAGGAAATCCTCTTACCTTTGTTGTATTTTGTTTCTAGTGCTTTGCTCTTGAATTGTAAAAATAAACTTTAACTTACTTTTTTCACTACAGTTTGAGGTCTTGTAGTTTATGCTGCGTCCTTCACGAGCCAGCACGTAACAATGAAGTGTATGTTTTTCAGGCGTTTATAAATCTAAAAAATACATGCGGCCTTCATACTTTAAAGGTATACTGAACTTAATGCTGGCCTGTCACATGAAATCCTAATAAAATGAACTGTGTAACCTGACAGAATTGTATGTTCATTATGCTTTACAGCAGGACCTATTCGTTAAATATATGAGCCAGTTTAAATCAGTTCAAAATAGAAAGACCTAAAAGTAAATAAGGTAAATAAAAGATTGTGCTTCCATACCGCGATAGAATGAGCAAACCTTCCACTTCTGCAGACTGACTTACTGACAATCTGTACCAACCACTTGTAAAGAGCTGGGGAAAAAGCAGGAGAAAGAGGTAAGACTGATATGAAATTAACAGAAACTTTACAAACCCTCAGTATACTGTTTCCAATTTATAAACTTTAACAGAAACTTTACAAACCCTCAGTATACTGTTTCCAAGTTATAAACAAACTTTAATGAAGATGTGTTTGTTTGTAATCATGAGAGACTCCATTTTGGAAAGGAATGACAATTTTAGTTACCTTTTAACTTTCCTAAAAGATTTTTTTTCAACTTAGAGCAAAAGTTATCAAGGGTTCTAGAGAAAAAAACTGTTATTCTCCAACTGAATTCCGTGTCAACCTCATCCTTCTGATTCAGCCACCATACTGTGTGTGTGTGTGTGAGTGTGTGACACAGGCAATAAAGTGATTTAAGCTCTCCCTACCCCTCCAAAGTGTCAAGACAGAGGTTCATGAACAGGTGAGGGTCTGGTGTATGTCAAAGTGGCCTGGTGCATGTCAAAGGTCACTGGTTTCTTACTGGTAATACATGCTTCTAAAATGAAATTGTTGTTGTGGGATATAGGGAGTGTTTATAGAATGGCTTCCCACGTCAGAAGTAAGTGAGTTATGTACAGCTTCAGTGCAATCCTTCAGGTATCCTGGACAGTCCACATGAACAAGTTAAAATGAATATGTAATTCGGTAATTGGACCCCTTCAGTATTTCGGGGCGTTGGCAATAAAAAACACGTTAGTTTCAAAGTACTTCCAGAGCAGAAACATCAGTGTTTTCGACATCCTTTTTTTTTTTTTTTTGTTCTTTTTTCTTAGAACCCACAACTGATGATCTAGACGATTTCATCTTGACACCATCCGAATACGGTAATTAATGTTAAGTTCAACAACATTTTATAGTTAATGAATAAATCAGCTAACATTGAACAAACCTACTTATAGATTTAATGAGAGGCGTAAACCCGAATGATCAAGCTGGAGGGGTCAGCGGCTGGAATCAGTTTTCCCCCAGAAAGTCAAAATTGAGAAGGCGGCTTATATCAAAAAAACAAGCCCTGACCACATCTGGACTTTCCTCTGTCAAAGAAAGAGAATCTGAAGCATTAAATACGCCTCCGCGAATTATCATTATTTCCCCTGAAAAAACATCGGATAAATTGCCAGCTGCTCCCAAGCCAGAAAGTAAGTCCCAAAAAGTATTTGTTTTCTTTGAGGGTGAATGTGTATTAATATAGACTTGTTTAACCCTCAGATAAAACTGTTTACAGATTTGACGGAGGACGTATCTGAAAGAAGAAGCAGAAGCAGCAGATTTGATCAAGCAAACTAAAGCCAACAACGAACTTGGAATAAACAATGGACAGCCTTCAGCTGTGGAACGGCAAGGTAAGTAAAATAAATAAAATAAAAATAACAATAATATTTATGGATGTATGTATATGTGTGTGTGTGTGTATGTATGTATATGTATATGTGTATGTATGTATATATTGTATATGTGTGTGTATGTATGTATAGATATAATTTATATATATATATATATATATATATATATATTATAATATATATAATATATATATATAGGTATATAATAATAATATATATATATATATATGTATATATATATGTTATGTATATATATGTGTATATATGTGTGTGTATATATGTGTATATATATAATGGTGTATATATAGTGTATATATATGTGTGTATATATATATGTGTAATATATATATATATAATAATATATATATGTGTATATATATAAGTATATATATATATATATATGTGTATATATATATATGATATATATTATATAATTGTTAAGATATACTAATAATATATATCTAGGTGTATAGATATGATGTATGTATGTATATATGTTATGTATAATATATATGTATGTTAATGGTATATATATATATAATTATATATATGTATGTATGTATATATATATATATATATGTGTGTGTGTGTATGTATATAATGTGTATCTATATAATGTGTATATATGTATATACATATGTGTATATATGTATATACATATGTATATATCAGACCTTCCGCGCCGCGTTGTGACGTAATCGGCCTACATGTACGGACTTGCAAGGATCCAGCCCCTGAATTTGGGAACACCACTTCGGCCTGCACATGGATCCTCCTCCTTCTGTTTTATTGACCAATAGTAGAGGAGCTGGAGAGAAGAAGGCAGCCCTCCTGATTTGCATAATGAAGGAGAAATGCATATGGTAAAGGAAAAACGAGAGACGAGGAAATGTAAAAAGAACAAAGGCTTGTGTAAGGAAAAGGAAAAACAAAATATATACATTTCTTGATGAAAATGCATGTCTAAGGAAAAGGAAAAACAAAATATATATATATACTTCAGCTTTTTTTTTAAAATTTTGTCAGGATCGGTCCTCCATACCTTGTAAGGAGCAGTAGATGTTGAACAGTGAAGTTAGATGTGGGTTGGATAAACAGGCGGCGCTGCTCCCTCCCTCCGCTCTGACAGCCGCCAGCAGGACGCTTTCAGCAGGTTCATCTAGAGACTTCCAGGTACCGCCACGCATACCAGGCCTTTCTACGGACTGCGGAAGACATTAAAAGTCATATTTCTGTTCAGATAATTAGAGCTCTGATGGGAAAATCTTTGAGGTGGACGTTGAGGTAGCTGAACAGTTGGTCACCATCATGTTGGAAGATTTGGGAACGGAGGATGAAGGAGATGATGAAATAGAAAAACAGTAAAACACAAATACTGTCTGAATTATAAGAGTATCTTCTATGATGCCTCCTACTGGTGTGTTTGTTTAATCCATCAAACTGTCACCCCTGTTAGTTTTATTTGTTCAGTTGATTTGTTGAGCTGACGGTATTTGATGTGATAAATCCTATAGTCTGTGATCTCTGAGCATATGCAGTTGAATGCAGTGCCCACTCTCATGAAATAAAAAACAGCCTGGTAATGTGAACTCCTGGTACTTTTATCTGTAAAGACTATAATTTTATGTATTGTATCCCTAGCTTTACATTATTGGTGGCAAAGTTATAATGGGACTTTTTATGACTAGTTTTTAACAGTGGCTTTTTTCTTGCCATTTGATAGAGTAAGAAAGCTGATAAAAACAGACAAGTGCAAAATAAGGCACAAGTGAACCAAGTAAGTTTGACTTGCAAGGGTGAGACAGTTCTCTGCCAGAACAGTGACTTCCTTCTCACAAAGGGAAAATCCTTGCACAAGCCTTTCCACAAACTCTTTTTCACACCATAAAAAGCAATCACAGGAATCATCTTAACTATAGTAGAACTTCAAACATAAACATGGTTTAAACTAAACAATGATAGCTTACATAAATTTTTCCAACAATTCCCTCCTGTTTATTATTGATTAGTTTAATATCACATCCATGTATACACTTCCAAAAGGCTTTATGTACACACTTCATTAAACATTAAAGTATTGTTGAGTTTAGTGACTTCTCCTCCATAATGTCATCATAGTCTTGGTTCTTGTCCAGAAACTGGTAATCCTTGGACAACATTGTATAAAAATTCCTCCAACCATCCTTAATATAATTGCTCTGATACAGGGAATAATGCACAGAGTAAAAAGGCGGAACAACAATAACACAGCGATGACAGGGGTCATGATTTTCAAAAGCAGTTGCCACCACGGTCCAGAAGTAAGCCACGAAAAAAACTTCCTCAGCTGGGATGGACATCCTGCTGCATACTCCTTTTAAGTTCATTTAATTAGCCTATAGCATCGCTCACTCTGTGTCCATCTTCGCCGTTGGTCTCATCAGGGATGTAGGTGCAGCAGGTCTCGTTCAGGAGAGCGCAAACTCCCCCAACCGAAGCTGTCAGCAGGTCCAACACCATCCTGTTCTGCAACACCACGATTCGAAGAGCTGTGACTTCTGTGGACAGTCCTGTAAGAGCTTTTGTGGTTGCATTAACAAACAGTCTCAGTTGATAATCTATAGTTTCTAATCTAAGCATGTTCTTTCCTACTCCCAACCATGGGAATAAACTTAGCATAATCTTATTTCCTGTTGATCTATGTTTGAATTCCTCAGGAACATCTGATCCCCACACACTGTCATGTAGCTTCACATGGATGAGTTCCCTCTTTCTCCTATTTAGGGAAGGTTGAACTGAAATGACATAAGTGTGATCAGTGACATAAACAGGTGCACAAACACCACTCCAACTTGGAGGCAACTGCAAATAAATGGCAGTTCCACACATCCAGTGAAATCCATCTATTGCATAAGAAACTGGTACTGACACCAGAAACACTATTTCTGATAAAACACTCATCTCTGGGCGCTGGTACTGGTCTAGCTGTCAACCTGGGCTGGCTGGAAGAGATAGGAAGTTCAGTACATACATAACAACCAGAAATGTTTCTGGACTTGGTTACAATTTTTACATATTGGTACCAGCCGTTAGTCTCATACAAGTAATTTATATCTTGTATAAACATTCCATGGAAATCCTAATTTATCCACCTCTTTAATTTCTGGAGATTTTGGAAATGTCTGGCATATTATTAACACAATCAGGACACACATGATAAACAAAACTAAATGTTTCAACAAAACTTTCCTTTAATTTACCTGTCAGTCTCTCTCTCACCCCTAAGGGCTAGGAAAGATCGTTGTTTTCTTCACTGAGGTTGAGACGAAGCCTCCATTAGATGGCGACAACCCCTTTGTAGTCAGACTTTGTAATCATTTCCTAGTCTGTGGGTAGATAGACTGACAGGCTCACCTTTTTACAGTGTGCTTTTGTTTTCCAGGTAGCTCTCTCTTGAATTTTTTCACAGCAGTAGGAGTTGTCAATAACACTTGGGTATGGACCCTCCCCTTTGGATCAGACCACATTTTTTTTCTCAATGGCCCTTAATCAGCCCCCCCCAGTCCCCTTTTTTCACGTCCCAGGAACATGTGGGCTTCAGAAAAATTTTTGGCAGATTATTAACATTTTTTGTCTCCGTAATGAAACCGTAATGTCTTCATCATGAAATTTTGCTAACGTTGCATGTTGTTGTGAATCTTTTAGGTGTTTTGTAGATCAGGGAATAAAAAGGGTTCCCCATGTTTTTATTTAAAAAAGGGGTTAAATCCACCATGAGCTGTTGGGGTTATCCTCATATTAAGTTTTACTATATCTAAAACATTCAACCCCAGTTTTGTTTTTTCCCCTTGTCTTCCTAAGCTTACTTTTAACTGTCCCATTTGTTTTTTTCCCCAAAACCCCCCGCCTTTTGGGGGGTAGCTACAGTGTGTTTTCAGGCAATCTTGAAACATTTACCAAGTCTTGTATGACTTTTTTAACAAAATGCGTTCCATTATCACTATAAATCCTTTTTTGGAAATTTAAAAATATGGGTATTATATATTTACAAAGCACTTTTGCCACTGTTATAGCTTCTGGTCCTTGGCAGGGAAAAATTTCCACCCACTTTGAAAATCCATCTATTATTACTAGGCAGTATTTATACTGTCCTACCCTATTTAGTTCAATAAAGTCGATGTGGATAGTATAGAATGGATAAGGCGAGTGTGGAAATGTTCCTGCTCTGGGATGCAGATTTCCTTGGGGGTTATGTTTCAGACATGTCAAACAAGATGCACAAAAATTTTTTGAATAAGTTTTGAATCCATATGTAGTGGATTGTCTGTTTACTAGGCCAACCATCCCTCCTGTTGAGACATGGGACTGCCCATGACTAGCATTTGCAGCCCATTGAAACATGGATTTAGGCAGTATGGGATTTTCTTCAGGCCCTCTCATTAATCCCTCATCATCTATTGTAGCACCATGCTTCAACCAGTATTGTTTTTTACTCTGTGGGGCTTGTTCTTGCATTTCTTTTAATGTATTATCAGCACTAAGCAAAAGGTAAAACCGTGTTTTCCCATCATTTTTTTTTGAAAATTATTGCTGCTGCTCTTGCAGCTTTTTTCAGCAAGTCATTCCCACTGATATTGGGTCATCCCTTTTCTTATGGCCCACATTTTCACCGTTAATTTCGCTGGCAGCTGTACAGCTTCTAATAGTTCTAACAATAACTCTGCATTTGCTATTTTTTTCCCCGTGTTTTTGTCCTTCCCCATTTTCCATTGTGCTGCAAACACATGTAATGTTGAAAAAAATATTTTGGGTGGGCCTGTCACTGACTGCCCTTTTAAAAAATCTCACATGCCTGGTTAGTGCTACAAAACTCTGGTGCTTGTGCTGAGTATGTAGACAGTAAAAAGGTTTTTGCTTCAACTGTCTCTTTCAGGGTTACTACTGAGTAACCTACTTATTTTTCCCAGTGTAATTTTTCTCGTTGACCCCAAAAAAAAACTTAAGTGAGTCTGGAAATTTCTGTGTCTTATAAATCGGCCTGGGTGAAAAACATTTTTTGTTTCCCCTATACAATTCATGTTGTTCCCCATCATCAAATGTGGTAACATCGTGGCTAGATTTAGACATGTGCTCCTTCTAATTTCACATGAGGTTTTTGACCCTAACGTTGCATGCATGAGAGGTGTCTTAGGCGGACAAAAAGGCCATTTTAGTTTTTAAGAAGGAGAAGTGACACTGCCTGCCGGACCAAAAACGTTAGTGCGTGATAAACACTTCTGCTGAGCGTGTCACCGCTTTCGCTGCTGCAACCACAGCTTTTACACAAGGGGGCAATGCTTGTGCAACTGAGTCTAACCTGCTTGAATTTTAAGCTACTGGTCTGTTTTTTTTCGCCAGGTTTTTTACAACAAAGACGTCATGTAACCCCTCCTGCAATCTACGTTTTTAATAAAAGGTTTTTCATAGTTTTGGGAAGTGCTAGAATAGACGCTGAACATAATGCTGTTTTTTTTTTGGAATGCTATTTCCCCCTCATATGCCCAGGTTATTTTATCAGATATTTTATATCAGATATCAGTTATTTTATCTATTTTTTTTTGTTACAGGCTTAGGAGCTTGCAGAATAGCTTGTTTTCTGTCACCAGTTACAGCTCTACCCTCACCTGGGGATTTGATGCCCCTTTGGTTTTTTTTCATTTGTTTTTTTTCCACAACTTTGGGTTTTTTTTTATTTCCCTTTTAGGGACCTTGACTGCAGGGGAAAAACCAACAGTGCTAAAGTATCAGTTGTACATTTATCTTCACTTGTGGAGGCTAACATGTCATGTTAACTTTCCACATACTCTTTTTCACACTATAAAAAGCAATCACAGGAATCATCTTAACTATAGTAGAACTTCAAACTTTAAACAGGGTTTTTAAAACTAAAAATAAACCCCCATTCTATGTGCAAAACCCAATAGTTACCTTTTAAAACAGATCTTCCCCAACTGGCCTGGACCCGTGGCCCTTTCTCTAGATTTCCCATGGGCTTTTTGGGTTTTCGTTTTAAGGGGGTTTAGGTAAGCTTTTTACAATAAAAATTTCCCATTTGGGGGAGCCCAAATTAAAGTTCCCCCCGAAATTGACTTGTACTCGTGTACTAAATACTCGTCCCGTCGTCTTCCGTTTACCCGGGAAAAACCGGGTCGCCGGGGCAGCAGCCCAGCAGAGGACACCCAGACGCCCCCTCTCCCCCAGGGACACCTCCTCCAGCCCCTTCGGGGGGGGGGGCCAAAACCGAGAGGGCATTAAATCCCCCCAGCTGTTTCCCGGGGTCCCCTGGGTTTTCCCCCCGGGGGACGTGGCCCGGAACACGCAAGGGCAAACCGGTTTTTAGATGCCCGAGCCACCTCAACTGACTTCTCTCGTGTGGAGGGGGCACGGCTCTCACTCCCCAAACCCCTCCCGAATGGCCCCAGGGTCCTCACCCTATCTTTTAAGGGGGTGCCGGGGCCCCCCTACGGAGGAAAATCATTTTAGCCCCTTGTATCGGGGATCATGGGTCATGGGGCATGACCCGAAGTTTATGGCCATAGGTGAGGGGAGGGCCCTTTGACCGACTGGTAAACGAGAAATTTGCTTTTTTGGGCCCCCGCTTCTCCTTTCCCCCAACGGACCGGCCAAAAGCACCCCCCTTTCTGCGGGGACCGCCAAAACCGTCCGTTGTCGATCTTATTTCCTCCATTCTTCCCCCACTCGTGAAAAAGGGCCCCGAGGGCACTTTAACCTCCACTTGAGGCAGGAAAAACCCCTCCAACCTTGGGAAAAGGAAAAAAGGCCCCCCTTTTCCCGGGTTTAGTACCAGGCCCTTTACTTTGGGGGAGCTGATCTTTATTTCCCCGCCCCTTTACACTCCGGGGGGTGCGAAAACCCCCCCCAGCGCAGTGTAGGTCTTGGCCAGAGGGGGGCCCGCAGGACCCGTCATCTGCGAAAAGAAGAGATGAAATCCACTGGCCCCCAAAACCCAGACCCCCCCCGGCCCTTGGCTGTTCTGAAATCCTGCCAAAAATTTATGAACAGGCCCGGTGCAAAAGGGCAAGCCCGGCCGGATCCAAAATTTGCCCCGGGAAAACAGGTCCGACTTAGCGCCTGCAATGGGGACCAAATTTCCTCTCCGCTCGAAGGGACCGGATGGCCCCAAATAAAGGGTCCCCGATTCCATCCCCTGGGCACCCCCCCACAAGGCATCACAGGGACACAGTGAATCCCTTCCCAGGTCCAAAAAAAACCCAATGTAAACCCGGGTTTGGGAAAACTCAAGGAGCCCTCGAGAAACCTTAGAGGGTATAGAGTGGCCCGTTTTCCCCACCCCGGGGACGAAACCACACTGCTCCCCCAACCCGAGGTTCACTAGGGCCGGATTTCCTCTCCAAACCCGGGTGGCCTTACCAGGGAGGCTGAGGAAGTCTGCCCCGTGTAATGTAAATAAATTAAAGTCACTCACAAGGTCATTCTGACATCTGAAGGCAGTTGGATGACACTCGAAGTATTTAATGGTAATATGCTAGTATTGATCTATTACGAAAAAAATCTTTCCAAAATATGTTGAGGTTTGTTATTTAGGAGTCATGAATACTTTGCAAGGCAGTGTGTTTACAACCAGTATTCAGAGTACTCGAGAGTAGATGAAACTGTTTTCTGAAAGTTTTATCTGCACACAACTAGCTGTTATTGCACTGAAATGTTACACATGTTGCAAACACACACACACACACACACACACAGGTCTATCTGTCCATTTATCCATAGGTCCATCCAACATGGAAATACAATTCATTTTTACATCTGTCGGTCAATACATTTCTTTATCAATCAAACAATTTATCCATCCAACAACTCCTCCATTCATGCACCAATGCATTCATCCATCCATCCCTGCATGTGTCCATCTATCCATGTGTGTATTCAGAATTTTATCCATCCATCCATCTATGTTTTTTCCATTATCCTTCCAGCCATGTTGATCTGTCTATCATCCATGCAACCCTTTGTCTATTTATATGTTATCCATTGTTACTTCTTTCCTTCTATTCTGAGGTTTTTCCCTATTTAAACCCTGATCACCTGTAGAAATTCCCACCATGAATTAATGGGAAACGTGTCTGCAAAAGTGTGGAATTTAGACAGAAAATGTGCAGAAATTGGCACTTTCCATACATAATTCTCTTTACCACTGACATAATAGGAAAATTGTGACATTTAGGTTAAAGTGATGGCTGGCTAGCACAACAATAGGTTTTCAAATGCTGAGAAACTATGGATTCCATGACTGCAGAAAAGTGACCCTTTCATACATTCCTCAAGGGTGGTGCAATAGGATGGACACAACCTTGTCTATGGTAATTAGACGCTGCAAACCAGTACCCACCAATTACAGTGTAATACTTTGATTAGTTTGTCACCACTTTGCAGGAACCACTGTTTTTTTTTTGTGAATGAGCTATGACAAGAGGAAAGCCTTGAGAGAAGATTCAACATCTACCCAACATAAGAAAATGAAAGCAGATATAACTTTGTTTCTTTTTGTCATTGTTTTACTACTTCTTTAGAAAGTAAATATTCAATAAATATTTCTAATTGGAAATTAAGTTTTCAAGATGATTATACATACCTAACTTTGGTGTTTCCTTTCATAGTGATCAGAAAATATTGAAATATTTTCTTCAAACTCTTACTGATCAAGCTGCTTTTCTCAATGCTTAGTGCTACACTTTCACCAGTTCTTTGTTAAAGACGTTCTCTAATAATTGTATTAATAGCAAACCTTGGCTTAATTGTCTCCATGTTTCTTGAGTTTGGCCAGACTTTGATTCTAAGTGTCTTCCCTCTCACAATGACAGTAATTACATCAGATCTAAACACTATAAGTGTAACAAAATCTGAATTGTTTTCCTTCCCAAGCTTACATTCTACACACAATCCTTTCTCACGATTCTTAAGACAGTTCTCGTGACCAAATGGTTGGGTGGTAAACTTTGGTTTATGTCATCATGTGTGAGACTTCAAATAGTAGTGTGTTTTTTTTGTTTTTATTTTTACTTAACAATAGGACTCCCAGAATAATAACACCACTAGAATTCCCAAGTCCGTCAATTTGACAGGAGCATTCTGGATGCGTGGGCGGTAATGACGTCATCGCTGTTGTGACTATGATTATGAATATATTATTTAATATTAATATTTTAATATTTTATTAAATAATATTTCGGTCTGTTCAGGGTTGTCCTGTGAATACCAGCCCAGTAAGGCGATGGTATTAGGACAAAGTTGAAAGGTGTGAGCCAAGCTCTGACATTATTGAACAGCATAAACTCTGTACACACATGGAATGAATTCACACAATTTCTTAAAATACAAGAATTTATTAACAAAAATAAGTCAACTCAAAGTCAAACATATTTCAATCAACAAACTCTTCACCATGCTAAAACAATCCAACTAAACTACCAAGCAGGATTAAGAATAAGGAAGACTAAGGGCTATGTACAATATAAACAAGTTGATCAAAGATGGTTGAAAACCATGACTGAAAGAGTGATGCAACATTACCATGCAATATTTATGTTTGAGAACCAAGGATTATCTTGAAGAATCTGGAAGTGAAGTTAAGTTAGTCTTGGAACTAACTTAGACAATAATTGGTACACCTTTAGACAACCATTCACAATGCAAGATCAGATAAAATATTAGTCAGTCATTTTCTACCGCTTATTCCATAGTGGGTCGCGGTGAAGCTGGTGCCTATCTCCAGCAGTCTATGGGCGAGAGGCAGGGTACACCCTGGACAGGTTGCCAGTCCATCACAGGGCAACATACAAACAACCATGCATACACTCATTCATACAATTTAGAGTGACCAATTAACCTAAGAGGCATGTCTTTGAACTGTGGGAGGAAGCCAGAGTACCCGGTGAGAACCCACGCATGCACGGGGAGAACATGCAAACTCCATGCAGAAAGACCCCCAGCAGGGAATCAAACCCAGGACCTTCTTTATGCAAGGCAACCGTGCTATCAACTGTGCCACCGTGCAGCCCCGATAAAATATTATTTTAATAAAATAATGTTTTAAAGAATGATCTTCTGAATAAAACCAACCTTCTGGATGACCAATTCTCAACGGTGTCTCATTAGCTGCCTTTATTTATTAAAATAATATTTAAAGAAATATTATTAAGGAAATGGTAAAATATTTAAGAAAATATTTTGAAAAAGAACCAAATCTTTCCGGAGAAATGGGGCTTAATTGTGTTTCATTAGCTGCCTTTATTTATTAAAATAATATTTAAAGAAATATTATTAAGGAAATAGTAAAATATTTAGGGAAATATTTTGAAAAAGAACCAAATCTTTCTGGAGAAATGGGCTTTAGTATGCAAGCACGTGTTCTTAGCTGTTAGCAGTTAAAGCTAACAAAAAAAGCTGATAGCTTATTATCCGAATCAAACACATACCTTTAAAATACCGTTAATAAAAGGGTTGAAATGCATAAGCGCGGATAGCACATTATGATCGATCTTCTGTGTTTAAAATCACCCTTTAAATAAAGTTTGTCTTGACTTTAAGAACACACAAAAACAGAACACAGAACTGAGCACATGTGCTGAGCAGATAGCCTGCTAGCACTAAGATAGCTGAGTTCAACACAAACAAAACCAAACTTCATAAAATGAGAAATGTTTCGATTATTCATTCTAAATCACTTCTACCACTCTGCCCATTCCTAACCTCTTACGTGAACCGTGCTAAGGAGAAGTTTGAAGAAAGCTCTTTGAACAAAAGGGTTAGCTACAGCTAACCTCCGTAGCTGTTGCTGTGGCGGCTCATTCTGTCCGCCGACCAAACTGCAGGTTACTGCCGTAACCACGGTGATGCGGTGCCGTTGTCCTTGCTTCAGACTGGGAAAACTGCTCCACTCGGCGTCGTAGAGACAGGGTCTCTGCTGGGAACTCTCTGGAACAGTTTGTTTCTGTAGACCTCAGAGAGAAAGTCAAGCAACGCTTGTACCTTAATTATCCCTATTGATGAATAAAAACCATATACATAAACACCAATTAATTCGTACTTAACTTAATATGATCGCGTGATCGTCATATGACACTCTTGGATCCAGTTTGAAGAGTTATGTCTGTTTGCCAGCAAAGAGACATTAGCGCGGTGTGTCTCTCTGTCCGGACCCCCTGGAGGAACCCGCGTAGAAGAGACAGATTGTAGCAAGAGCGGCGCTTTTATTTGGACAGTGACGTGACGGGAAGTCCGCTGTCCCCTTTTTCCTGGCTGTGCTGTAAGTGGGTTAATGCGATTTATTTTGAAAATTCCAGAAAAGTTCTACCGGACTTTCATGTTGTAACCATGGCTGTGGTCCCAACATCGCATTACATGCGGTCAGAATGCTAAAGGTTTTCTTGCAGGCTAAAAACTTATGGTTTTGACAAGAATTAATAACAGTATTTGATCAAAACCTATTATGTTTTATTATTATTTATAAATAGTACTGAAAAATAATACAAAGTAGCGATACATTTAAAAAAAAAAAAGCTTTACTAATCTGACCAAAAGCTGGACAGCTCCATGTTACGCCCTCCTTTCACTTCGCGAACATAAACTAGTGCTAAAAATGCCTTCAGCTTATCCACACTCATGTCCGAGGAGGAATCATCTCCTAAACCTCTGTGGGCCTCAGCCACACTGCAGCCCTGTACGTGGATGAGCATTTTGGCATCCGCCAAGCAGAGGAATGCGGTCTGGGCATCTTGGATCTGGCGCTCTGTCAACACCTTCTGGCTCTGACGCCTCCCTCTACTTTCTTCCTCCCCTACCACTGTCCACACAGTGCCATCCTTTCCTATCTCCTCCTGCTTCCCTGGTGTGCGCTCGTCTTGCGATGAAAACGCTGTAAAGCGCAGAATAGATTGTTGTTACTGGGCTACTACATCTATGACCTAACTTATTGTTTATTTGTTTGTCAATTATCAGTACCCTTCCGTTGTCCGATGAGCCAACCCCTCCCTCCTACTTCCCCATTTCTAAGGGGATTGGTCAATCCAGCTCTCCATCCAACGGGTCCGGACTTCCCTAAATCTGAAAGATCTTACTAAGCAGGTTTACTGTAAGTTCTGTTTAAGCTGGTGTCGGGAAATGACACGCCTGCATCCAGAAGTCTCGCTCTTCTTCAACTGGAGGTCAAGACGACCGGGTAGACCACAGCAATCATCCACTCCTCAACAGTCACTTCTGTTAACGGCAGCTCATTCCCTAATATCACAACTGCCTCTTGGTATATAGGTTAGGTTAATTTTAGTGACTCGACATGAGCCCCAAGGACGCTGTTTTAATAACCTTGGCTAAGGCACCTATAAAAACCTCCTAAAATATCTTAGACTTTTTACCACCAATGAAAAACCAACAAAAAGGTCACTCAAATAATTGGATGTCCACAATTTATCTAGAATTTTATATGCTTTCTTTAATTAGTAACGCTTTTGCAGGGGTCAGTAACAGCTTAAATTCGTCCATAATAATTTCAATAATAGAAATGAATCAGCCAACTCAACCTGTCTTACCCGGATGCTGAAACTAATGAGGTTGGAGAGGCTTTAAAGACGGAGGCTCATCCATGTACCCGAAGGGGATGTTTCTTCTGGTAACGAGTGATTTCTTGAAGGAAAGATGACTTAATCTTCAGTTTTCTTCCTCTAAGTGGACAGGCACTGATGCTCCAGGTTTCGATGGTCAAACAGGAACTTTGTTGTCATATGTCTCAGAAGACAGTAGCTTCCAGAGGCTGAGGAGTAGAAGGAAACCCAGGAGGTACTAATGAGGTTGATTCAGAACTTCCAGAAGCCCGAAACCTAGAGCAATCCGTTGTTCACCAATCAAGTTCACCTCTGTTGTCTGGATAAAAAGGCCGTGGATGAAATCAGATTCTTAATTTCGAGGCACAGTCCTTCCAGGGCACACGGGTTGATCCTCTTTTTAATGCAGCCGATCAGCTGGGCTGTGTCTCTGGTCCTCTGATTCACCTGTAGCATCTTTCTCTGTCCGATCTTGTTCGCTGGTCTTCTGCGAGGAAACAACCGCAGTTCCCTTTTTTTGGCATTGCTTTTATAGTGCAGATGCTCTTACTGGTCAGCCCTTTGTTAGGCTTCTCCGTTATTGGGCAACATGCTATTGCCCAATACTTAGTCATGGTCATCGTGACTTTCTGGTGCTGTTTTTCAGCCTTGAAGATACCAGTAATACTGGCTCTCGTCACTCCTAGTCATCCTACAGATCTCTCCCTAATCTGCTCAGTCTTAAACTTTACACAGTATTACACATTCCATTCTCAGCTTTTTGAATTTACTTTAAAACACAGTTATAAAACCATCGATTCATTCTTTTTATTCATACATCACAACTGATCAAAATTATATCTATTTCATATATAACTGATTGAGAATTTTAAACCTTAATGTTTATTTTTATTATCAGTTCTCAATCATATTTCAATCATACGTCTTTTAACTTGATAATCAAAGATTTACACATTTCATTCAATACTTGTTTAACTTGATAATCAAAGATTACTCATTTCATTTAATACTTGTTTAACTTGATAATCAAGGTTACTCATTTCATTTAATACTTGTAGAAAATGGAAAATCATTATACATCATTTCCTTGGTTACACTTGTTTATGCTTCTGCAAAAGATAAGACAGTTAATAAGTGAGTCCATACAGGCCTCTCCAGTCTCTCAGTCCCATCATATGAGAATATGCTTGTTTCACTCTCTACTGCTTCAACTGTGTAGTTTACTAACTGTTGCATGGATTACACAAAAGGATATTTATTGTAATTTTTATGGATTTAACTGTGAGCAGTTAATGAATGTTGCATGGATTACATGGAAAGATCTCACCTCATTTTGACAACCTTGATTTGTAGTTTCTCTCCTGCCAGGGAGCTGGATTGCTGGGTTTATAGCTGGGCACTGCACCCCACACAATGGGGACCGGCTCGTCTCCCTGTCTCTAAACCTGCACTGATCGTGGCACTGTTGCTATAGTTTAGATATTATTAGTTTACTAATCTGTAAACTATAGCCTAAAATGATAAAATTGTTACATAGGCTAGTCTTTTACTACCTTGAAATAATGCGCCACAACCTCCTGCTAATGGGAAGACTCGTGTTTTTTTAGCCAGGGGAGGCTCACTCTCTTACCTGTTGTCACTGGAACTGACTGACCAAGAGCCGTCAGAATACCTCTCGACCCCAGAATCACGATCATCTAATTTTTGAAGTATTTCCAATGCCTATTGAGCAGAAATATCCTTCTAGAAGCCATTTGTAGGATGCCACCAGTCTCCTTCTCAGACTGCGTTCTACAGTGGCGGTTGCTAGGCAATGCTCGCGCGTATAGAAAATATCAATGTAATTAATAGGGCCGTCAAAATAGCGGCTGTGGTAGTTAGAGGTAGAATATTTTACTTTGTTTTTTTTGTTTTTAAAGGAGACATAGGAATACAAAATACAAATGTTTAGAAAAAGTCAGGATTTCAAGTAGATAAGAGTTTTAATAAACCAGAGTTATGGCATGTCAAACTTTCAAAACCGTCAAATTGACGGCCCTGGGAGTTCTAGTGTTAAATCCAACAATATAATCCAATTCAGCTTGGTATCTGTGACATCTAATCATGTTGTAAAACATCATAGGTGTCGTAGTTTTGGGAATATTTCTGACCCACATGCAGAATTAACTCTAAGGAGACGATGAATCAGGTAATTGAGGTTTATTGAAACAATGAATTAATTGTGCAACAGGAACTCTGGTCCGGCGAGAAACAATGACGTTGGGGAACCGGGAACTCTGGAACAGATATGGAGGTGAGTTGGAGAAATTGGTGGATGTGGATGAAGTAAGTGAGAGGTTTACTGGGTGTTGGATGATGATCCGCCAGGAGGGGTGAGACGTTGTTGGAGACGATGTTGGTGGAAGATGTCCGGAGAATGACTTGTGGTCTGTTTGCCTGCAGTGGAGGTGAAATCCAGAGGGGCTTGAATGCCAGCGGTGTTGGGCAGACAGGTAGTGCAGTAGGGTGGAAGCCAGCCGTGGAAATGGAAATCCAGAGATCCACAGGAAGCTTGCAACGGCAGAAGTAAGTCCACAAATGATCATAGGTGTCCGGGTTGATGCAAGTCAACCCTTGAAAAAAGGGAAAACACAGGAAAGAATGTTAGTAGAAGAAAGCACTCAAAAAGTTCTGGTAAATGCTCAGACATGGTTCAGAAGGCATCATAAAATACTCGGAAAAATGCTCAGAAAAAATCTAGAGGTAGAGAGTACTTGATAAAGGGTTATACAAGTTCAGGCCATTTACGATTTACCTCTGTATCTTGAATAACCTAAGACTGTTTAATTTAACTTGATTACATGGAGCTGAGGGGCAATCACAATAGAAAATTTCAGTTTCACAAATAAACAGTGTAATTTGTAGCATCATCTGCTTCTACAGAATCAGCTGAAGAGATGAATTTTTTCCTCCTAAATTAAGTTTAACAGTATATGGGTAGCATTTTACAAGAAGTGATAGATGTTTTTTTGCACACAAACATGGAACAACTAAGAAAGCAAAAAAAGACGTCAACAAGAAAATCATAAACGGGCAAGTAGGTATAAAACATTTCATTGTCTTCACTTTAAAAATAATTGATTGTTGTGTCTCAGTCTTTAAATGAAATACACTATATTGCCAAACGTTTTGTCTGCCTACTTTTACATGTACATGCAATTTGATGACATCCTATTCCTAATCAATGATGTCCAATTTGTTAGCAATTGCAACTATTGCTGGCTATTCTGTCCATCTCCTTATCTCCCTCAAGGTTTAGGAGTGTGTTCATAGTTAGATGAGAAAACCTGAATTTCAGCCTCTGCTCTAATTTATCCCAAAGGTGTTTTTGAGAAGGTTGAGGTCAGGCCAGTCAAGTTTCTCCGCACCAAACTTTATACAGCAGCAATAGAAGTGGTTGTAACACTGTAATTCATTGATTTGGTTGTGTAACCCAATTCTTTTGGCATTATAGTGTACTATAGTCTGAGAGATCTATCCCTCCATTTTAGACATACAGGCACATTAACTTGATAATAGAAATCATTATAACAGAGGACAAATAACATACATATATTTGGACTTAGTGCAATTGTACGCCTGTTCCAAAGCTAAATATGTCTTTCTCTAAGCTCTTCTAATGCTAAATAATCATCAACAAAGTAACAGGAGGATTAAAGTTCCACATGATTCCACAAACTAGTTTTTTGCCACAATACTTTTTAATCAAAGTGAACTCTGTCTTGTGTTGTGCCATTGAAGTGATGTCAGTGTGTGACTTTGGTGAATTGTGTGATATAATATTATTGGCCTTAGATATGAAGCTGTGTCTATGTTTAAAGACTCTTGAGTCGTCTTTTTGCTGTTTGCTAACAATATTAAAGTTGGCATCCACCTTTGATCTTTCTATCAGTGCTAAACATTTTTTTATGATTCTGGAATAGTGGATTCTCTAGTCCAAAATCTAAAATTGTCATAGTTTTTGTGACTCTTTCGACCCACATGCAGGAACTTAAGCCAGCTGATAGTTTGACGATTTTATTTGTGGAGAAACAATAATAGGCTATGGCAGGAACTCTCAGGAACTGGATCAGCCTCGTCTTCTAGGGGAGAGAAGCAGAGGATGAGATAGTTGGCCAGATGCAGAGAGAGGAACTGATGAAAAGAATGGTGGCTTACGGTTGAATGCAGAGTTTTGGTCCGGGAAGGTGTCAGGTCCAGGAGGCGGTTTGTTTTGCTGTTTGGCGGAGGTTTGGTTCGTTGGAGGGTGGACAGGGTTTCGGCATGGGCTTGGAAGCTTGGAGTATGACTGAGATCCAGAGGCATGGAATCCAGAAAGATTAACCTGAGCTTGGTCGTGTAGGAAGACGGCCCAGGGAACAGCAGTCAGGTTTTCAAGAGGCACCTTAAAGGGGAGCAGAACTCAGGTTAGAGCAGTTTCAAAGAATCAGGAAACAACAAATAGCACGGAGGGGTGGAGGTACCACTAAGATTGACACTCAGGCGTCGACTGATCCACAGCCTCCTCCTTTTAACCTCCCTGATGACCTGATCACTCACAGGTGTGAGAGAACGTAGCTGCACAGTCCACCCTCCAGTTGAACCTGCTTGGAAATTAAACAAAAACAAGACTGCACTGCCTGAAACCTGACACAAATATTTAGACCGATCCATCCCTCACTAGATAATTAACAGTGAACAGAACTGCTGTATAATTTACAAAAACACGAAAGCAGAATATTTTGAATGTTTTTTGGCATTTGGCTGAAAACTAAAAAACAAATAGGTATTTAAAACTGTTTATGGTTTATTTTACCCAAAGGTTTTGAGTTTTATCAGGTCATAACAATTCCTGCACAGTGTTTTGGAATATTTTTGTTATGCCTGGATGTTTTCTGTGGAAATAGTATATAAGCTGCTATTGCAAATAAGTGCAGTTTGATCAACTGAGGTAACAGGTTGCAAATCTGTACATATGATTTGTCTCAAAATGTATATTCATTTTCCAGTTCAATGCAATCTTTTTTCAGCTCGCACTTGATGAGCTCCGTAAATTGGTACTGTATTAAATGCTGTTCAATTATGACATTTCCCTCATGTTATTCACCTTTATTTTACACATATGTTGTATGCCATGTGTTTGATGACCTTTGCCTTTACCAGTAACACATTTTATTTCTTCTAACTGGCATTGCCCCTCCATATAAATAATTATCTGAACACTGAAATTAATTAAGAAGCAGCAAAAATAAATAAACACAAATACGCAGACTGAAATTTTCAAGATGCCTGTCACAAATAAAAGTGACAGGCAAGTGTTAAGAGAAAGTATTGTTATGGAAGTTGGGACAGGGAAACAGAGGCAAGATGTTTGTTTAGTGTTTGACACCCCTTCACACACACATATACACACACACACACTTGTCTTACTATATGTTGTGAGGATCTTGCATTGGCTTTCATTGACTTCCATTGAGTTCCGCTTATTTTCAACCCTTTCTATGGCCTAACCCTGACCCTACCCCTAAACCTAGCCATTACCAGTACATAACTAACACTAAGCCTAACCTTAACTCAGTTCACACCTTATTCTTAAACCTAGCGGAATAGCAAGTGCAAGCACTTTGCTGGTGAAATACGGAAAATGCCACTCACTCAGCCGCAAAAACAGGGGCACACACATACACACACAGACTGGTCCTTACTCACAGACACACACAAACTCTGTACACATACATCATTAGAGAAGACACAAGAGCCATTGACTCAGCCTTGTGAGAGAAAGCTTAAATGCTGGTTATTGGGCCAAAGAAACAGATGACAACATTCATCTAAAACTGTTGTTTTTCTTTGTCAGCCTTCCATCTTTTCTGCCCCCTTCTTCACTTTGTCAGTGTTTCAAGGTATCCATTTGGGTGTTGGGTTTCTCTGTTTCTCTCCCTGGGTCTTGACAAGCTATTTCTGGCATATTCCCAATTTTCCCAGATGGTGGGAGAAGTCCAGGTACTCACCCCACATATGGAATCCCTTCACCAGGGATAGCGCTGTGTGATGTGCCCTGTTTTTGGCAAAGCTAAAGCTCTGATCAGGTCCCGGTGAAAGAAACATCCCTCTCCACCAGTATCCAACAAACAGACAGCAGGGAGACTGGACTGTTACATGCAAATAAACAGACATGGAAATTCAGATTCATCCCATGTGAACTGATATTACAGTGAAAAACACAGTTTAGACAAGCTTTATTCCTATTGGCTCATAGACCCTTCTGATTATAGTTTTGGTTATATCAATTAATTACTAGATATATTTAGTTATACACAATATACAATAGATCATCTCTCTTGTTTTCATAAGGCAGTTGCAAGCTGGGTCCTATGCAAATGCAGATGACTTGATGCATGCATTGTTGCTCTAGGGGTAATAGGAATTAGCTTGCGAGTGGGCTATAACAGCTGTGTTAATCATTATTACAGGTCCTCACTTTTTTTTTTTTTTAAGTAATGTCTGTGCTCTGCTTTGTACTGTAAGATTCTTTGTTTGTTTCTTTTATTTTTGATAAAGCCCAAAACAGGTATAGGAAATAAATAGTTACAGCAAATACACAGTTATAGGAAATAAACTAAGCATTGAGTAAAAAAATTAGCTGAGGATTTTAGTACTCGTACTCGTACTCATACTCATCGTCTTCCGCTTCATCTGGGTCCGGGTCGCGGGGGCAGCAGACTCAGTAGAGACACCCAGACTTCCCTCTCTCAATAAACCTCCTCCAGCTCCTCCAGAGGTAGCCCAAGGCGCCCCCAGGTCAGCCGAGATACATAATCAATCTAGCATGTCCTGGGCCATCCCCTGGTGGGACGTGCCTGGAACACCTCCCGAGGTGGCTCCTCTCAATGTGGAGGAGAAGCGGCTCTACTCCGAGCGCCTCCCGGATGGTCGAGCTCATCACCATATCTCTAAGGAAGCGCCCGGCCACCCTACGGAGGAAGCTCATTTAAGCCGCTCGTTCTTTCGGTCATGACCAAAAGTTCATGACCATAGGTGAGGGTAGAAACATAGACCGACGGGTAAATCGAGAGCTTCGCTTTTCGGCTCAGCTCTCTCTTTACCACAACAGACCGGCACAGCGTCCCCATTACTGCAGCAGCCGCACCGATCCGTCTGTCACAGAGGTGGTTAAAAAGCTCCACGGTGGCAGGGCTTCGGGGATGGATGAGATCCGCCCTGAGTACCTTAAGTCTCTGGATGTTATGTGGCTGTCATGGTTGACATGCCTCTTTAGCATTACGTGGCAGTCAGGGACAGTGCCTCTGGCAGACCGGGGTGGTGGTCCCCCTTCATAAGAAGGATGACAGGAGGGTGTGTTCCAACTATAGGGGGATCACACTCCTCAGCCTCCCTGCGGCCTATGCCAGGGTATTGGAGAGGAGAGTACGGCCGATAGTCGAACCTCGGCTTCAGTATGAGCAGTGTGGTTTTTTTCCCGGCTGTGGAACGCTGGACCAGCTCTACGCCCTCTGCAGGGTACTCGAGGGTTCATGGGAGTTTGCCCAACCGGTCCACATTTGTTTTGTGGACCTGGAAAAGGCATTCGAATGTGTCCCTCGTGGAGCCCTGTGGAGGGTGTTCCAGGAGTACAAAGTCAGGGGCCCTTTATTAGGGGCCATCTGGTCTCTGTACAAGCGGAGCAGGAGTTTGGTCTGCATTGCCGGCACTAAGTCTGGATGTAGCTGATGATCTTATATAATTAAAATATTGAAAGAATAGAAGAATAGTCCCATTAGTGTCTTATATAATAAAAATATTGAAAGAAGAATAGTCCCATTAGTGTTTAGTAAACTTCACATGTTTAGGTTTTTGAAGGTGGGACAGAAGTGCCTTGTTCATGGCATCACTCCCAAAAAATAAATTGTCATGTAGGTGCAGTTTTGATTCCTTAGTACAGTTCTTAAATAGTGAGTTTGAGAATTTTTTTTAACCTCCCTTATCATTCTGCTTACTGTGCATGGTAGCGAGAAAAAATAGGACCCTTAACTGTGGGTTTCGTTCCAGCGCTATATAAATTCAGTCCGTTTACCATTCAATGAGTCTGTCAGTTAAATGGGTCTCTATGTCATCTCATATCTATGCACCGGGAAAGTTGGGGATTACTAATTAAAGTTTCTGGAAGCCCTGGTCAATTAAAAAAAAAGGATATAAAGTATACATGAAAAAAATTAAGGTACCAACAATCGTGCCCCTTGTGATTTTTTTAGAAAACAGTATTTCTTTTTCCCCGCTAAATTAATTTATTCAAATAACAGTTGGACATTTCAAAATCTTTCTGTGTAAAATTATGCTGCAGCAATACATGATACATTTACTCAAAGGCTTTTTTTGTGACAGAAAGGAATAAGGTGGCGGTGAGAGCTAAGACAATAAACAGCGAGAGAATTGCGGAGGCATCTTCAAGTTTTATTGGGACCTAACATTTGCTGATTGTTTATTATCAAGAGAGAGAGAAGAAGTTGGATGATATTCGAGGCAGTTATTAATTGCTACATGCTTTGATGAGCCATGTGTGTAATGATCAAGCCAGAATTGTTTTAATCAGGCTTGGCATGATCTGATGAGCTCTGAAAGGTTGATGTTACACTGATGAATTTCTATAGGAATTAACGCTTGACTGAGAAAGCTGCTACAATTAGAAGTGAACATTAACAAACAGAGGGAACTTAGATACAGGCAAAACTTGGATGTAGAGGATTATAGCAATAATTAAGGAAGTCTTGGAAAGTTAATGGGGGTTGAAGAAGTAAATAAAAAATATGTTATTGTCCTTGTTAAAATGCAGGTTTTTTAATGACAAATACATCTATGGTTATAAATCATTTTAAAACTTTTCCAACATTCTTGAGACATACATCTTGTACAATTCAGCCGAAAAACCACTATGTTTCAGGAAAAAATAAAAAAAAAAGAAAGTTACAGCAACCTCTTTGCACAAAATTGGATGATCTCTCAACCACAACGATTCTCAGGTGACTCCACTGATTTATCAGATATAGTTCTAGACTCTTGCTCAGCCTTTGCAAAGTTTTAGGCCAAATCTACAAGTATTTTTAGCTACCCATGATTTAATCTACTTCATCAAAAAGCCTAGTTCCATCCAAAGAAAAAAAAAGCATATCAGCAGAATGTTGCCAACACCATGTGTCAGTGTGCAAATGTTATTTTGTTACAGTGTAGTTTTTTTTTCTAGCTAAATATGTTTTTAGGAACTGAGGCCCGATAATTCAAGTTTGGTAGTATCAAACCATAACACATTCTCAAAGTTTTGGCAGACATGAGTTAGGCCTTGATCTTTTCTTTTAAAGAACAGGGGTCAACCTTACTTCTTAGTCCATGAACATGAACGATAGAGGAGACTGTTGTCACATGCAGAATACAGCCAGTAATAATCAAACATTCCAGCAGCTCCTTCATTGTAACTCTCAGGCCGTTGAAAGGCTCATTGAACAATTTTTGTCATGTCTTTTCATCAATTGTATGGAAATATTCAATTTTAGTAATGTCACCGTTATTTTATGTTTCCTAAAACTATCTTTTCTTTAATTTACCAATTTGGTTTATATAAAATACTGGACATTTGTATTTTTCTTTTATTCCTTGCTAATACCTTTATACAATAGGATTTTCTCCATTTGTAATCTCTCTGAAAAGTATGCCTTTAGCCAATAGATTGCAAATGTGTGGCAATTTTTTAAATCCACTATAAAGGGAGTATATTCAATATGGTTTAAGGCCAGGTTTATACTCTAAACCTCTTTTACTCACAGACAGACATGCATGTAGAGAGACACAACAAGTGAGTGAGCAGCAGGGCTGTGGAGTGTAAGCAGGTGTCCTATGGGAGCTAGTTTACCATTAGCAGATCATTTCCCTCTCTGCTCCAGCAGGTGCTCCTCTATCATACCTCCTCTGTCAGTACTGCCTCTGAGGATTACTGGGAAAGAAAGGGAGAAGCAGAAAGACTGAGCAGGAGAAGGAGAGTAGAGTGTGAAATTGAAACTTGCATAGCCCCTGTGTGCCCTGAAAAACTGTGATTATTACTTGGTTGGCATTTTTCTCATTTTTTTCATTTTCTCATACACATGACTTCTGGGAAAAAAAACAAGCAGAATATTACATATATTGGAGAAAAGAGAGTTCATTTTTATTGCACTGTTTTTTAACCTGAGGCTCTGATAAAACTAAACATGCTAAGCATATTGTATAACTGGTGCCAAGAGTTGCATCGAACTTCATGTTCTTCTTTACTCCTATAAAAAATATATTGCCAAAACATATTTCTGCAGATTGTTGTTTTGACGTATCTGCAAAACCTCCCCTGATCCTTGACCCTCTGTTGCTCATGAGATCTACTTTAGCGGAGGGGCAAAGTGGTGGCTTGGCTGGCAATAAGCCTACTGTCATCACAGATAAGGATGCCTCTCCACTGCTAAAGCCCAGGGACTAAGAGAGGAGAGGTTGTAGAGATGGAAGGTCAAACAGAAGTGGGCGGGCAGATAAGGGTGTGAAGGCTGAGAGTATAATACAGAAGACAGACAGAGGGATGAAGGGAGTTTTGGTGAAGCACATGTTTTTGACAGCCAAAATCTGCTTGAGTTTACAGACATGTACTGGACATGTAGGCATATTTGTGTGACATAAAAGCAGGCTGCGCATTAAGCAAGAGGTGCTTGGAATCAAACATTAAACTCCATACTATGTAGGGCCATTGTAAAGCAAACATCCTCCTTTTTGTGTAAACAGGAATCACATTCTGTCATGTTAGTAGTTTGTTGCAGATGACTCAAATAGCAACAGGGCAGAGGCAGATGAATGATGGAGATCATATTTAATGATAATACCAAGAACATACAGAACATGGGGAAAACTCACTGGGGTGACAGTGACAGTAGAATCCAACAGAGAATGACAAAGATTGAAAGACTGCAATACTGTGGGGATCCGATGAGTAAAATGAAAACTAGGTGAGTAGAATCAACTGAATGCAGAGCAGCTGGGAGAGAATCTAAGCAAGGAACCGAGGGAAAATTGAACTACAAGTACAGGAGAAACTGAATAGAAACAAAGAGGATCCAACTATAGCCAAAGCTAATGACTAAAAACAAAATAAGAGGCTAAACCAAAATGCACAGAACAGGACCAAAGAAAAAACTAAGAAACTCAATACAAAGGAATGAACTAATATAGAGACACTAAAAACACTAAAATGGTCTAAATTCAAACACACGTGAGAACTAGAGCACAAACAGCTGTGGATTAATTGTGAGTCATGTCCAATTTAAATGATTCTTCACCATTGCTACAGTGCTTTGCAAAGTTACTCACAACATTATTCAGACATTTTCCATTTGGTCACCTAACAACAACAAACTTCAAAGCATTCCATTGACATTCCATGGTGTAGAGGTTTGCATAATTATAACGTGGAAGAAAAAATATACATGGCTTTTAACGTTTTAACGAATTGAAATAGCTCAAGCTCAGTCAGATTGGATGGAGAGCATCTGTGAACAGCATTTTTCCTGTTTTGTAGCAGATTCTCAATTGGATTTAGTTCTGGAGTTTGACTGGATCATTCTAACACATAAGCATGCTTTGATCTACCATCCCATTGTAGCCTCTAACATGTTTTTTTGTAGGATTGCCCTGTGCTTATCCCGTTCCATTCTCTTATTATCTCAATTCTGACAATTTCTTGTGCCCCTGCTAAATAAAAGCATCCCCACAGCAGAATTCTAACACCACCTTTTTACACAGTGGGGATAATGGGGTGCATGGTGATCAGTGTCAGTTTTCCATCACACATGATGTTTTGTATGTGGACCAGAAAGTTAAATGTTGGTCTCGTTTGACCAGAGCACTGTCCTACACAGATGTTCTGTGTCCATGGGTTATGGAAAACTGAAAACAGGACTTCCGATGTCATTCTTCCCACCAGTTATGCATGAAGGCCACACTAGTGCACAACTCATGATTATCATGTTAACAGATTATCACAGCTGAGCTTTGAATCTCTATAGCTCCTCCAGAGTTAACATGCACCTCTAAGCTGCTTCTCTGATAAATGCTTTTCTTGCCTACTATGTTAGGGGAATGGCCATTTCAGCCAGAATAGACTCACAAATGAGAGAAACACAGAGATGGCAATCAGAGAAGTTTATTAGCTGGTGTTTGTTTTCTTTTGGCGCTTGGACCCCGGTGGATGACATGGATGCTGATAATGACATGAGCTTGATTGAACATCAGTACTTGGGCCAATTCTCTTTACTATATATATGCTTCCAATAGGTAAAATTATCAGGCAGCATAGATTAAATTTTCACTGTTACGCTGATGACACTCAGCTTTACTTATCCATAAATCCTGATGAACCCAACCAGTTAGATAGACTACAAGCATGTCTTGAAGACATAAAAACTTGGATGACTTTAAATTTTCTGCTTCTAAAATTCAGACAAGACAGAAGTTTCGTCTTTGGACCGGAGTCTTTAAAAAAAGAAACTGCTTAGTCAATCACTTAACCTGGATGGCATTAAATTGACCTCCGATAATAAAGTAAAACCTTGGTGTTATTTTTGACCAGGACATGTCATTTAAATCCCATATTAAAAAGGTTTCTAGGATTTCCTTTTTTCATCTCCGGAACATTGCCAAAATTAGAAATATCCTGTCCAGGATTGATGCTGAAAAACTAGTCCATGCATTTGTTACTTCAAGGCTGGACTATTGTAATTCTTTACTATCAGGATGTACACAAAATGCAGTTAAAAGCCTTCAGCTGATTCAAAATGCTGCAGCAAGAGTTCTGATGAAAATTAAAAAGAGAGATCATATTTCCCCTACTTTAGCTTCCCTTCATTGACTCCCTGTTAAATCCAGAATAGAATTTAAAATTCTCCTCCTCACATATAAAACCCTTAATGATCTAGCTCCATCACACTTTAGAGATCTGATTGTTCCATACGTTCCTAACAGGGCACTTCGTTCTCAGACTGCAGGTTTACTGGTGGTTCCTAGAGTCTCTAGAAGTAGAATGGGAGGCAGATCCTTTAGTTATCAAGCTCCTCTCCTGTGGAACCAGCTCCCAGTTTTAGTCCGCGAGGCGGATACCCTGTCTACTTTTAAGGCTAGGCTTAAAATGATTTCCTTTTTGATAAAGCTTATAGTTAGAGTGGCTTAGGTTATCCTGAGCTATCTTCCTTATTTTAGGTCCGTCTTCTTCTCCCCTCTGTTGGATGGAGTAAGGGGGAGTCAGGTTTAGCCTAAACCAGCTCAGTTACGGTTGAGGTGCAAACACACCCTCCATTTCTGCTACCTGTATTACCCCATTTCTCTTTTCCAATGGTTATGGTCAATCTGACAGAGAGAGGTATCCCAATCGTTGTGGTTTTTAGTATAACAATGCCCATCAGTGGGCTCTAGATGGACAAACTGTCTACTTTTAAGGCTAGGCTTAAAACTTTCCTTTTTGATAAAGCTTATAGTTAGAGTGGCTTAGGTTATCCTGAGCTATCTCTGTAGTTATGCTGCTATAGGCTTAGGCTGCTGGAGGACATAATGACCACTTTCACCCTCTTCGCTACTTTCTCACACTACTCTTCAATTTTGTATTATTTGCTGTTATCTCAGCTTTTAACTTTGTTCTCTCTCCTTTCTCTTCCTAGAAGCTACACCTGGCCTGACTCTGTGTCTACCTGTAACACCTTTCTGCAGAGGGGAATCGTCCGAGCTTCTGCTGGCAACAACTTAATGCTCACCCTCTACCGATGATCCACATGGCCCTGTCTTTCAGTGTTTAACCCTTTCTCTCTCCTAGACATAGCTACTGACTGAGCTTTTACTGTAACTAACTCTATGTGCTCTCTTCAGACTCTAAACTTGAAAACTGGCTCAGAGTTTATCTGTTCCTTCTTTCTAGGTGAAACGACTAAAGGAGCTACATCCATTAACATTTACCTTTTCCTTCCCATAGAAAGTACTCCTGGATTAGTGCTTCTTTGTTTTCTTTGTGTCTCTGCTCTGTTCTCTCTAACCCCCAGTCGGTCGTGGCAGATGGCCGCTCACACTGAGCCTGGTTCTGCTGGAGGTTTCTTCCTGTTAAAAGGGAGTTTTTACTCTCCACTGTCGCTACATGCATGCTCAGTATGAGGGATTGCTGCAAAGTCAACGCCAGTGACTGTCCACTGTCTCTACATGTTCATCCTGGAGGACTGAATGCTGCAAGTCACTGACTGGATGCAATCTGCTGGGTTTCCTTTCCTTAGATAGAAAAACTTTTTATCCAATTTGAATAAATAACAGAATCTGGCTGCACTGTTCAATGATTAAGATTAATTGGAATGTATGTACCTGACTTTTGTGAAGTGCCTTGAGACGACATGTGTTGTGAATTGGCACTATATAAATGAACTGAATTGAATTGAATTGAACATCTTAGGGTTAGAATTAGATAAGTCTTCCCCCCAAAAATGGGCCGAGGCTGAATATAAATGGAATGTTAGTTAGTATGAATGATGTGAGATTGATAAGTGAATGGTAGATGTTATGAGATCAGAATAATACGAGGATACGATCAAACTGACTGTGAATGGAAAGATGTTGAAAGCCAGACTTTAACGAGGTGTAAGATGGATAGAATAGCCTGCAAAAGCATAGAGAGTGATGAATGTGCCTGCTAAGGCATGAGAATGATGAATTGATCCTGCCAAGAGATGGAGAGGGATGAGTTGTGCCTTCCAAGGTGTAATGAGGTTGAATTGTACCTGCTAAGGAATTGAGAATGATTAGTGTGCTTGCCAAGGCGTAGAGAGATAGATTGAGCCTGCTAAGGCATCGGAAGAATAGAATGTGCCTGCTAAGGCGTGGAGAGGGCTGAACGAGGGTTGAACGATGCCTGCCAAGGCTGCTAAGGAGTCTAGAAAAATGAATTATGCCTGTTAAAGCATAGAGAAGGATGGATTGAGCCTGCGAAGGCGTAGGAGAGGAATGATCTAGAGAGGAAGCAAATGAAATGACAATAGTTGAGAGGTTTAAGCAAATATTTATTTCTTTGGCGCTCGGTCCCCGGTGGAAGACATGGATGCTGAGAATGACATGAGCCTGAATGAAGATTTTAGGATTAGAATTAGAGATGTCTTCCCCCAAAAAAGGCGGCCGGAAGCTCGCCAAAGGGGATTCTTAGAAAGATGGGGAGTAGATAATTTAAACACAGCATTACAGCCATGAGGGAAAGCGATACAGAGGTCAACCTCGGGAGATAGTAAAATAAGAGAAACCAGATTAATGAGCTGCCCCTGCAGGATTTTGGACCGGAGCCTGAGTGAGATGTTAGAATGCATAGGAGTATATAATCTACCTGAATGTAAGAGAGGAGTGGTAAAAACAGCGTGCTTGAAGGGCATATGAATTAGGAAACAGATAAGAGAGAATGAAGTGATACATCTCACCCTTAAGAGACGAGGCCGGGCGAGCGTTGTGAGGGTGAAGGTTCAGTGGGAGGGGCCGAGGAGCGGGTTGAGCGTCGGCAGAGCAGAGAAGAGGAAGTGCTGACGTGACAGAATTGGAGGCGAACTCCCGGAGAAGCTAAGTAAGAAATGATAGGGAGTGCTGGAGAGAATCCATGGATGAGATGAATGAAGCAGGGAAGATTGTGGGACGGCCGGAGTAGAAGAACGACGTTGAAGCCTGGGGTGTGGGAGGATGATCAGTGGAGAATCCGCTGCAGAAGCCGGGCCGGGGGACGCAGCAGCGGGAGCCGGGGTGGAGGCAGGGCGACCTCGGCGATGCTTAGGAGGAGGACTGGAGGAGTTCTTAAGGCGCTTTCCACTTGGCCAGAGCTGAGACGAGGGAAAAGGGGCCATCAAGGCAGGAGGCCAGGTGAACGCTCCTACGATCAGAAGAGGAGGAAGGAGGGCGAGGATCTGTCATGAAACAGTGCGAGGAACCGGCCAAGTCGCTAGAGCCATGACTTGGCTGATCATCAAAGCTCAGCTGAAAAGCAGAAGATTCTGCGTATAAAGGTCTTTTACAGCGAAGCCTTGAGGGATGATTGGCTAAAGAGGAATGCGGACCAGAAGCTGATTGGTTGAAGCGGAGAACGTAGTGGAGTAGTTAGACGGAGTCGGAAGTAGAGGTGAGTTTTCCAAGTTGAATTTTCACTTATTGTCACTTAGGGATGTTGTCACTGTTTTTTTCAAGGCTCTGAAGATTAATCTTGAAACAATGCTGGCCTAAAATCTAGGGTTTCATGACCTAAAGTTTCCTATCCTAAAGGTTATCTGTCACTTGCAGGAGTCACAAAATATGTGGTGATTGATTTTGGTCTTCATTCTCTCAATAAATAAAACAACCCAAGAGAAATGTCCATTATATTTTTGAGACAAACGTTTTCAGTAAATCCAATGACAAATCATATCTTTAGTGCTTACCCTGTGACAAAGCCCTCTCTGTTAGAACATCAATGACATGATGACTTAATGATTTCTGGGTTGCCAAACAAAAATGCCTCTGTCAGGAGCAGCTATTGACAAACCAATTTGTCATAAAGGTAAAAATGATAGATGCATTTTCTGTTATGCATGGTCACTAAACTGAATCAGCAAACCTGAAAGAATCTGTCTTAATCCAGTCCTTTAAACATCCTTTAAGAAACCACTGCTGAGATCTCCTAGTTGGTGTAATGAGACGGCATTCTACAAAAAGTATCCAATCAGAAGATTTTTTTTTGACTCTGACTGTTTGAGATAAATGCTATTTTGGGTTTTGTTTTGACTTGGAAAACATCTTTTAGCTCTGACTGCTGCCTAAGCCCTAGGTTGCAGCCTGCTGTAACTATGGTAGACTATTTCTACAACACTGAAATAAACCCAAGGAACTGCAGTGCCAGCTACAGCTCCTCATTATCACCTTGTAATTCATTAATGGTTAAATAAAAAATTCTTTGTCATTCTAATAAACATAAAGATCTATTAAAACCTTAAATAACTAATACAAAGCTTTGTGAAAGTATTCATGTCCCTAAACTGTTTCACATTTTGTCATGTTACAACCCCAAACTTCAAGGTATTTTATTAGAATTTTGTGAAAGATGTGTAGTATTCTGAAGTGGAATGAAAAAAACTGCTTTATTTTAGTTCATTTAAATAAGATTTAAATAAGATTCAGTACAGACTTCGTCTACAATAAAATATATTAAAAAAGGTATTAAATTGATTAATGTTTACTCATTACATATGTGTACAATATTCCTATTGATATGAAATTGACACCAGCTATTGGTAACATCCCAAGTAATCCTACAAACAAAGTACTCAACCCAAATTAGTCCTTTTAATAAAATTTGGGTAGAAATGTTTAACGAGACATAAAATAAGTATTGAACTGATGAAGAAAAGGATGTGCAAAAAGGTATAGGAAGCAGCTGAAATCTTTCAGTATTTAAAATGCATTCCTGCTGCTATGTGCAAATCCTGTTCAGTTGTAATATTAACCAATAGCCTAAAAGGTTTTATCATCAACAAAGTATTGCATAGATTGGTAAAAGCAAAGAGACTTCACAAAAACTATTTCTGTTGCAAAACACACAAATGGCAAAAATTAGAAATAGTAAAATTATATTTCAGTTTGACGCACTCTTGCTATTGGGGTGCTTAAAATTGTTGTAGTCGCTCATGCGTTTTACTATCTTTTCTCTGCACTACCTCTGCTAAAACGTTTTCATTTCTCCGAGTTCCATGGCCATGAGTGTACAGCAAACCTTTCATGCCACATGTAGTCCCTAGTCAGCCAATGAAAAATGTACAGAACGTACTGGTACGGAAAAGTACTAGTACGGAAAAAGCAGTAATGGAAACACTCGCAAAGGGGGCGAAGTGGTTCTCTGCATATTTCATGTTACTACTCTGTTTACCTTCCCCTTTTTGATTGTTTATGTGCCAGCTCAGCTTCCCTGTGTTACTTACCTACCTCCCTCAGCTGCCCTGCGTCCTCACCTGATCCACATTGCGTCTGATTAGCTCTTCTGCTTTGCCAGTCATTTCTCCACCCTCAGTATATAGACCCTCATTCTCTCTGTTCCTCGCTGGTTCATTCCTTTGACCACATGCCCGGTTCAGTTCTTGGGGTTCCAAGAAGTATTTTTCATTTTTTTAGCACTTCGTGGTGTCTGAGAGCCTAAGAGCCTGTTTAATGCTGCCAGAGAGGCCAATAGTCCGCTCTTTGTTGCCTCAGAGTCCCAGTGCCCGTTCATCGACCCCTCTGGGTATCAGACTCCTTCTGCACCTCCTGTTCTTTCATCTTCACCATCAACACTTCTGGCTCAATCATCATTGCCATTTACACTTCTGGCTCAGTCAACATCGCCATTTACACTTCTGGCTCAGTAATTATCATCATCACCATCTACACTTCTGGCTCAGTCACCATCATAATTGCCATCTACACCTCTGGCTCAGTCTTCATCACCATCTATGCTTCTGGCTCAGACATCTTCAATACCATCTGCACCTTTGGTTTAACTTTCCTCACCTCAACTTGAGCTTTCCCACGTTTCCATGTCCTTTTACGAGGGTGTCCAGGTGGACTCGCTTCGTGTTCCTGGTCCTGAGTTCTCTGATGAGGGTGACCAAGTGGACACATCTTGTATTGTTTTTTTCCACAGCTCCACCAAAGATTCTCCATTCTTCTACGCTGGTTCAACAGAGCCAGCTCAGCTTCCCTGTGCTAATTACTTACCTCCTTCAGGTTTTGCCTGTCATTTCTTGACTCTGCCTCAGTACGTAGACTCTCCCATTCTCTCTGTCCCTTGCCAGTTCGTTCCATTGACTCCATGCCCACTTTTCTGAATTTCCTTACATTAAAAAACTCTGACAGATTCTCTAATCTGCTATGTGTTTGCGTCCTTGATAGCTAAACATGACAAGGATGGCTTTGTCGAATACCGGACTTGCATCCAAATGAACATCTATAGAAAGTACTGAAGATCAGAGTGAAGGATAAGGACCCCCAGAACCTTCAAGTTATGAAGAGAGTATAGAGAAAATTGTCAATATCACACCTGAGCAATGCATGATTAGTGTCCTATACAGGAACTTGTTGATGTTGTCATTACCATAAAAAAAAATTACATTTATGCAGGTGTTGGACTAATTTGTTTTGATTTCTTTGCATGTTTGGATAATGTTAGTGTTTTCAATACTTATTTTACCCGCTGTATGAGTGTTTAATCTCTGTATAAATATGGCTGGTCTGTAAAGGCCTTTTAAAGGACATTGGTGGATTTATCTTTCTATCACAATGCAGTGTGATTAATTGATTTTAATTAATGGGTGGTTGTTTCTAAATAAAAGTGTTTACTATCTCATTAAAATAATCAAATTTATTGTTGCAAGGATATGAAAACTGATAAGGTCAGAGTTAAACTTTTTTTTTTTGCCTAATTGCAGAAGTTTGCTTTACAGTTATGCTCTACTTTGTGTTGTTCTACCAGATAAAATTCTAATAATGGACATAGAAATTTTTTTCCTTAAATTTGAAACGGCTAAAGAGAAGTATATACTTTTGCAAGGCACTATATGTAGGACACATTTACCTAACTGAATTTTTTATTTTTTTTCCCTTTTCCATATAAATGGAAAAATGCCAAAAGCTTTCCAGTTCAGGTGGGAATGCCATGTAGGTCAATGGTGACCTGACAGACAGAGTGGCTGTCCATCAAGGGGATGCAGAAATAAAAGCTTCGAACTGGATCAGTGGAGCATCCGACACACAATCCTGGGCTGTTTTGGTCTCTGAGGCAGGAGTTGCCTTTCTGTTACCCACTGCATGAACACATGCACACATACCACAGCAGAGAGTATGTATACATAGACTGTACCACTTAAGATTAACAGGATATTTTCTATAAGAAAACAAATTGTTGCTTTTAATCACTTTTGTGTTTAAATTATTAAGTCTGTCAAAATGATGTTGGACTTGTTTATGTGGGATACCTATGAGGCACCATATGCTTCCAGCACTGGCAATTAAGTTTAATAAACCTCACCCAGATTGATGTTTGGAATCAATGTAGAATTATATGTAGAATTCCAAACATCTTTTTTTTCCCCAGAGCAGTATTTTTTTTTCAGTTGTATGCATACTGCTAGACCTATACTGCTTGAAATAAGATTAAACCACAAATTCTGATCAAAATGGGCTCAATAGACAAAACGTAACACTGAAAAAATTAGCATCATTATTCGCCATTATATTAAAATCTCTGTTTTTTGCTTTTTGGAGGCAAAATTTTATGTTGCATATACAAATAAAGATGCAATATAGTTCTGAATCCACCAGAGAGATTACTGTTCATACTTATCATCCATCTCACATGTTAACAGCTCCTGGGTTTTGCGTTGGTTCAAAACTGTAGGATTGTAGGAGGGAAATGAACATGGCTAAACATGGAGAATATAAGAAAAGAGAATAAAAGAACAGTGTTAAATTCAGCACATCAGTTCTACCTTCATTTTTAGCTTCTCCAGTGTGTGCCCCTGGCTCTTCTAGTTACATGGTACCAACCCACTCAGGTAGAAGCTTTGAATCTCATCTGTGAGAAAAAGCTCACAACAAGCTCCTTTAACCTTTCCATTCCGTTTTTTGAAATGTCTCCTGATTTTAGTGACCTGACTCCCCAATTGTAAAGTCTCCTATACACTGCCTTGCAAAAGTGTCTTCCAGCTTTGCACAAATGAGGGCAGAAATTGCCTATTCCTCTTAATAAAATAAGCTCAGTCAGGATTGAAAGAATCACAAATTGTGTGTTGCCACAGATTCAAAATTGGATTTAAGTCTGGACTTTGACTAAGCTATTCCAACACACTAATACATTTGAATCTACACAATTCTGTTTTAGCTCTGGCTGTATGTTTAGTGTTTTTCTGCTTCTGGAAGGTAAACCTTTGCCAGTCCCACGTTCTTGTACCCTCTAATGGGTTTTTTCCACAGACTCTGAATGGCTCTCTGCTAAAGAAAAGAACTGCCACAGTATGATGTGCCATACCATTATGTTTTACTGTTGTAAGGATTATGATTATTGATTAATTAATATTTATAAAAAAATATAATTAAAAATCATAATTCAGGAAAATAATTTCCTAATCAAAAATCATTATAGAAATCAGAGATGTCATCTGGTGTTGTGATTATGGACTCAAAGCTCTTAATAATTACAATTAGTTATTTATCATTATAATTGATAATTATTAACCAAAACCACAAAATGTCACTGTTTAATCAACCGCTTCACCGAAGGTGGGGGAACATCGACCTTATTTTGAAAGATAAATCCCTCTTGCATGAAATAAACACAAAACCTTCTCTTAATTATATATATGAAGATTTACTGAAGCCATATAATTCTGATATACCACCATTCTTCTTAGGAGTGTGTTCTGTTTTGGGGGATATGTTTGAGTTCACTTACTTTCCAGAGTGGCATGGGCGGAGTGTTTCAATCTACACACCTGTCCTGGATCCTGCTGATGAGAGCAGCTGGCATTTAAGCTCCTGGAAGTGATCCATTCCTTGCTGGATTATTCAGTGACGTTGGTACTGAGTGAGACAGACAACAATTGATCTTTGAGACCTTATCGAGTAAACTTGTGATTTTTGTGTTTCTTAAGGACACTTGGTAGAGTTTGGAACTCACCTTTTGCTGGAGCTTAAGGACTTGTGTATGTGGACTCCCTCCTGGAGACTCTCACCTGGAAGCCAACAATCCTCCGTCCTGCCACTCTCTCTCTCCCTTGGACTTGGAACACAAACGGACTCCAAAACCTGAAACACTTACCTCCTGGATTTCCTTTGCCTCCTCCTCCGAGCTTACCTCCCTCCCAAGAGCCTGTAAGAAAGAAAGAGACACTCTCTTCATTATACTCACCATTACTCCTGTGGATAGTCCATTTAACATCTTCCTATTCCTTTGCAGGATGAATCAACTGCCCTCATTCACTGTAAATAAACATCATTTTAACTTTTTATCTTGTCTCTGCTTCATTGTTCTGGTTTTGCCTGAACTCGGGTACTCCTCCAGTTAAACCTCAACAATTCTAGTCCAAAAACCTTCACCTAACTAACAAGCACTATTGCACATAAAAGGGATAAAGATGACTACCTAACATTAATAATAAAAGAAAATAAATGCATACTGTGAGTCTATGAAGATCAAACCAGCAGTTTTATGGACAAAATGTGCAATTTGGGTTAACTTGGAAAGAGAAGCCCTCCTGGTGTGCTGATGTCTCGATAGCGGCGATCAGCTAGTAAATGGTGGGCTGTGCCCTTAGTCACTAGCAGCTGATTGCCCCCAAATCTCGAACAAAGGTTCATAAAACTCTGAGGCGGGAACTCTCAGTGGAAAAGCTCCAGTAATAAAACTGGAACAAGGAGTGGTCAGGCGAGGCCCAGACCGCAGTTGCTTTCAATCTAAAACTTTAGAAGTCCAACTTCTGACTCCTAGCTGATTTGGGATCACAACAATTCAATCAATATTGCATGCAACTAGTTGATACCTTGGATTAACAACTGGTGATTCAAAATCACCTTAACTATGCCTCACCCTGCCCAGACTTCTAAATGCACCTATCCGATTTAATATAAAAAGAACAAAATTACTTTGCTTATTTTTTCTCTCCACCGGTTGAGGATGGGTTGGGTCTGAAGAAAAACGGGGGGGGTGGTCACTGAGCTGCGATGTCTGTTGAGCTGCGCGTGTTGAACAAACGGATGAGCCCAACACCGTGGAGATAGTTTGTTTATGTTAATGTGCCATTTAAGCATTTTGTATGTTGGCCAAAAGAATTAGATTTTATATTATCTATCCAAAACACCTTCTTCCACATTAGTGACTTCCCTACATAACTTCTGACAAGTTGAAAACATGACTTCTCAGAGGTTTCTTTCATCACTGACTTTCTTCTTGCCAGTCTTCCAAAAAAGCCAGAATTGTTGAGTTTACAAGCAATGGCTATCCTGTTGACAACTCCTTCCACCTGAGCTTTGGATCACCACAGTTCCTTTAGAATTACCAAGGCCTCTTAGCTGCTACTTTTGATTAATGCTGTCCTCATTTCAGCTTGTCAGTTTAGGTGGATGGTGATGTCTTGGTAGGTGAATAATATGTCTCGTTTTAGTGAGCATTTTGATTTGATCAAAGAAACTTGGATATAAATTTCCCAACTTCTATCTTTAGGTGTTGGACATCTTTATCCCCATGTATTTTTTATTCCTGTTTCTTCAGTTCTACTCGGCTACATTTCACTGTATTTTTTTACCCCAGATCTCATCCCTTTGCCACATTGTCTTTGTTTTTATACAATACTGGGAGTTGATGGGATAACCATGGGCTATCTCTTACTTAGATGCCAGACTTTCTTTTTTTCCTATCTCATTCATCAATTCACCATGACTTTTTTACTTTGAGCAGAGAAGTGTAGAGCTGGAGCCTAAGCTTGTAATTTTTCTTTCTTTATTTTATAAGTAAATTTGCCGACAATAAGAGGGTCATTGACATTTTATTTATTTTCTTTCTACCCTGTTCAGTTTTCATTTCTGTCTTGGCCCCAGGGCTATTTGACTTGAGTAAGCTCTTCTGTTCAGATCTTTTTGCTTTGAGTTCCTTCAAGTCTTAAATCAAGAATAATCAAACACAATTATTATTATTGTACACCTACTCAGGTGCTTGAACATTCAGCTGATTGGAACTGGGTGGGTGTACATCTTGCTTGAATGCTTGATTGGCATTGTCTTGATTGCAACCAGCTAACGTAACAGTTTATATAGCTGCCCATTATTGTTGTGGGTTGACCTAAAACATCTAGGAAAGTTTTATACTTAAATAATACAGAACCCCTAGAAAAAGATGGCCCTCATAAGCTGCTGATAGGTTAATTCACAACATTTGTGTTAACTGGATGAAATGTCTTTTAAGCAACTCTTCAAACATACTGCTTCCTTGTGTGACACCATGGTAAAATTAAAAGATACCAGGCATGATATCAGGTAGAGAAATGTGGACCTCTACAAGTCTCATTCGCCCTGGGTAGAATTTCCAGATACTTGAAGGTGCTTGGTTCCTCTGTTCAAATTATTATGTGGACGTATAAACACCAAGTGTTTATACGTGTTAAATTGAGTATCAATACCACAACAAAAAGCAAAACACTTTGTAACAATGCTGGCTTTTTTTTCTTTTTAATTAAAGATGTAACCATCGTTACATATGGAGGAAATAGGGTCATACCTCCAAGGCTGAGAACACCATTCCAACTGTGAAGTACAGGGGTGAGAACATTAAATCATGATAAAAAAACAACATTGAGTGGATATATTGAAGCAACATTTTAAGTCACCAGCCAGGAGGTTAAAGCTTGTGCATGGTTCTTCCAAATGGACAATGTTCATATGCCTTGTTTTTAACATTTAGATCTTGCTCCGAGGATCCTACAGTTGTGCAAATTGGTGGAAGTATCTGGAAAGAAATACTGAGGGAAACTAAAACTGCTGTGCTGTTGTTTTGACAGTCCATCCATCCATCCATCCATCCACTGTCTTCCGCTTATCCAGGGTTGGGTCGCGGGGACAGCACCTTAAGCAGAGAGACCCAGACTTCCCTCTCCCCAGCCACTTGGGCCAGCTTGTCTAGGGGGAATCCCAAGGCGTTCCCAGGCCAGCCGAGAAACATAGTCCCTCCAGCGTGTCCTGGGTCTTCCTCTGGGCCTCCTCCCGGTGGGACATGCCCGGAACACCTCACCAGGGAGGCATCCAGGAGGCATCTTAACCAGATGTCCGAGCCACCTCAACTGGCTCCTCTCTACGTGGAGAAGCAGTGGCTCTACTCCGAGTCCCTCCCGGATGACAGTTTTTTAGAATATTCTCTAATATCAGGTTAACACGCCAGTGTTCCTTTTGTGTGTTGGTATCCTAAAACGTGCTGTCTATTACTCAACATAAAGTACCGTGAAAGTATTTGGGAATCAAACAAAATTCAGAGTTTTCACCAGTGTCTTTTGTTCTTTGTATTTAGTTCAGTATTTATTTTTCCTTTCAAGGCTGGGCCCAACACTGGGAAAAACAATATACACCACAAATGATCTCCTAATTTCCTATTTTAACACTTTATTTTAACTAGAAACAATAGGGCAATGTTAATTATATTTTGAGTTAATGAAATGTTAACACGCTCATGAATCTGCTATAGTCTTTTGGGTGAACAACAATTTTTAAAGCTTCATCCCAGTAATTCAAAGAAACAATGGATTCATCAGCCCGGTCATCCCTAAGTAATGCCTTAGCTGTAACATGATGAAAACTTGCTGTCAACGCTGAGTTCCAGTCTATCTACCTCCAAGTGTCCCAACTGCTATGAGTTGTGAAAAACATTCTAGATCTATTATACTTCTGTATCTGCTGTATGTCAGCTGGGACCAAAATATTGTTTGGGGGAGTAAGGTAAATACATCCATAGTTTCAAATTAGACCTGAGAGTTGTTTGAGATAGCAATAGCATGTTGTTAGTTATATGATAGTTTTGCTCAGTATTGTTCATTCAGAAATAATGATGTGATGCTTTTCATCATTCAAAATATTAAATATCTTTATTTCTTGTATCCTGTAAATAAACAGGTCATGGTATTCTTAACACATTTATCCTCTCATTAAAAGGTTACTAACCTTGTCGGGGTTTTGGTTTGTGTGTGTGTATTTGCTTTCCAACATTGTGTTCAGTTTCCCAGATGGTGCTGGAGCTCTCAGGTGCACTGGTGGACAGGTGCGCCCTGTTATGCTGATTGCTGGGAGGAGGATTTAAGCAGGAGGCTGCCAACACTTCGATGCGAGAGTGTTTGCCTATGGTGGTAACAATCTCAGCCACTGTTTGACTAAGCGCTGGGTTTTTGGTGCGCCTTGTAAACTTTGTTTATGCTCCCTTGCAGGTTATTGAACCTGACCTTTTGGATTACTGCTTCAGAAGACTCTGTGGCTAAAGGCTACCTACTAGACTTCACTTTCTGGATTATTGCCTTCGACTGGATTTCGTTCTGGCTGGCAGCCATCCTGATTCCTTCGTCTCTCAGCATCTGGACAATAAGCGTATCCTGTCCACCCTCCCACGTAAGCCATCTCAATTTGGATTACCTGACGGTCTTTGCTCCACCTCAGAACAGCACCAGGAGGCAACATCAAGACGAACACTACTTCTATGGACTTAAACCCCAAATCCCTCAACCGCTGGCAACCTGACTACTTCAAACCAGTAAGCTGTTTACTACCCCAGTTTAGAATTATAATCATTAGCTTTCGTTTTAATTGCAGTCCCTTTTGTCATCAGTTCTCTTCCATTTCCTTCCATACAGATGGAGATTTACCGGTTTTCCTGATAATTAGTTTCACAATAAACATCATTTTACTGATTCTCGTTCTCTGGAGTGTCCTTCTGTATGTGGGTCAGAGCTGGCTCGAAAAAATGACAATCCTCTGCTTTAATAGTGTCAATTGGAAGGACAGGCAACTTTTCTGTACAAAATACATCCTTTCCAGTGAGGAGGCTAAAATAATCACTCAAATTATAAAGTAACGTGATGCAAATCCACCCACACATGTTTAACATAAAATAGAATCTTAACAGTGAACATGACAAACGTCTAAGGCAACAATGAATGTAATAGCTGTCAGGTACTTTTATAGGGAGGTTCATTAAATGCTTTTTATGCTAGTGATTTAGAGGGACATGGGTATTCAATGTTCTATAAAACTTGTAAAACATCTTGCTGGATTGGCATATGGAAATAACTGGTTGCATAACTGGAATGAGGTCTTGACTAAAATCTGATGTCAAGATACAGACATTTATCACATTTGTTTGATTTAGGAATTTCTATCCAAAATGCATAAAGTGAGAAGAATTTTGGACTTTTGGCACCCAAGAATAAACACATTAAAAAAAGAAACACCCATTTGAAACTACTACACTTGCAGCACAATTGGACAAAACAAATAAATGCACAAACCTCAGGCTATGATTTTCCAGAGCTGCTAGAAGCCAACAATGGTAACGTGAAACTAGTAAATTTTCCATCAAAGCAGACTAAGACAAAAGAGAGGTCTTGAAGAGGTCGTCTGCGTTACTTCAAGAATGTTTTCCATAATGTGATTTAGATTGAATGTTAGCAAATTGTTGCATGTTGAGATTGTATTGGTTGTTTATAGTGGTGGCAGTAAATCTGGTTCTTAGAAGAATCCTGGTATGAGCTGTGGTAGCTTTTCCATGTCCTGTGACCTGTACATATTAGTGTGAATGTGGATTGCTAATCATGCCATTTGAAACAGTCCTAGCCATGCTGCCCTCATATCAAAGCTCCAACCTCATCATGCCCACATGAGGACTCCCAATAATTTACTCTACTGATCCTCATGCTTTTTGACTTGCCACTACTCTAACTGCTACAAAAAGGCTTTCAATGAGCAGCTGGAACAAAGCATTCAAGACCTGCAAAGTGCCATGATCAGGGTCATTTGCAGACACATCATTGTTGCTTTTCTTCTTTGGCTGATGATCTGACCCTTCATTTTCTTTGTGTGTTTAGCATCACCTTCTGACTGAGGATTAAGGGTGTGGATGTAAATGGCTGTGGAAAACACAAATGTTGGATTTAAACAACAAATGCTACTTGGTACATAAAGGTTTAGAGCCAGAATGTGATTGGCTCACACAATGATCAGTAAAAAAACACAAATGCTGAATAGTCATTGGTGTGCAGAGTCCCACCAGCTACATCCTCTCGTGCATAAGCTGAGTAAAAACACTGATAGCGTGTTCTACATTACAGCAGGGCTAAAAGTGTTGATGGAGGAAAATACCTAGTACTAATACCTAATACTTTGCAAAATAATCCAAAGTTCATAGTCTTCCTTTTTTTTTTTTTTTTTTTTACTTTAAATAGTGACCCTATTACAAATAACTAATCTGTGCAGGAATTTCAAGTATTACTGACAGTCAGCAATAATAGGAAGAGAAAGTTAAAGTATCTAGTCAAATATTTTAGATTGAACAGTATCAGCTGTTCGTACTCGTCGTTTTCCGCTTATCCGGAACCGGGTCGCGGGGGCAGCAGACTCAGCAGAGACACCCAGATGTCCCTCTCCCCAGACACCTCCTCCAGCTCCTCCGGGGGGAGCCCAAGGCGATCCCAGGACAGCCGAGAGACATAGTCCCTCCTGCGTGTCCTGGGCCGTCCCCTGGGCCTCCTCCCGGTGGGATGTGCCTGGAACACCTCTCGAGGAAGGGGTCCAGGAGGCATCCGGTATAGATGCCCAAGCCACCTCAACTGGCTCCTCTCGATGTGGAGGAGCAGCGGCTCTACTCCGAGCCCCTCCCGAATGGCGGAGCTCCTCACCCTATCTCTAAGGGAGTGCCTGGCCACCCTACGGAGGAAGCTCATTTCAGCCACTTGTATCCGGGATCTCGTTCATTCGGTCATGACCCAAAGTTCATGGGCATAGGTGAGGGTAGGAACGTAGACCGACCGGTAAATTGAGAGCTTCACTCTCAGCTCTCTCTTCACCCCAATGGACCTGCACAGCGCCCCCATTACTGCGGCAGCCGCACCGATCCGTCTGTCGATCTCCCGCTCCATTCTTCCCTCACTCGTGAACAAGACCCCGAGATACTTGAACTCCTCCACTTGAGGCAGGAACTCCCCTCCAACCTGAAGAGGACAAGCCACCGTTTTCCGGTTGTTACCATGGCCTCTGACTTGGAGGAGTTGATCTTCAATTTTTTACTTTTTTTATTACAAGCCTTTAAATATTTTACATTAGGGTACTTTAGTAACTTCTTCATTATGATATTAGTATTTTGAGATTATAATATAAACTTTACTGTAAACACATTGACTTTTAAGCTTAATGATGTCCACATATTGAATGTGGCACCATCTTAATGTTGCTTACCGCAATTATTACCGAAATGCGTAATATTGACAGTAAACATTAAAATATTGTCTTTCATGCTGATTGTCAAGGTATTGAGGCTTTTCATAATCACCCAAAGGAAGGTTTGTGTGTATGTGGGCATTTAAATAGACCGTGTGTGTTGTAGAGCTCAAGATAATAAGCACAGGCACTGCTAATCAAGGCTGTGCTCACTCTACAGTGGCAGCATAAGGTCACCTGTGATTGATTTATATAAGAGGAAGCATCAGTCTATTTCTTGGCAGTCTTTAAAGTCTTTGTGTGTGATTCTAAAGATTGTTAGAATGCAAGTGTGTTGTGTAAACTACATTAATGGTACAGATTTGATTAAGGTGTCTGCGTCTCTTATTATCCTCCTAAGTGATTCTACCTAGAGCTCCAAATAAGTGTTTGAGAACATTCTAAAACTGTTAATTTTAAGTCAGCTGAAAATGTATTGTCTTTAATTGCTCATTGTTCGATTCTGACATTTATGTTACATTTCAACGGTCAATATACTGCTTGTCTGTTATTCTTAACATTAAAGCTAAGTGGTGAAGGTTGAACCATCTAAAGCTTTGAAGCCTGACGTTTTTTTCAATTCATCTTTGAATGTTGTGATAATTACACACACCTACAAAGACACAAGAAAGGATGGTTTGTTTCACAGTGATTGGGTGTTGAATGGGTGCAGTTTGGGTATATATAATAAGGTTACCACCCGCTTATATACTGTATTGGCGTCGCTAATAAATATGTAAAAATCTTTATTACAAATTTATCCTTAGTTTCAGTAGCATAATCTCACACCAAAACATTTTAAAACTCAAGAGCCAACAAATTTATTCTCAACAAAATTACCACTTTGACACTGTGATACTTCTAATACGCCTATCACACCACTGGTTTTCAATGCCATGGGAATATACATTGAATTTGGTAAACTGGCTCAAACAAACTGCAGAATACAACATTTGATCACCAACTAAGTCAGATTACCACAAGTTGTCTTGAACAAAATTTAGCAGGATGAGTAAAGCAGGTCTCTCACACACTCACACTGCTACAGCATTTGCTAATCTGATGTTGCAGCAATGGCCCAATAATGACATTGCTTAATCTGATGAGGATTCACTCACTGTGGGATCCCAGACACTGAAACTGACAGCTTGACCTATTTTCAATTACTTGGGCGCATAGTATTCTCCATAGCTTACAGTGAGGGAACTGTATCATTTTTTTAGGATTAGGTTAAGCAAATGGAATTAAATATTACTTTAATTGAGGCTATCTACACATCTCTACCAGGGGTGCCAATATTTGTAAAGGTTGGTGTGTTTGTGCGTGTGTGTGTGTTGTGTTCCTGCATAAACTGTGGATAATATGTTTTGCTGAACATACTGTACCAACATGAATAAATTGTTGACTTTCTAAACCTAAGAGCACATCAGATCACTGAAAAATGAAACTACAAACATTAAGCAAAGCTACAAATAGGTTTGACTTGCTAAGAGAATCTGTACAGTGTGAATTTAACCTGTGGCTTGCACAACTCGACAAATCATTTTAGGTTATGCCTTAGAATGTTATTAACTTTTTTTATGTTATACCCTATATTGTTGCAGTAGACGTAAAGTGCAAATGCCTTTGTTTTAAATATCTTTAATATTATCCATTCTGATTGTAAAGTACAATTTTACCACATATAAAGAAATAAGGAAACATATTCAGAAAATAGTTTCATGGAGGGATAAATAAAGCGTTACAATTTTGTTTCAATAATTTTCCCAGCTAATGTGAACACAAAAATGGCTATTGGAAAACATGCAAGGAAGTGTGTACATCTGCACATTTCTTTTGAAACCCCCCTTAGCAGGTTTATATAAATATATAAACTGGAAAAGAAAGCCAAGTCCTATGTTTGGCTCTATACTTTGTAAAATAAGTCAACATTATATAAACAAATTTTTTATATGCTGTAGGCTCATCAGAATTTGCAGTGATCACCACTAAGGCAAATGGCAGCAACTTCTTTGAAACTTGATGCAGATGCATTTCCTAAATGCAGATCCGAACAGGTGAGCATCTCACCATTGCAAATAGTTGAAGGAACCTAAACACAGGTAGGTACCAACTAATATTACAGAATTTGCAATTACTTTTTATATCCTGTAATTTTTTGGTCTGTCCAGTAGTATTCGGTCTTATCTAGTCTATTTAGCCTGTATTTAATATCTTCAAGCTAACCTATAACATTAGACAATAGCAATGACTTTGCAAAACTAGAGATGGCGACTCAAGTTTGAGACTTATGGTGCGTTCACACCAAACGCGGATTCTGCGATAGGAGCGGCCGATTTACATGTTATCCCTATGTAGAGGCGCGTTCAGGAGACGAAGGACGCGGTGCGAAAGGCGCGCCGAGCGAAGCGAGAGCGATGGACAAGTTGAAAAATCTGAACGTTTTTCTAAATTCGTGTCGCGTCAACCAATCGGACTGGATGTGGCTGTGACGTAGGGTGAAGGACCGCTGCGGATAAGAAGCTGTTTTCAGTGTGCGGCAAGCCTGAGTTGTATGACTCTACTAACTAGCTGAGATTTATTTACTCACCGAAGACATATGGACAGGCGTTCAGCAGCGGGAATATAGCGCCGGTAGTTGGTGTCCCGGAGGCCAATTCGTCTCCCAACGCAGGACAGCAGATCTTCGAACTGGGTCCTGGATAGACGGAAGTACCGCTGAAATTGACCGTCATCCAGACGCAGCTCCTGGAGTAGGTGGTGGTACTCTCCGAACTGTTCCTGTCCCTGAAGAATCTGGTGAACCCAGGGACGTCGACGTCGGTGGCGTTTTTCGGCTCTCCACAGGTAAAACACCGTGATTATCCGTGAAATCCATGTCCGCCATGTTCAGTTGAAACCAGCAAGCAGCAGATAGAAGCTCCTCCTATATTATGATGCGGCGAAGCGTTGCCGTTTGTTGACATTTGGCCATGCGGATTGCATGTGACATGTCAAGCGAGCAACCGCACACAAATGACATGAAAAATTCGCAGAATCCGCGTTCGGTGTGAACGCACCATTAGACTGGACTCACACTTAAAGTGCAAAAACAAAAGACTTTAGACTTGACTTAGACTTGTACCCTAAATATTTGCGACTTGAGTTTCTCTCCTGGTTTAAGACTCGAGTCTTAGTAAGAGTTTTTATCTCAAGTAATGAAGAGTGAAAAGAAGCCGCAATGTGAGCTACAGACTGCAGCTGCTGTGGAGGTTTTACTGTTAAAAGTTGACCTTGATTTTTGCCAGAGATATTCATGGATTATGGGCTGTTAATGGCAAATGACAATTTGTTAGCTCTAGCTTCACAAGAATGAGTACGTGCATGTCTTTCCATAAAAAAAAATTAAAAAGCTGTACAGAATGAGTTTGGATCTGTAATGATTATAAATCTGACAATATTATTTAATATTAATATTTAAATATTTAATCAAATATTATTTTGGTCTGTTAAGGGTTGTCCTGTGAATACCAACCCAGTAAGGCGGTGGTATTAGGACAAAATTGAAAAGGGTGAGACAAACTCTGACATTATTGAACAGCAAAACTCTGCACACAGATGGAATGAATTCACACAATTTCTTAACATACAAGAATTTATTTAGAAAAATAAATCAACTCAAAGTCAAACATATTTCAATCAACAAACTCTTTACTATGCTAAAACAATCCTAAGTCTTGGGACCAACTTAGGCAATAGTCAGCAAACGTTTAGACAACCATTCACAATGCAAGATCAGATAAAATATTATTTTAATAAAATAATGTTTTAAAGAATGATCTGCTGAATAAAACCAACCTTCTGGATGACCAATTCTCAACGGTGTCTCATTAGCTGCCTTTACTTATTGAAATAATATTTAAATAAATATTATTAAAGGAAATGGTAAAATATTTAAGGGAATATTTTGGAAAAGAACCAAATCTTTCTGGAGAAATAGGGCTTAATAGTGTTTACTTAGTTATCTGATTTAGTAAAACAATGTTTTGGGACTATTATTCACTAGCTTGAAAACTAACAACCTTACTGTTAAATATTCTTTAGCAGCAAGCACGTGTTCTTACCGGTTAGCAGTTGAGCTAACCAAAACAAGCTGATAGCTTACCACCAGAATCACACACACACCTTTAAAAATACCGTCAATAAAAGGGTTAAAATGCATAAGCGCGGACGGCGCGTCATGAGCAATCTTATGTGTTTAAAATCACCCTTTCAATAAAGTTTGTCTTAACTTTAAAAACCCACAAACACAGAACACAAACTGAGCACGTGTGCTGCAGATAGCCTGTTAGCACTAAGATAGCAGAGTTTCACACAAACAAAACCAAACTTCATAAAATTAAAATGTTCAGATCATTTCATCCTAATTGTTATTTTGCCCAAACCTAAACTCTGACCATGCTGAGGAAAAGCTGTCCGGGGCGAAGAAGCTTTAAAAGAGCTCTGTGACAATGGGTTAGCTTCCAGCTAACCTCCTTAGCACTGGATGAAAGACGGCTCGTTCTGTCCGTCAACCAGCTGCACATTACCGTAACCACGGTGATGTGGGCCGTTGTCCTTCCTTCAGAGTCGGCTTGTAGAAACAGCGTCTCTACTGGGGACTTCTCTGCGACACAGTTTGCTTCTGCAGGCCTCAGAGAGAAAGTAAGCAATGCTTTCCCTTCTTTATGAAGGAAATCCCCGGGTACACAAACTGCTTCACTCGTACTTAACTTTGCATTTGATCGCGTGATCTTATGACATCCTTGGATACAGTTTGAAGAGTTTATGTCTTTTTGCCAGCAAAGAGACATCAACGCGCTCTGTCCCCCTCCTATCCCGATGAACACCAGCGTGGAAGAGAAAGACTTGTAGGAAGGTGGGGGGTTTTATGCGGGCAGTGGCATCATGGGAAGTCCACTGTTACCCCCAATTTCCTAAGTTGTGCCGGAAGTAGGTTAATGCAATTTATTTTGAAAGTTCCAGAAAAGTCCGTACTGGAGTTTAAAGTTGAAATCCATGGCTGTGGGTTCCAACAGATCATTCCAGAACAAACTATGGCTAACTCCCCTCTGACAATCTCTTATATGTGAATTTAGAAAAGGGTTTCTCAATATTCTTAAAACCTCTCCAGCTCAGAGTGAGGAGAAGAAAACCTTCCAAACTCTATTTAGTAGAAAGTACAGTGAGAAAGTGGACAATACGAATACAGGGCTAAATTGGTGTTAATTCAGTCATTAAAAAGCCCAATACACTTTCATACATTAAAAAATTCAACATTAACAGGTTTTAATCTGTTTTTATTATTTCTCTTTTTATTATTTTTCATAAATACCTATATATATTTCTAAAGGTCTAAATATTACATTTTAATTTTTATTGGCCTTTATCAGATTTGGGATGGTAAATTAAATGTAAAAGTATTACCGTTAATTAACATTTTTAGTCTAAAGAATAATAATCAAATGTTTATGTAATAATGTACGCCTAAAGGTCAAGCAGGGCAGGCTGGAATACTGACTTACAGCTATGCAGGGTTAGTAATGCACAACATGTCATGGCTTTGATGAAAATATGTTTATTTCAGTTGTTAGAGACTTGACATTTGACTCTAAATTTGGGCAAAAGTCTTGAGACGTGACTTGGATTTTCCCTGAAAGACTTGAGACTTGACTTGGAAAAAAACATTCTGTTAAAAACATACAGAAATTTATTCTTAACAGATTGGAACCTTATTCATGATATTTGTTTTGGGTATTTGAAACTCCACTGCCAGTAACTACATATACTCTTTCGTTTTCCCGTAGAGAGTACTCCTGATTCGGTACTTCTTTTTGCTTTCTTTCCTGGACTCAGCTGTTGACAGATATATTACTGGCATTAACTTTTTGTACTGTTGTTTTTTTTTCTTCCCATTGAAAGTACTACTGACTCTGTGTTTTTTGTGGTAACATGTCTCCTTTTCCTGAAATGTGCCAATGACAGAGCTATTATTGCCAAACTGTGCTTTTTTTGTCCTACTTTACCATAGAAAGTACTATTGAACCACAGTTTTTGTGTTTGAGCATCTCCTTCTAGTCCTCTTAGCAACTGGTCAGTTGCAGCAAATTAAAGCAGATCATTGCTTATACTGAATCCAATTTGCAGGTGTAAAATATATTCCCTCTGACACAATGTGAGAATATTTATAAAGTGATTAATTGTGAAACAAAAACTCACCTCAGAATAACTATTTTTAACATATTTTGTATTAGAATAATATATATAAACCCTGATACTTAAATGCTATTAACCTTTGTTAGGTCTGAATTCCGATTTTAAAGTTTTCTGAACTGTAGTATAAAGCATGTCAGGGACTTTTGAAATCCGCTCATCGAAGGGTAATTGTAGTGCCAACAGCTTATTTTACGTAGCAGATTGAAGTCTAAATGAAGCTCTGACCTTGAGTTTGTTCTCTCTTCATCAGGCCCTGTTGTTTCCTGGCTTGATTTCCACAAGGTTTCTCTCTCTCTCTCTCTCTCCTCTTTATATTTCTCTTCCCTTTAATTTAATCAAACTGACTGTCTCTTTTTTCTCATCTTGCACCACTTGCTTTCCAAATTTCATTAATAAGATAAGCCCTTACTTTTCCATTAAGGTCTTGTGTTTTTATTTGAAACGCAGAATATAATTTGGTGTCCTGAGTATGAACTTTATATTTGCCTTTGTTGAAGCTCAATGATTTGAATATTTTGCTGAAAATACATAGCATTTTATGATATGCATACACACACTTATGCACAATGAGCAGCCGACATGCATTAAGCAGTTCTCAAACTAATCTCTCATCTCCCGGTTAAAAGTTTGGATTTGCAAAAGAGGCACTCCATAATGGAGTAACTATTAGGCACTCATGTTGGCTCAACAGAAAAAGAAGCAGTATGGAAGCTATAAACCAGATCAAATTCCTTATCAGACCTACTCGTGGCAGCCAATTTGAAGAGTTTTAATATTAGGTGATTTAATCTGAAGCTCATTCCCAACTGCATTCAAACACACAATGTACTTTAATGAGCTTCACTTCGCTTTATCGTACATTTGCAAATACATCCCATGGCGTGTACTTGTGATTCAAAACTGGTTATGATCATTTTATGGCTCTGTCATACAAGCAACAAATTATTTTAACAAACTTCTAAGTAAGCTTCAGTCTTTAGGCGAGGGTAACACAGAGTCTTTGGCAAAGAGGGAAAGTTAGAGAGAAAGAAAAGCCGGGGGTTGGGGCTGGAGGGCAAATAAGAGCTCATTATTACAGCTAATGCTCTTGAGTCACTTATCACTGACTAACAGCACAGGTGCAGCCAAGCCATTATAAACAGTTGCAAAGTGTGTTGGGATAATGAACTGGCCTAAGGACCTTATTTACTTTCAAGAGATATTGGAAACATCTGCATAGGCAGTTACAAACAAGGGGAACAATGCAAAGGGATAAGGAATGATAATGGAGGAATTACTAAATTAAATGTTCGGGAAAGTAAGTAGGAAAGAAACATTACATTTGTTACTGCTGAATACAACAAAGACAGTTTGAATTTGAGAACATTCAGACAGCAAGCCACCTATGTAACTTCCAGGAAAGTACAAAAACAAGTATAGTAAGAGTGTCTTGGGCTTTTTTAGCCCGCTATATACATTGATATTATGTTTTTTATTTGTCTTTAAGACTGTACATTAGGTTTCACTATATGGAAAATATTATTATATTCAAACAAGTGCCAACATGCCTAGGTCTAGCCTATCAAGAGCACAGTTTTAACTTTCATGGGATGTGTACAAGGAGTTGGTAAGGGGAAAACTTCAGCAGCACTTGAAGTACTTGGAACAAACTTTATTGGCAGACCAAAGTGTTTTGGCTTGTGGCTTGTGTACAAGGAGAATACGTTTGCTCTCTAAAAAAAGCAGGAAGGCCAGACTAAAGTTTGGCTGAGAGAATGTAGACAAAGACCAGAACTTCTGAAATAATGTTATTAAGACATGTGATGCTAAAACTGAAATATTTGGACACCAGAAAAAAAGCATTCCAGACACAAACCAAATATAACATTCTAGGAAAGGAAAGTGCTGCAAACTATGAAGAATAGAGTTCGAAGAAACATGGTTCGGAAATTCTTTGCTGCAGCAGAACCTGGTCATCTCATCATAATATACTGTATTCCACCATGAATTCTACTGTGTCTTAGATGCTACTTGTGTCACAGTTTGTGGTTTAGGACTGATGGGCAGATAGGACCTTGGGAGTGGCATGATGAAATTAAAGGATTTTAATGAGTGATATAATAGATGCAGGCAATGGAGAAAATTAGGCAGCGCAGGTGAGCAGAATCCACATTAAACAAAGAAACTACAACACATGGGGAAGACACGAATAAATATTAAACTGAAAATAATTCTAAATTTACAAAGAACATTACAATAACCTGGGAAGCAAAATGTAAGGTATGAACTAATATGGAACACCTAACACCTAACAATGATGAGCACAGGGAAATGAATGAAGACGGTAAGACCTAAAGAACATACAGTAACAGGGAGATGATCACGTTATATTCACTAAGAAGAAAATCAAAACTCAAATACCTCCAGACAACTCGAGGAAAATCTGAGATCATCTATAAAAAGTTAAAGTTGAAATAAAACTGGAACCTGCAACATAGCAATAAACCAAAATATAGGAGTAAATTCACAAAGGACTGGCTGAGAAACAGGAAACAGAATTTCCTGGGGTGACTTGAAATGGACTGAAATGAAAGCAACCTCTCAAACATCACACTGCAGAAAGTGAGGAGTGGGGCTGAGAACCATGTCAAAGAATTCCAGATGGTTAAAAGAAGCATCTTACCGAAGTTACTTCTGCTACATGGTTTGCAGACACATTTTTGCCTATATATAGTTCAAACCTTCTCTTCCGTCGATTATGATGGGCAATGTGAGATCGTTGGGAAACAAGTTGGATGAACTCCAAGCCCTACAAAGGACCCAGCCAGAGTACCGGGAATGCATTATTATGTGTTTTACTGAGACATGGCTGCAGGATCATATCCCCGACTCCAGCGTCTCTCTGCCAGGCTTTCTGACCATACGAGCAGACAGAGATTTCAAGAGGAGTGGCAAATGTAAAGGAGGTGGACTGGCAGTACATGTGAACAACAGACGGCGTCATCCAGGACATGTTACTGCGAAGTGTCATCTCTGCAGTCCAGATATTGAATTGTTAGCCAGAAGTTTTCCGTCCATATTATTTACCGAGAGAGTTCACCAGTGTTATTTTGGCAACAGTTTACGTTCCACCTTTAGCTGTTCCCGACACTGCATGTGATGCCATCAGCTCAGTTGTTGCGAAGCTACAGACACAACACCCCAATGCATTTGTGGCAATATCTGGTGATTTTAACCATGCTTCACTCTCTGCTACACTTCCAACGTTTCAACAGTTTGTCAGCTGCTCTACCAGAGAAAACAAAACATTGGATTTGTTTTATGCAAATGTCAAGGACTCATACATCTCTACAGCAAGACCTCCTCTAGGCAAATCAGATCACAATCTTGTTTTTCTCTACTCAAAATATTAGCCTCTTGTTCAGGGACAACCCGTAATAAAGAGGACTGTGAGAAAATGGTCACAGGAAGCTGAAGAAGCCCTGCAAGGTTGCTTTGAGGCTACAGACTGGGGCGCACTGTGCCAGCCACGTGGAGAGGGCATCAATGCCATGACTGAGTGTGTAACTGACTATATAAACTTCTGTGTGGATAACATCATCCCCACCAGAACCCTGAGATGCTTCCCCAATAACAAACCCTGGATCACCAGTGACCTGAAGGACCTGCTTAACAAGAAAAAAAGAGCCTTTAGAGAGGGAGACAGCGAATTATTGAGGAGTATAAGCAACTTAAAGTCAAGATAAGAGACAGCAAGTAGGTGTACAAGAAGAAGCTGGAGAGCAAGCTCCAGCAAAACAATATCAGAGATGTGTGGTCAGGGATGAAGAAAATCACAGGCTTCAATCAGAAGGATGATCAGACGGATGGATGTCTGGACAGAGCCAACGACCTGAACACATTCTTCAATAGGTTCAGTTCAAAAACAAGCTCAGCATCCTCCTCTCCTGCTCACAGCCAAACAGACATCCCACCCTCCTTTGACCCACAGGACCCACAGCTGTCCAGTAACACCTCAAATGTTTTATCTTCCACCTCAGCCATGGACCTTTCTGCTTCTACATGTTTGCCTTCAACCGTATCAGAAGATGCTGATGCTCCCTTTGCCTCTCCCTTCCACCTGTGTGTCTCAAGAAGTCAGGTGAAGATGCCACTGGAGAGACTGAATCAGAATAAGGCTGCAGGTCCAGATCGTGTCATCCCTAGAGTCCTGAAGGGCTGTGCAGAGCAGCTCTGTGGGATTCTGCAGCACCTCTTCAAACTTAGCCTGGCCCAGAAGAAGGTTCCAGTGTTTTGGAAGTCCTCCTGTCTTGTTCCGTACTCGTACTCGTACTCGTCGTCTTCCGCTTTATCCGGGACCGGGTCGCAGGGGCAGCAGACTCAGCAGAGACACCCAGAGGTCCCTCTCCCCAGACACTTCCTCCAGCTCCTCTGGGGGGAGCCCAAGGCTTTCCCAGGCCAGCCGAGAGACATAGTCCCTCCAGCGTGTCCTGGGCCATCCCCTGGGCCTCCTACCGGTGGGACGTGCCTGGAACACCTCCCGAGGATGGCGTCCAGGAGGCATCCAGTATAGATGCCCAAGCCACCTCAACTGGCTTCTCTCGATGTGGAGGAGCAGCGGCTCTACTCCGAGCCCCTTCCAAATGGCCGAGCTCCTCACCCTATCTCTAAGGGAGTGCCCAGCCACCCTACGGAGGAAGCTCATTTCAGCCGCTTGTATCCGGGATCTCGTTCTTTGGGTCATGACCCAAAGTTCATGGCCATAGGTGAGGGTAGGAACGTAGACCGACCGGTAAATTGAGAGCTTTGCTTTTCGGCTCAGCTCTCTCTTCACCACAACGGACCGGCACGGTGACCTGGCGTAGGCCTTACCAGGGAGGCTGAGGAGTTTGATCCCCCTGTAGTTGGAACACACCCTCCGGTCACCCTTCTTATGAAGGGGGACCACCACCCCAGTCTGCCAGTCCAGAGGCACTGTCCCCGACCGCCACGCAATGTTGAAGAGCCGTGTCAACCATGACAGCCCCACGACATCCAGAGATTTGAGGTACTCAGGGCGGATCCTATCCACCCCCGAAGCCTTGCCACCACGGAGCGTTTTAACCACCTCGGTGACTTCAGCCTGGGTGATGAAAGAGTCCAACCCCGAGTCCCCAGCCTCTGTTTCCACCAGGAAATGCGTGATGGCAGGATTGAGGAGATCCTCGAAGTACTCCTTCCACTGCCCGATAATGTCCCCAGTCGAGGTCAGCAGCCTCCCACCCCCACTATAAACAGTGTTGGTGAAGCACTGCTTCTCCCTCCTGAGGCGCCGGACGGTTTGCCAGAATCGCTTCGAGGCCAACCAGTAGTCCTTCTCCATGGCCTCACTGAACTCCTCCCAGGCCCGAGTTTTTGCCTCTGCCACAGCCCGGGCTGCAGCACGCTTGGCCTCACGGTACCCGTCAGCCGCTTCAGGAGTCCCACAAGCCAACCACAGCCGATAGGACTCCTTCTTCAGCTTGACAGCATCCCTTACCGCCGGTGTCCACCGGGTTCTGGGATTGCCGCCGCGACAGGCACCGCAGACCTTACGGCCGCAGCTACGGGCAGCAGCCTCGACAATAGATGCGGAGAACATGGTCCACTCAGACTCTATGTCTCCAACATCCCCCGGAATCTGGCCGAGGGTTCCACCAGGCCTTCCCAGCAGACCCTCACTATGCTCTTGGGCATGCCAAGTCTGTCCGGCTTTCTCCTCCTCCAGCGGATCCAACTCACCACCAGGTGGTCATCAGTGGACAGCTCAGCCCCTCTCTTCACCCGAGTGTCCAAAACATGCGGCCGAAGGTCTGATGATACGACAACAAAGTCGATCATTGGCCTCCTGCCTACGGTGTCCTGGTGCCAAGTGCACTGATGGACACCCTTATGCTTGAACATGTTGTTCATTATGGACAATCCGTGACTAGCACAGAAGCCCAATAACAAAACACCACTCGGATTCAGATCGGGGAGGCCATTCATCCTGATCACGCCTCTCCAGGTGTCACTGTCATTTCCCATGTGGGCGTTGAAGTCCCCCAGCAAAATAATGGAGTCCCTGGGAGGGGCACTATCCAGCACCTCTGACAGGGACACCAAGAAGGCCGGGTACTCCGCACTACCGTTCGGCCCGTAGGCCGAAACGACAGTCAGAGACCTATCCCCAACCCGAAGGCGCAGGGATGCGACCCTCTCATCCATTGGGGTAAACCCCAAACACACACCAGCCCGTGGGCCACTCCAGAGTAGAAGAGAGTCCAGCCCCTCTCCAGGAGATGGGTTCCAGAGCCCACGCTGTGTGTGGAAGTGAGCCCGACTATTTCTAGTCGATATCTCTCGACCTCCCGCACAAGCTCAGGCTCCTTCCCCCCCAGCGAGGTAACATTCCACGTCCCTAGAGCCAGCCTAACCATCCGGAGATCGGTCCGCCGAGGTCTCCACCTTCGTCCGCCACCCAATCCTCTTTGCACCGGCCCCTCACGGTTCCCCCTGCAGGTGGTGGACCCACTGGGGGATGGCCTCGCGTCTCTCGTTCGGGCTTGGCCCGGCCGGGTCCCTCGAAGAGCAACCCGGCCACCAGGTGCTCTCTGGCGATTCCAGACCCCAGGCCTGGCTCCAGGGTGGGACCCCGGCTCGGCCGTACTGGGCGACGTCACGTGCCTCGATTTTCTAGTCCTCATGAAGGATTCTTGAACTGCTCTTTGTCTGACCCATCACCTAGAGCCATGGGAGACCCTACCAGGGGCATTTAAGCCCCAGACAACATAGCCTCTAGGATCATTTGAGCACTCGAACCCCTCCACCACGTTAAGGTGGCAGTTCAAGGAGGGGTTCCTCCTTGAACTGCCTGTCTTGTTCCGGTACCAAAGAAAACTCACCCATCAGTCCTCAATGACTATAGACATGTTGACCTGACATCCCATATCATGAAGGTCCTAGAGAGGCTCCTGTTGGCCCACCTGAGTAAGTAAACAATGAACTATCAGGATCCCCTTCAGTTTGCTTATCGCTGTGGAGTTGGAGTTGAAGATGCCATCATACACCTGCTTCAACAAACCCATTGTTATCTGGATAAAGCCAGCAGCACTGTGAGGATCATGTTCTTTTATTTCTCCTGTGCATTTAACACAATCCAACCTGATTTGCTTTGTCAGAAACTCCAGAAGACTCAGGTGGAGGCCTCAACAATCTCGTGGATCAAAGGCCTCAACAATCTCCTGGATCAAACAGACCACAGTTTGTGAGACTGAAGGGTTGTGTGTCTAACCAGGTAGTCAGCAGCACAGGAGCACCACAGGGGACTGTACTCTCATCATTCCTCTTCACTCTGTACACCTCAGACTTCCAGTATAAGACAGACTCCTGTCACCTGCAGAAATACTCTGATGATTCGGCAGTTGTGGGTTGGATCAGAGACGGACAAGATGCTGAGTACAGGGAGCTGGTGGACCGCTTTGTGGCATGGTATGAAAACAATCATCTCATCTTAAACATGACTTAAACAAAGGAGATGACTGTAAATTTTAAGAGAAACAGGAATAAGTCAAAAACTATTTCCATAATGGGAGAAGAGGTGGAGATGATGGAGGAGTATAAATACCTCAGTGTTTACCTGGACAACAAACTAGAGTGGAGATGCAACTGTGAAGCCATCCTACAAGAAGGGACAGAGCAGACTGTAGACTCTTGAGGAAGCTTAGGTCCTTTGGTATTTGCAGCAAGATGCTGCATATCTTCTATAAGTCTGTTGTGGAGAGTGTGATCTCTTCTGCCATCATCTGCTGGGGAAGCAGCATCAGAGCCAGGGACTTAAAAAAGCTCAACAAGCTGATAAGAAGGCTGCCTCTGTTCTGGGGACTCCTCTGGAACCTCTGGAGATCATTGTGCAAAGAAGGATTCTTCATAAAATGAAGAACATTATGGAGAACCCTGAGCTTCTTCAGATGTGGTGTAAGACAGACCGCTACAGGAAATCCTTCCTGCCCACAGCCATCAGCATCAACAATGGCTCTTTGAAGAAACCTACATAATGAACAACAACAACATTTAATTTCCCTTTGGAATTATTAATGTTATGATTTTGGGTTGTTTGGTTTTTGGTTTCTGGGTTTTTCTTATATTCCTCAGTTTTTGAATCATGCTTCTGTTTATTATTTTTCTGGTTTCGTTGTAGTCTTGTTCATGTTTTGTCAAGTTTGTTTTTTGGTTCTGGTCATGTTTTTGTTTGTATTCAAGAGTCTCTGTTCTTGCTCCAGCCACGTTCTGTTCTGTCTGTTAATTATCTTTATCCGGTTCACCTGCTCCAAACTGATCTGTCTCCTAGCTCCACCTGGTTTACTCTCCATATATTCACTCCTGTTCAGTTGTTAATCGCGGAAACATTATCCAAATCATGCTCATGTCTTGTTGGTTGATCATGCTCAAGTCTTGTTTTTTTGGATCATGCCATGCCTGTCTAGCCAACCTATTTCTGTTTTGTTCCTGCCTCTTCTGAGAGTGAGTTTTTTTTATTTTTTTTTATCGTTTTTTACCTACCGTCATGCTCCCTACTTATCTGCATTCTGGGTTCCTCCGTTGCACAGAGCCTAACAATTAAACTATTTTTGAATTGAATTAAACCTCCATCCAAATGACCCCATGCCAAACTAATGCAAAAAATTAGAATATTGCGTAAAAGTTCAATAGTTTTTGGCAGTCATCTCAGAAAGTAAGACTCATATATTACATAGAATTATTACACATCAAGAGCCACCAAACTGTTTCTCAATGGTTCAAAGTCCTGTTTTCAGATTAAAGTAAATTCTGCATCTCATTTGGAAATCAAGGTCCCAGAATATGGAGGAAGAGTGGAGAGGCACAGAATCCACGTCACTTGAAGTCCTGGTGTTGGTCCAATGTGTTTTCTGAAGTCCACAGTCAATGCAGCCATCTACCAGAACATTTTAGGGCACTTCATGCTTCCCTCTGCTGACAAGCTATATGGAGATGCTGATTTTTTTTTTTTCCAGCATGACTTGATATCTGCCCACACTGCGAAAGGTACCAAAAGCTGGTGCAATGACTATAGTGTTTATGTTCTTGATTGACCAGCAAACTCCCCTGACCTGAACCTCATAAAGTATGGATGGGCTGTTGTTAAGAGGAAGATGAGAGACATCAGACCCAACAAGGCAGATGACCTGAAAGCAGCTGTCAAAGCAACCTGGGCTTCCATTACACCTATGCAGTGCCACAAGCTTACCGCCTCTGTGCCACACTGCATTGAAGCAGTAATTCATGCAAGAGGGGGCCCAACCAATATTGAGTGTATAGAAATGGGCATACTTTTCAGAAGCCTGACATTTGTGCTTAAAACATCTTTTTTTCATTGCTCTAATGTATTATTCTAGTTTTCTGAGACACTAAATTTTTGGTTCTCTTTACCTGTAAGCCATAATCACCAAAATTACAAGGAATAAAAGCTTGAAATGTTTTACTCTATGTGGAATGAATCTCTATAAAATAACCGTTTCACTTCAGAGAGACACTTCAGAGAGACAATTAGGGAAGGAAACACATACTCATACTCATCATCCCGTTGGTCAAATAAAGCACTATTAGCAACAAAAGCTCTGACGGAGTCTGGCAGAGAAGAGCAGGTTTCCTCTTTCAGTCTTATCACAAGTCTGTTAGATCGCACATCAAGACTCTCAGAGAGACTGGACACAGACAACTTCAACAGATGACCCAGCTTCACACAGCCTGCTTCTCTCATCTTAGATTTTAAAGTAACAGATGAAAACAGCCGTGATGAAATTAAATTATTTTCAAACAGAGGTTCTTCAAAAACCCACATCCCCTGGCATGATATCAGTCTTCCTCTCAAAGGTGAGAATCTGCCAAGCATTTAAAACCAATTGATAAAAAGGAGTAAGACCAGTTAAGTCCAAGGATCTTTGTCGTAGCAAAAAGAGATGTTTATCATATCCAATACGTCCTGCTTTCCTCAGAAGAAGACGTGCAGTATCCAACCATGGTAATCCAACACCATATAACAGTTTCTGCGCTGTCTGAAGCCTGAAAGCTGTGATCCGTGAAGTTATATCTATGAATCCTTGGCCTCCCTCTTCTACTGGTAAGTACAGGGCTGCAGCTCTCACCCAATGTCGTCCAGACCAGAAAAAAAAAACACTAGAGTCCTTTGAAGACGTTGTATGAGAGATAATGGTGGTGTTAACACTGTCAGTTTATGCCAGAGGGCCGAAGCAACCAAGTTATTAACTACCAAAACCCTTCCTCTGTAAGACAGCTGAGGCAGCAGCCGTTTCCATTTGGATAGTCTGGCACACACTCTCCATTAAACCCTCCCAATTTTTTCCTAAAAAGGTATCCGTCCCCAAAAAAACACCCAAGAATTTTAAACCTTGGTTAACCCAATGACTATTACCTGGTAATTTAGGTAGATCATTAGTCCATGGACCAATTTTTAAGGCAGAGCTTTTTTCCCAGTTCACTTTAGCTGAAGAAGCTTTTTCATAAAGTTCCAAACAATGTTGAAGACCCATAACATCATTCTGATTTTTAATAAAAATGTTTATATCATCAGCATAAGCAGAAACCACTAAACCTGGATAATTTGACAAACCTGGGATAATTACACCAGTTAGAGTAGAGCGCAGTTTGTGTAAAAGAGGTTCAACTCCAATAGAATACAACTGTCCCGATATGGGACGTCCTTGTCTAATACCTCTCTAAACTTTAACTGGACAGCTTAATCCTCCCCCAACTTCAATAACAAAAAACACTTCATTATACAAGAAACCCAACAAAGAAATAAACCCATCACCAAATCCAAAAGCTCTTAATGTTGAAACAAGAAAACAATAATCAACCCTATCAAAGGCTTTTTCCTGATCTAAAGAGATAATACCAACATCAGTTTCATAAAGTTTACAAATGTCAAACAAGTCTCTTAAAAGAAAAAGATTATCCATGATAGATCTGTCAGGTACACAATATGACCTCTGTGTATGATAAATTCAAGAATATTCTTCAACCTATTCGAAAACAGGGAGGGCAACGGGTCTCCAGTTTTTCAACAAAGTCAAGTCTTTTTTGGAAGTAAGGAAACAACAGCTTTTCAGCAGGATGGTGGCAAGATACCTGTCAAGGTGCACTCCTTCAGCACCTCCCACAAGTCCTCTCCCAACAGCCTCCAAAAATGTTTATACAAATCTGCAGGCAAATCATCTAGACCTGGAGTCTTGCCAAGAGCCATTTGTCCAGCAGCAGCAGTCAGTTCTTCCAATGAAACTTCAGCATCCAGAATTGCCTGATCTGCAGCGGAAAGTTGAGGAAGACCATCCAGTAGAGCCTCCACACAGCTTCTGTTACAGGCCTGCTGTCTAAAAAGGTCACTATAGAAAGTCACTGCATGCTCCTTCATGGTGGTGGGATCAGTGGTCAGAGTTCCATCTGGAAGCCTAATGGTGTGTTCACACCAAGTCTAAGTCAAGTCTAAAGTCTTTTGTTTTTGCACTTTAAGTGTGACTCCAGTCTAATGATGCGTTCACACCGAACGTGGATTCTGCGAATTTTTCATGTAATTTGTGTGCGGTTGCTCGCTTGACATTTCGCCTGAAATCCGCATGGCCAAATGTCAACAAACGGCAACGCTTTGCCGCTTCATCAAATAGGAGGAGCTTCCATCTGCTGCAAGCTGCTTTCAACTGAACATGCCGGACATGGATTTCACGGATAATTACGGTGTTTTACCTGTGGAGAGCCGAAAAACGCAGCCGATGTCAACGTCCCTGGGTTCACGAGATTCTCCAGGGACGGTAACAGTTCGGAGAGTCCCACCACCTACTCCAGGAGCTGCGTCTGGATGGCGGTCGATTTCAGCGGTACTTCTGTCTATCCAGGACCCAGTTCGAAGATCTGCTGCCCCGCGTTGGGAGACGAATCAGCCTCCGGGACACCAACTACCGGCGCTGTATCCCCGCTGCTGAACGCCTGTCCATCTGTCTTCGGTGAGTAAATAAATCTCAGCTCCATAAAAAAACAGCCGATTTTTAATGTCCACATCTCCTAAATATAAGATATTTGTGCCTAAACATATGGACGAAGACCGCCAAAATACACCGAGCAGCTGCTACTCCAGTCTCCTCACTGACTCTTCTCCAGGCCACGTCCTTTCTGTACTTGTCTCGGTAAAAGTAATTAGTTGAGTCATACAACTCTGGCTTGCTGCACACCGCCACTATGATCTGGTCCTCCTTCATAACTGACTTCTCCACTGCGGTCTTTCACTCTACGTCACAGCCACATCCAGTCCTTGATTGGCTGACGCGACGAGAATTTTGAAAAAAGTTCAGATTTTTCAACTCATCCACCGCTCTTGCGTCACTCGCAGCGCCTTTCGCACCACGTCCTTCGTCTCCTCCGCACCACGCCGCTCCTGAACGCGCCTTCTACATAGGGATAACATGTATATCGGCCGGCCCCATCCCGTTCGGTGTGAACGCACCATTAGACACATCATCTGCTTTGTCTGGCTGACATTTCTCTCCAAATTAAAAAAGAAGGATGTAGGGGCATCAATATCCTTAACGGCAGCAAACCTTGACTGAACTAAAGCCCCTTTAGGTCTTTCATGCAAGAAAAAACTTAACTGATCTTTCTTATGTATAAGCTGTTCATTATTAGTAATTTCTGTAACTACATAATTTTCTAACTGTATTATTTCAATTTCTGAATTCTGAATCACATTTTTAATTTTAATTGTAGAATGGCTTGTGTATTGTTGACAAAAAACTCTCACCTCCCACCAGCCAGTTAAGGATGTAAAACCTGATTTTCTTGTCTTCCATAGCTGCCAAAAATTACTAAAACTTTGGCAAAAAAAACTGTCTTGAAGTAGTTTAGTATTGAAATGCCAATAAGATCTGCATGTAGTAGTGGTTGAAAAAAGGAAATCCATACAAACTAAATGATGGTCAGAAAAACCAACTGGAAAAAAATAGGCAGTTGGATAGTCTATTTCTATGAATTTCTGAAATATATCTGTCCAACCTGGCCCCACTCACTGTCTTCTCCTTCATTTTTACCCATGTATATTGTTTAGCTTGCGGATGTTTAATCCTCCAAGCATCAACCAAATTAAGCTCTGATATCACCTGAGCTAATTTAGAGGATGATGGAAAATGAGGTTCTTCTCCTGTTTTATCTGTTGTAAAATTAATAGTGCAGTTCCAATCCCCACCCATCACAATACACTCATTTTGATTAGACTGCTGCAAAAAACTGTATATTTTCTCAAAAGTCTTCATCCTGTTTTCCCCCTGATTTGGTGCAAAAACATTAATAAAACAAAAAGAGAAACTTTCTATCTCTACTTTAATCCCCAGGACCATGCCTGGGATTAACTCAATACAGGAAATGATGTTAACATCCAGTCTTGGTGAAAATAAAAATGCTACACCAGCAGATGACCTGGTCTCATGAGACAAAAAGTATGTCCCTTTCCAACTCATACCCCACTCTACCTCATATTCATGATCTGTATGTGTCTCTTGTAAAAACACAACATCAAGCTTCTTTTGAAAAATCAGCTTTAAACTAACCATCCTTTTCTGTGGATCCCTCCCACCATTGATGTTTAATGATCCCACCCTGATATTATTCATACAGGTGAAATGGAGAGGGAAAACAGACAGAAACAGCAAAAATAAGACCACCCAGTGTATTATAATCATAGTCTTATTTCTATATTTTTAACCATTTTGAACCTTCTCCTTTGTTTGCTAATTGTTTCCAGACATTTGTCATGTGCTTTTTTAAATGGAACCGTTTATTTTTCGTCTAACATTTTAAAACCTACTATTTTCTGTATCATGAGAGCGCTCTTGATAAATTTTTCACCAGGAAAAAAATCAAGACCTTTAACATGTTTTTCAAAAGTTTCATCAAGGAAAGCATTGATTTCATTCAAAGTGTACAAATCACCACTGGATGTTCGGAATCTGCTATTGAAATGCTGTCTGAATCACTGTCATACTCCATATTTTCTACCTGTGCGTCTTCAGCTGCAGGCTGGGCCGCTACCCAGGAGGGGGAGCAGGCAGCATCGCTGCCTCAGCAGCACCAGGGTTCAAGTTAGCTGTAGGATCTGTTTCTAAATCAAGATTGCCACAGATTGGGGAATCTTTTGGAACCCTGTTTCCAATTTTCTCAAGGTCATTCTTAACTGGCTGTATATCCAGATCGCCGCTTCCCTCCCCAGCATCAGAGACAGTTGACGGGGGAGGCACCCCCTCCTCAACAGCCGGAGGAACACCAACAGCCATCGACGCTTCTGCATTTGGATTTATCTCAACCTGCCTTGTCGGGTTTTTGTGCAGGCAAGCGGCTCGTTTATGTCCGATATCCCCACACTCAAAACATTTCATGTTCGGTGCTCGCATAAACCATATAAGATCGTTCCTCATATTTAACTCTGAAAGAGACTTCCAGCTTTTGTGAAGCAGAGTTTAGAAACATAAACACCTGTCTCCTAAAAGATTGAACATGTTTTAGTTTATCATCCTTACATCCCAAACCCACAGTTTTGAAACCGTTGGCAAGTTTTCCAAAAGCTGGAGTTCTTTCTCCAGCAAGTTATTCGGAATGAAGGGCGGCACACCCGAAACAACCACCTGGGTGGAGGGCACTGCAAGCGGGGACACCTGCAGGTATTCTCCGCCTCTTGTCACCCCGCTGACAATCAACTGAGTAACAAAGTGCTCTTCTTTCATAAAAAACACTCCTCCCTTATGCATTCTCGAAGGATAAATTAAATTGATGTGACCGACAATATCTCCTACAGCCAGGAGAACTGTCTCAACTGAGATTGACGGGTCAGGTTGAATCTGAAGACCATTCCTTAAGGAGAGGGGCGGCGCCCCTAAAGACGCCATCCCCGAAAACAAACAACGCTACAAGCTCTAAAAAAAAAAAAACACCAAGAACTCCGAGACTTAGAATCAGTACAAAATAAAGGATATTAAAAAAACAACACATAAAAAAAATTAAAGGTCAGAAAAACTGTTAGAGACAACTCTTTCACTCTCTCAGACTCACCACGTGCAGCCTAACCGTCACCAACACACTCCCAGCATGCAACACAGAGACAGAGAGACAGAGAGACAGAGAGAGAGAGAGAGAGAATGGTGAACTGGTCCTCCCCTTTAAAATAGCATTAGGGACAGGAGAAGAGGGGTTACAGGGCAGTTAACTTAGTTTGTTCCAAGGGGTTGGAGGTGAGGTGGTTCAGAAAAAAAGTCAAATTACAAAATACTATAAAATGAGCATTCAATAGGAGTGTTTATACATTTAAAAAGGCTTTTGACTGCATAGATCATAAGACCTTACTAAGAAGCTGGCTAATCCGGGGATTTGAGGTGTAGCATACAAAGCACATAGTTACATTTAAACTCAAGGTTGAGCTGAGTAAACTACATGCTACTCTACCTGCTTTTTCCTGGCATGCCTCCCAAACAGCTAGTGGGCCTGTGGATAGCATCTAGTGGTTATTATGGAAATTTCCTTAACCCAAAATACCACTCTTTGCTTCAGTTCAATAACAGTCAGCGTTGGAGATTTTTTTAGCTACTATGCCATCCTGCTTACAGCAAGTGGAGGCAAGATAAATAAGGTTACTGGTACCAATAATTACATATACTGTTTCTTTAGTTGATTTTTTTCCCACACTAAATAAATGCATTCAAATTAATGTTTGTATACATCCATAATAAATGACCTTCTTTAACATGTAGGATATATGTTTCAAAGCTAGTTATATTGTTTATGGTTAGTGAGTTAGGAGTCTTTTCACCTTTTCTGTGGGTGAAGCCCAAAGATAAAAAAAATTGTCTGAAATAAAATACATTTACTATGTGAGTGTTAAAAATATTTAGCCACAGTTTGATTTCTAACAACTTGACTAACTTAGTTAAACAAGATTTTATTTAAATTGTTGTAAATGTTTGCAATTAGGCATGTCACTAATTGCTGAAAAACTGGATAAATTGCATGACTTTGCTTTATTTTGTGAAGATAAATTCTGATTTAGGCAGTTGATTTCTCTTTATTAGTAGTCACATTACATCATCTTGTCTGTGATCAGATCTTCCCCTTTTAGACTGCTGGGTTTCTCCACTCCCTGATGGAATTGTCCTAATGGAGTCAATGAACCTGGAAGATTAGATTGGGTTGTTGCACAGTTTATCAGGTTGATTTCTTAATGTGGGGCCTTTCCTGTGTGTGAGTGTTTGTGTGGGGGTGTGTGTGGGTCCAATTTTAATTGCTGGCAAGCTCCGGCTCCTCAGTATTCATTTAACTCTCTGAGGTTTCTCTCATTTAATCACGCTTGGATTTTTGTATTTTAATGTATTTTTTTTTTTCAAAATGATTCAGCAATGACAACACAATTGAGCTTACCTACATAGAAGACTAGTAGAACACTGAGAAAATATCCCAATGGGTTTCTTGAAAGCAGTTGATACCATCAGCTCCTATAATAGTATTCATTTAAAATTGGTGCTCTATCACTGATCCACAAGGTGCCTCAATTATTGGCAAAATTTTTGAACAGATACAAACTTTAAACACTTAAGATAGTTGGTTAATGTTGGTGATTTGTTGGTTTGTATATTACATGGAGGATCGTTGTAACCCTGTAAAAAATAACGTTTTCCTCTGTGTGGTGTAGGGCCCAGCCACGTGGAGAACAAAAAGGACTACAACCCAAAGAACAAAAGAGAATGGTAAAAACTCTGAATCCGAGAATGCACAGCTCCCAGGAAGACGGAGTTTTACAACTGGTTTCCCTTTATCTCCTTTCACTAACCTGCAAGATGTCTGCATAATGCTTAAAATGTGCTAAATTGTGTCTCTTCTGTTTGCTCTGAGATCGGCCATAGTGCTCATACAAACAGTAATATTTCAATTTATGGTATTTAAAAGTACACAAGGGACTTTTGGAATCAATTGTCCAAAAGGTAATTGATCTCTAATTCAGCAAATTATTTTGAGACATGAACAAGACCCTGAGATACTGGATTTCTCTGCTTGAGGCAGGAGCTCTCCTCTAACCTGAAGAGGGCAAGCCACCCTTTTCTGGTCGAGAAACATGGCCTTGGACTTAAAGGAGCTGAGCCTCATCCCAGCTGCTTCATACTTGGCTGCGAACCGCCCCAGTGCATGTTGTAAATCTTGGCTAGAGGGGGCCAATAGGACCATGTCATCTGCAAAAAGATGAAACAAAATCCACTGGACCTCAAACCAGACCCCCTCCAGCCCTTGGCTGCGCCCAGAAATCCTGTCCATGTCCTAAATCGGACCTGTTCCCGGACTTAGTGCAGGCAATGCAGACCAAGTTCCTAAAAAAGGGCCCCCAAATCCATTCTCATGGAGTGCCCCCACAGGGCATCATAAGGGACACAGTTGAATGCCTTCTCCAGGTCCACAAAACACATGTGGACCGGTTGGGTAAACTCCCATGAACACTTGAGCACCCTGTAGACAGTGTAGAGCTGGTCAGGTGTTCCACTGCTGGGACGAAAATCACACTGCTCCTCCTGAAGCTGTGGTTTGACTCTCCTCCCCAATATCCTGGTATAGGCCATACCAGGGAGGCTGCGATGTGTGATCTCTCTGTAGTTGGAACACACCCTCCAGTGTGGTCTGCCACCCTGGTCTGCCAGTCAGCCACCACAGCCCCACAACATCCAGAGACTTGAGGATCTCATCCACCTTCAAAGCCTTGCCACTTTGGAGATTTTTGACCACATCAGTGACTTCAGTCTGGGTCATGAACGAATCTGACTTCGAATCCCCAGTCTGTGCTTCCACCAGGGAAGGTGGGACGTCGGGATTGAGGAGATCCTTGAAGTACTCCTTCGACCGCCCGATAATCTCCCAAGTCGAGGTCAGCAGCTCTTCACCCCCACTGTAAAGGGTGTTGGCGAAGCACTGCTTCCCTCTCCTGAGGTGCTGGACGGTTTGCCAGAATCGCTTCAAAGCCGACTGGAAGGCCTTCTCATGGCCTCACCGAACCCCTCCCAGGCCTGTGTTTTTGCCTCTGCCAGAGCCCAGGCCGCAGCACGCTTCACCTCACAGTACCTGATGGCCACCTAAGGAGTCCCACAAGCCAACCACAGCCGATAGGACTCCTTCTTCAGCTTGACAGCATCCCTTACTGCCAGTGTCCACCACCAGGTTTGGGGATACGGCCACAGCTATGGGCGGCAACATCGACAATAGAGGACTAGAACATAGTCCACTCGGACTCTATGTCTTCAACCTCCCCCAGAATCTGGTCAAAGCTCTTCCGGATGTGGTGTTGAATACATCCCTGGCCGAGGGCACCACCAGATGTTCCCAGGAAACCCTCATTATACGTTTGGGCTTGCCAAGTCGGTCCGGCTTCCTCCACTTCCATCAGATCCAACCGATCACCGATCGCCACGTGGTGTTATGGTGGACAGCAAGGTGGACACACTTGAGTGTCCAAGACATGCGGTCGAAGGTCTGAAGACACGACTACAAAGCTGATCATCAACCTCATGCCAAGGGTTCTTGGTGCCAAGTGCACTGATGAACACCGTTATGCTTGAAAATGGTGTTCTGTATGGACAATCCATTACCTACATGGGCGTTAGTCCCCCAGCAGAATGACGGAGTCCCCGAGAGGAATGGCGATGCAACAAGCCAACCCACCCCAGCCCACTGCCTCTTCCTGTGGTCCACGACAGAGTAGAAGAAAGTCCAGCCTCTCTCGAGGAGCTGGGTTCCTGAGCCCACACTGTGCGTGGAGGTGAGCCCGACTATTTCTAGCCGATATCTCTTGACCTCCCACACAAGCTCAGGATCTATCTGCCCCAGCGAGGTGACATTACACTTCCCTAGAGCCAGTGTAAGCATTTGGAGATCGGGTCATCGATGTCTGCCTTGGTCCACTGCCTGATCCTCTTTGCACCAGTCCCTCATGGTTCCCCCTGCAGGTGGTGAACCCACTGGGGGATGGCCTCGCATCTCTTATTCGGGCTTGGCCAGGTGCTCGCCAACGAGTCCCGACCCTAGGCCTAGATCAAGGGTGGGACCCCGGCTCTGCCGTACTGGGCGACGTCATGTGCCTCGATGTCTTTGTCTCCCTGTCACCCAGAGCCTGTTTGCCATGGGAGACCCTACCAGGGGCATTTAAGCCCCTGGACAACATAGCCTCTAGGATCATTCGAGCACTCAAACCCCTCCACCATGTTAAGGTGGCAGTTCAAGGAGGGATGACGGGGAGGATGGAACGAGAGATCGACAGATGGATTGGTGCGGCTGCTGCAATGAGAACGCTGTGCGGGTCCATTGTGGTGAAGAGAGAGCTGAGCCTAAAAGCGAAGCACTCGATTTACCGGTCAGTCTACGTTCCTACCCTCACTTATGGGCATTAACTTTGGGTCATGACTCAAAGAACGAGATCCCGGATACATGCGGCTGAAACGAGCTTCCTCTGCAGGGTGACCGGGTACTCCCTTAGAGATAAGGTGGGGAGCTCGGCCATCTGGGAGGATCTCGGAGTATAGCCGCTGCTCCTCTACATTGAGAGGAGTTAGTTAAGGTGGCTCGGGCATCTGTATCAGATGTACATATATATGCACAACTGACTTTACAATTGTGCATATTGTAATTAGAATTTGGATTAATTCCAATTAATCAAAAGAAACCTTTTTTCTTAAACACATACACTGAACTGTGAAATGGCTGCATCTTTTTATTGGTTTCAGTTCTAATCTTCTGTTTCCTTTTATTCTGTAGTTTATTAGTTTTCCTTACTCTTTTCGTTTTTACTTCGTAGTTTAGTTGAGTGGTACTAGCATGGTTAAAGAGTTTCTTGACTAATGTATTTTAACTGGAAGTTAAAATATTTTGTTGAAAAAAACCTTGTATTTTGGAGAGAAGTTGTTTGTATTTGATACAAACAACTTCACCCGGCACACTGTATAGGTGTGCAGGGTTGCGGTTTCAGAACGCCGGTGCACAAATTCACTCCTTTATCTGTTCTATAATACTACACCTCACCAGGCAGGTATTCATAAAATAGTAATTGACAGAGACTGTGTCATGAACGGCTCTTGGAGTGGACACAAATACAGACAGGCAGGAGCAGATTGGTGAAAATAAGAATGTTTAAAAAATAAACAAAAACTTACCAGGTAAACAGAAGCAAACATGGAGCAGAAGCAAAATGGTTTGGACATGAAACTGGCTTGGCTTGACAAAAACAGTTGTGGACAGCAGAGCAGATGTGACGAATAAACCTGCAAGGAACAAACAGAACTAAGTAGTATATATAGTCTATGGCACAGGTGATGCAAGGGAACTAATTTACAAAGTGCAGGTGGACCAAATGAAGCTGATTGCGTGCTGACTGTGGCAGGGAGTGGAAACAAGACATAGCTGAAACAAAAGAGGAAAACAAGGACACAGTCAAACCAAAGGAACATCTTACAGATAAAGCAGAACACAAACTGAAATACACTATAAACAGAATACAAGAATCATAAGAAACTAAACCTAAGGAAAGGACTAAAGCACCACCTGGAAAACAATGATCAGAAGCAAAATCCAAAAACCAACTTGTAAATCAGAGAAAAACCCAAAAACTCAAACACATTTAAATAATAGCAGACTGAGAGCTGTTTGATTATTATTTGCTGATAAACAGTTGGTGTTCTGAGTTGATAATTTTGATCAAAATTACTAACTTTTTAATAATTGCCTTTGGCACCTAATAGTTATTCATAACCAAATCAAACCCATTGTTGCATAACATTGGGAACATTTTGATCTGATTCAGGGTCTCTGCAAAATGTCTTAAATAAGCACAGTTTTCCATTAAAGGTGTTAAATTACATTTTGTTAGGTGTTAAAATACATTTGTGTGTTGGTTTTTCCATTGTCTCTTCTAAGGAATTTTGTCATTGATTCATTCCATATGTTGTGGTTCTGATTGATGAATTTAGGCATTATCATTCTTTGACAAAACTACAGAGCCTTTGATTGAGGTTAGTAAACAGCCCTGTTAAAATGTATTTAAAGTCGAACATTCAGCCTCATGGTGAACGCCTGAAAAAAGAACCCCCCTCAAAAACTAGATGATTACAATTTCTTTAGGAAAAGAGAAACCAAAACATCCTTGTTAGGTATTTAGAACTGTTGTCATGAAAAAATGTGCATATTTATCAAGGTTTAGCTTGAAATGAGGAATTTCACAAGCTGATCAAAACTCATCTAAAACTGATGTTAAAGTTACTGTTTATGCTGTTTTTGAAGGCATTGAAGCTAGGTAGCCTTTGGGTGTAAAAACTCTGGAGTCACCTGCTAGAGATAAAACAAGTTTCAGTGGATGGTTCGATTAACTTGCTTTTTTTTAATTAGCTAAGTTTAAGCTACTACATGGGTAAGGTATGAGTGAAATAAATTATTTAATTAATTTAATTATTTTTGCATAGATCCTAGAAAATGTTATTTATAATGGCCTGAAAAGTTTTTAATTCCACTTGCTGTAAGGTGAAAAAACCCTTTTAGTAATGTATTATTTATGCATTGTGCTATTTTTTCATTTTGTTTTATCCAAGGTAAAGTTATTATATAGCAAAGAAATTGAGTACAACAACAATATGTTGTTTCTTAACTTCTAATCTTCCACAAGTGCATTTGCTGCTAATTTGATAGTTTAAACTCTGTACGAGTTTGGAAACAGTTGCCATTATTAGTCAATAAAACTTTGAAAGTAAACTTACATTTCATTGTGTTACCTTTTTGCAATTAGACACGAAAAAAAATGTTAATTGTATTTATTTGAATGATTATATGTATGACATGTAATACATTTAATAAGGTTAATTGGTTGTTTTTATTATTTTGCAGTCACTTCCATGGGTGGTTTATTTGCAAAAAATGTGTGACCAAAAGATTTTTTTTGGTTATAACTCAACAGTTAAAAAGGAAACTCTAACTGCAAAAAAACAATTTCTGTCATCAAAGTAAACATGCATTTGACTTTAATTTTACAAAATGTTTCCTAAAAATATTTGTGCTGCAAAATAGCAGCAATCTCTATAAAAAAAAAAAAAACAAAACAATGATTTATGCATTGATTTATTTGATTTGCATGACGATTTGGTGAAATATATGAAACCATCCTATCATGATAATGATTAATTTACTGCCTAGGGGTGGTATTAATCACTTTGGCATTTGGTCTATAGCAGGGTTCATCCACAGACTCAGCCCTACTTTGTTCTAAATACTAATTAGAAGATAATTGCATTCATTTTTTTGGACAATTCCACGTTGATGTATATGATTACCTACTGTTTTCATGAAATTGAAACTATTAGAGTTTGACATTTTATGCAAAACAAAACTCACATACAAGCCTAGAATAACTGTATACACTGAAGACAGTATATGAGCTAAATTATCAGGTAATTTAGGCATGTTTGGAGAGACTGCAGCAATAACAGTTTAAAATTTACTTAACATAAACAAAACTTTAAAACTGCTGGCGGATTGTTTATCAGTATTTCAATATAAGTTCAATCCACTTCATGTGTAGCATTAGCTGGAACTGAATTTACAGGGTTAAACCACATGATAAAACCAATTGCTCATAGACTTGCATTGTTTGAGAGATGTGACAAAAAGTGTTCACTGACCCTTATTGGTAAATGTGGGCAAATTATATGCAGAAAAGTTTTTTTAAAAACATTAACATTTTAAAAAAACTAACATCAGCTACTGTGCCTCTTTTGTAAGAGAAAATGGAGTACTGAAATCCTCTGACACGTGTGTGAGGAGAACGTGCAACCTCCATTCAGATAAGACCTATAGATAGGATGCAAACCTAGAACCTTGTGTTGCAAAGCAAAAGTGCTAATAACTGTTCCACCATCGAGCTTCCAAAATGATTTTTTTCCGGGGTAAAGTCCTGGATTGTTAGGTGTGCAACTTGTTGCATTTCAGAATCAGAATCAGAATCAGAATCAGCTTTATTGCCAAGTTTGTACATACAAACAAGGAATTTGACTCCGGTACACTTTGCTCTTTGGTTTTGTTTTTGCACTACAGAATATACATATTTACAATGTACAATATACACATATATAAATAAAAAGGTGCATTTGCAACATCTGTATGCTGTTGTTTTGTATTTTATTGAATGTTCAACAGAGAAACAGCCTGGGGGAAGAAACTGTCTCTGTGGCGGCTGGTTTTTATGAACAGCGCTCTGTAGCGTCGGCCTGAAGGCAGAACTCTAAACAGTTTATGTGCAGGGTGTGTGGGGTCTGCAGAGATTTTAGCAGCTCTTTTTCTGACCCTAGACCTGTATAAGTCTTGGATGGAGGGAAGGTCAGCCCTGATGATTCTCTCTGCAGACCTGATTGTTCGTTGCAGTCTGGACCTGTCCTGTTTTGTGGATGAACCGAACCACACGGAGATGGATGAAGACAGGACAGACTGAATGATGGCAGTGTAGAAGATGACCAGCAGCTCCTGTGGAAGGTTGAACTTCTTAAGTTGCCTCAGGAAGTACAGTCTCTGCTGGGCCTTCTTCCGAACAGTGTCTTTGTGTGAAGACCATCTCAGGTCCTCAGAGATGGTGGTTCCTAAGAACCTGAAGTGATCCACAGCCGACACGGTGTTGTTGAGGATGGTGAGGGGGGTGTATGGAGGTGGTTTTTTCCGAAAGTCCACCACCATCTCCACAGTCTTGAGTGGGTTTAGCTCCAGGTAGTTCTGACTACACCAGTGTACCAGCCGATCCACCTCCTGTCTGTATGCAGACTCATCACCGTCCTGGATCAGTCCAATGACAGTGGTGTCATCTGCAAATTTCAGGAGTTTCACGGACGAGTCTGCTGAGGTGCAGTCATTTGTGTACAGGGAGAAGAGGAGTGGGGATAGAACACACCCCTGGGGGGCACCAGTACTTATTGATCTGGTTCGGGAGAAGATGCTCCCCAGTCTCACCTGCTGCTGTCGGTCCGTCAGGAAGCTGTTGATCCACTGACAGGTGGAGGCTGGGACGTTGAGCTGGGTGAGCTTCTGGTGGAGGATGTCTGGTATGATGGTGTTGAAGGCCGAGGATGCAGGATGAAGTGTAGACCTAAGTTAACAGCATCATCTGCAGACCTGTTTGCTCGGTACGCAAACTGCAGGGCATCCAGTTAGAGGCCTGTGATGTCTTTCAGGTGCTTCACACCAGCCGCTCAAAGGATTTCATGACCACAGACGTCAGGGCTACAGGCCTGTAGTCATTTAATCCTAGGATGTGGGTTTCTTGGGCACTGGGATGATGGTGGATCGTTTGAAGCAGGAGGGGACCTCACACTTCTCCAGTGACTTGTTGAAGATCCGGGTGAAGATTGGAGCGAGTTGATTTGCACAGGCTTTCAGGCATGATGGGGAGACATTATCAGGTCCTCCAGCTTTCTTTGTTTTCATGCGCTGAAAGAGCCTGTTTACATCTTCCTCAGAGATCTTTAGTGCAGGCAAGGATCTGAAGGTAGGGGTTGGTTGCTTTACTGGTCAAACGTGTTCCTGAATGGGATGTGGAGGAGTTGGTTTGAGGTGTGAATGGCTTCTTGTCATGTCTGCAGTAGAAGCCATTCAGACGGTTTGGCCAGGCAAGGACTTTGTTCAGGAAGGGTGTGGGGCTTCTGTAGGCAGTCAGGTTTCTCAGAGCAGTCCATACAGCCGAAGTGTCACCAGTAGAAAGGCTGTTTTTCAGCTTGTCACTATAGCTTCTCTTGGCTGCTTTGATCTCCTTTGTTAGTCTGTTCCTGGCCTGCCTGTACCGCGCCCAATCTCCACTGCTGTGAGCTTCTTCCTTGTCCCTGCGCAGATTCCTGAGATGTGGAGTGAACCATGGCTTGTTGTTCCCAAAGGTGCAGAAGGTCTTGGTCTGCACACACATGTTCTCACAGAAACTGATGTATGATGTCACCACATCAGTTAGTTCGTTTAAATCAGTGGCTGAGGTTTCAAAAACAGTCCAGTCTGTGCATTTAAAGCAGCCCTGTAGCATCTGCTTCGATTCCTCAGTCCACTTTTTAACAGTGTGAACCACAGGTTTGGAAGCTCTTAGTTTCTGTCTGTAAGTTGGGATGAGGTGGATAAGGCAATGATCCGAGAAACCCAGAGCAGCCCTGGTAACAGCATGGTATGAGTCCTTAAAAGCTGTGTAACAGTGGTCCAGTGTGTTTTTGTCTCTGGTGGGACACTTAATATGCTGTCTGTATTTTGGGAGCTCATTAGAGAGATCTGCGCTGTTAAAATCTCCCAGTATTATAATGAAAGAGTCAGGGTGTTTTTTCTCCACGTCTGTAATCAGCTCAGCAAGATGTTTTCCACGGCAGAAGTGCAGCCATGCGGAGGAAAATATGAGCCGATTATTATAAACGAGGAAAACTCTCTCGGTGAGTAAAACGGTTTACAGATTATGGAGAATGACTCCAGATCCGGACTACATGTTTTCCCCAGCACTTTTATGTCTCTGCACCAACCTTCGTTTATATAAAAGCAGATTCCGCCTCCTTCCTCCTCGCTTCTTCCCTGATAGCTCCGCGCTGCGATCCGCTCTGAGCACACATTTCTGCTGACTTCCTCCTTCCAAAGGACAAATAGCATGAACTGGAATTGGAGCGAGAGACTTTGCTAAGTACTAGACATTTAGCATCTGCCATTGGTTAATGACTTACAGCACAACCTGACTGAAACTTGAAAACTGATTAAAACCTACAAACCTTGCTCTATCCCTTCAACATTTGTTGCAGAGCATCTTCAAATATTGGACTTCCACACATCTAGATGAGTTGTAAGTCAGTTTTTGGGAGTTTTGTTTTTGGTTTACTCCAATATTAATTTGGATCCTGGCCTTCAAGCAGTTCCTCCTCAGTAGTCAAAGGAACATGTACTAAATCGTTTGAGGGTCTTCAAAGTGTGTTGCTAAAAAATGTAGTGTTAATGTTGATGCATTATGTCCTCCTGAGAAGCAGTTTTTTTTTTCCTTTACACTATACCCTAAGGAAAAAAGTCTTTGGAAAGTTCAAGAAACACCAGTGTTTCTATGCCTCATGAAACTAGCATCACAGACTAATGTAGGCATGTTATCTAAGCCAGAGGAGTTGGCATTGATGTTTAGCCCTAAACATTGAATTTTTGCCAAATATATCTACTAATAAACTTAGTGTTACCTTGCTGGGCATCTAAATTTGGTCTATTAAAATAAGATAATATTTTTTTCCTTGCAAACTGTTTGTGATTTTAGAAAACATCAGACACTATATAATCACTAAATCAAATCCTTAAGATGTGATATCTGATTACCGTTATTGACTTGTAAGTTAAATATTTTGATTCTGTAATATCCAAGATGCTTGAATTCCTCTACTTGGCGCTGGGACTGAGCTTTCAGCCAGAGGGAGCAGCTTTCATTCTTTCTCCTGGAGAACCATGGCCTCAGACTAGGAGGACCTCACTCTCATCCCTGCTTGCCTCACACTGGATCGTGAACTGCTTCAGGGCATGTTAAACGTCATGGCCTTAAGCTGCAAGGAGAACCACATCGGCAAAGCAAAAATGTGACCATGAGGTGCCCAAACCAGATATCCTTCTCTTCACGACTACACTTTAAGATCCTGTCCTAACAGGGTTTTTGCAATACTTTTAAGATTTTCTAGTTAGTGAAGCATTAACAGATCACATGTCCAAACCCCTTCTAAACCCACCTACAAAAGGGAGGGAAAGAAAACCAAAACACACATACACACCCAAACAGTACATACCTAACCCTAAGCCTCACCTAAACTCAATTCACGCCTTAGTCCTAAATCAACAAACAGACCTCACTTTGCTTGTGAATGCGAAAAATGGTCCTCACTCAGCCACACAAACAAGAACAAACACACACATACACACGAACAGACAAAACTTGATACTGATGGCCGCAATTTTATACATTCTAACAACCTTTGTATATGATTCTATGCAGAATCCAAAACTTTTATAGTGTCTATATAGGTCAAGTAAGGCTGCCAAATCTTAACAAAAGTTTTATAGTTGTTACATAGAATGTAAGTGATCTTTTCAAGTGGGACACAATCTCTGAGATCCATCTAGAAAAAGAGAGGAGTCGGACATCCACGTAATAGTTATTCACTTTCTGGCAACGCAAAGAGTGAATTCCAAGAACTTCTGTTGGCTTTTGCTTTATTATGCACCAACATTTGAGTTCCCTAATAAACATAATGGAAATTGTATCTCTAAAATAAAAATGTTGGAAAAGTTCATGGAGAACGATTCATCTTTTTGCAAAACCATGACTGCCTATGAATCTACCCTCTTCAATGTCACATATAAAGCACAGACTGGATAATATGGGGGACCAATCCTACCATATTGAGGAATACTTATAAAAATAAATAAATGACTGAATAAAATCACTACTGGGCCAAAAACTAGCTAGACATATAAAATAGAGTGCCAATAAATGCAACAAAAAATACAAATAAGAGATCCATTCAGTAATTGATCAGTTGATTAGATATACAAATATATTTCTATGGTAATCTTTGACTCTTTTAAATTATCTTTTTGCTATTAAACAACTAATTTTCAATATTTTTTTTCTCTTAAAATCTATATTTTTCCATTGTTTTTTAATACAGGTGAATTTTTTGCTTTTTTTCCCAGAGCTTTTTTTTCTTTTATATTTCTTACCACCCAAATATATTTAAAACATGTTTTTTTTCTTTAATAATATATTACTTTTCAAATTATTTTACTGTCCATCTTTTCTTAAGCACTGATATATTTACCCTTCTAATATATCCCTGTCACATTTTCTTACTCAACAGATTTCTGTGAGCCAATTTTTTTCCATCTTTCTTTTTTAGTTCCTGGGTGGCTGTATTGTCTTTACTTCCTCAATGTGCAGCTGGGAATGTAAAATGAACAGGAAGGGGAGAGGCAGAGAGGGTGGTCTTTGCAACAATACTGAAGTATTTTCTCAGAATCGACAGGATCCAGTAAACGATCCCGACTAAACTAAAAGTTCTATGAACCACCAAATCCACAACACTTCTGACTTCTTTATCAACAACTCAACCAATAGGTAAAAGGCTGTGGCAGTGATGCTGTTCCAAAGACCACCTCCTCTGTCTCTATCCTGTTCATTTTTACATTTCCAGCAGCATGTTGAGGTGGAAAAGACAATCCAGTGATCAAGGAATGTAAAAAAGAAAGATGAAAATAAATAGGCTCAGGGATCCAATTATTGAATAAATCTCTAATTTATATGTCTAGCTACTTTTTGGCCACGTAATTATTTTCATTTATTTATTCCTCTATGTATTCTTACTTATGGCAGCTTTGGTCATCTATAGGATAACTCCGGTCTATATTTATGTAATTTTTGTAGCATAATGTAAGTTTGGTGGAGAAAGTTGTAATGGGTCTGTCCATTTGTAAACATTAGGCAGGTAAACTTTCTTTAAGGTCATGCACACCAATATAAATCATCATATATAAATATTTGGACAGCCAAGTAATTCTTTTTCAGGTTAGGTAGTTTAATACCACCAAATTCATAATCCCAAGTGAGGTTTTGTAATGAGAGTCGATGAGATACTGCAACCAAGGTAGTATATTCATTTCAATGCAATTTATTCTACCAATCAAAGTAATAGGAAATGCTTCTGTTTTTGTAAGTCCTCAACTACCTGGTTACTCAGTGACAAATATTTGAGTTTGTACAGATTTTTAACATTCTTACCAACCATAATCCCAAGGTATCTTACAAGTGACCTTTTCTTGAAAATTGGATCAACAATCCCTGTCTGCCAATCTACAGGTGCTGTTGCCATCTTTCCAACTAATTGGCAATCTCCATGATGACTTCCAAGTATGTGGGTTTTCTGCTTATCATTCAGTGACAAATCTGCAACTCAAAAATTATTTAGTTTTTTTTCAATTTATGTGACTGTTCATCTATAGTTTTCAAAACATCCACTTTTTAAAGCCATATAAAGTACTATATTATATCCTTTAGTATCAAGACTTTTATCCTCTTGCCATTCTTATAGTTTTAAAGGTCCACAGGTGTGAATTTCTAGTTTTCTGTCTGTAAGAACTTTTTTGTTTTTTCCCCTTTCAACAGGTGGGTTCAGCTGTCCACAAAGAAAATCAAAGCTGTTCCCTGTCGCCATCATTTCATTTCATGTGCGCTCCCTTTTTTTGTCTCCCACCCACCCTCTTCAGAGATGCCTGCTAAGATGAAAGAGGCAGACGAGAACACAGAAAGAAGGCTCCGGTGTCGATGTTCTTCACAGCTGACAAATGTCAATGTCGGGAAAACCTCCATGTAAACACAAACAGGCACTTTATTCATAATATATAGAGCCTCTTTAAATCCTTCATAGCACAAAGCTTGGTTTCCTGCTTAGGCTTGTATTGGTGACCAGTAAGCACTTACACTTACACACACACACACCACACACACACACACACACACACACACACACACAACACACACAGACAGAGAGAACAAACGTCATCTGGTATTTGGCTGAAGACTGGGATAGCAAAGCGGAAGAAAGGTTAGCTAAAGGTCTGCCCCCTGAATACAAACAGAAAGGGACATAAAAAAAAATTGTGTGAGACAAAGTCTTCTCGTCTCAATCAGGCTGGTAAATAGTGTAATACCTTTTTTTAAATTAGTCACTAATAGGAGCACAATAATAGGAGAGCCACTTCAGTGCAGGAGAGGGAAGAGTAGCATAATAGAAGTGGGATTGCCTTTTTCACCAGCTGAGCCCTGTGGCTTTTTTTTCTGTCTTCTTTTATTTTTCCAGCGGCGGGGATAAAAGGGCCAATTAGCAATAAAGAATTTTTTTGTGTGCTAGCCACCTTTGTATTTTGGGCTGCATGGTGTGGCAGTTGTTCACACTGCTGCCTTGAAATGAGAAGGTCCTGGTGTTTGCATGTTTTCCCTGTGCATGCATGGGAACTTCAGTATCCTTACACAGTCCAAAAACGTGCACTCGCGACCTATCCAGGTTGTGCGCTGTTTCCCATCCTTGATGGCTGGAGTTAGGCATCAGCTGCAGTCCTGCAGGAATAAGGTATATCGATGGATTGACGGGCGGGTTTCGGCATTATTCTTTCTCAGGGAGTCAAACAGCTTGAAATGAATCATCAGTCTTTTTAAAGAGAAAGTCCATTAGTTTGAGTAATTCACCTTTGTTAAACTATTATCAATGTGACTTCAGCCCTAAATGTCAAAAACCTGAGTATCTTAGCAACAGAGACTGTGACAAAAAAATTCTGTCCTAAATCCACAACAATAAGCCATGTCCAAGCTGCCTCTTTCTATTCATAAATCACATGTAGAAACAGTGATATCTGGCACAGCTGTGAGCTTTCACAAATTAAGTCATCAGTATGGGATGGGAAGAGATGCAACGTGGCTCCTCTTCACGTCTCTCCTCTCGTCATCTTCTTGCTTGTTTGTCAAACACTATACTCTGTGCACCACAAGTGGTGCCGATAGTGCTGTATCATCAAGTTTAGTCACTAAACGAATAATCCATGACACGCATTTGAACAAGTAACTTTATTACAAATCGAGAGTTACAGTGTGAAATAAATAAACAGGCTTAAATAAATAATAAGGTGTACAAACAAAAAAGCTCAGTTAAACGGTAGAATTTCTTACAAAATATGAACGCTACCAACACAAAATAAAATCATTTCAAATATAATGCCTATTTAGGTTTGCCTTTCATAAGACATTATTTCGAATGAACATAAAGCTTAAAACATTAAACAGTAGAACATTGCAGCCTGCGCATGATAAACAAATGAAAATAAACATATTACCTACTTTTACAAATTATTTGACAAGAAGAAAAGCTTGTTGACTTTATCTGGCTTTACAACATTCCCTGCTTTACTGAAAATGCGCTCCGATGGCGTGCTGGTCGTAGGAATGCACCAATATTTCTGTGCCATTTTTGCCATTGAGGGTAAGTGGCTTTCATTCCTCTTCCACAATTCAAGAGCGTTGCTTTCTCCATCAACTACCTCTTCTTGGCGGTAATTCGCCATTTCCGCGTGCACTCGCTGCTCAGGAGTTGCAACAACAGCAGACATTATTGTGCCAAGGAGACTGCCCAGTGTTTTCTTCTTTTTGTTTGGCTGGGAGAAAGGAGGTGAATCTTCCTTATCCGTAGAGTCCCGAACAGTCACAGGTCATCTGGAAGTAGTCTGCTTCCAGAACAGCACCATCTCATCCTCCAGCTGGGATCTGATATAGTCCAGGTTAGCACTGCTCACGTGAGTAGCTTTGTACCACGGGTCAAGGAGGGCAGCTGTGCGCATTAACTGGATGATCTTGTCGTGTCATTTCTATTGTCAAGTTGCTCCAGGATCGTTTGTTTAATGTCTGCAGTCAGTTTGGCATCGGTCTCTTTTTCCTTGAGAGTATCTTTAATCAAGTGAAGCAGAGGCAGCAGAGATGAGATGGTGACATCACGCTCGCTTGACAAGATGTCTCTAAATTCAAATACAGACCTCAGTTCCTCTGTGACAGCCTCCAACATGCTTACATCTTGCCAGCTAATGGTTGGTAGTGTGCGCCGACTTCTGTCATCAGCAAAAACCCTTCTGATGTGAGACAGCAGGGTAAGGATCCTCTCTGTCATCGCATATTTGCTGCCCCAGCGCGTAGCACAGTCCTGTTTTATAAGAGAAAACATAAAGGGAAAAAGGCGGTTATAGGCTGAGTAATAGCAATATGCGTATTGCTATTTTCTAAATGCGCTGTCTTCTGCGTCTATTTTTTGTATCACGCGACACCGAAAAAAAACTAGCCCCCAATCTTGTTAGTTATTTTTGGTAAAATACAGTGGCAACACTAACCCAGGATAAAATTTATTTTTTAACAAAAAAAATTGTTTGAAACTGATTTTTATCGTTTGGGTTTAAAAAAAAAGTGTGTATAAAGGTATATGTAATACAGTTTTTAAAAAAAGCAGTTTTTTATCCCCTGTTGCTTTTGCTTTTTCCTGGTTGCGTCCCTTTGCCCAACTGTGTGAAAAAGCTCCTTTTTTGGGACCCCCTCCAAAGCAGGTCCGTTTCTTTTTTTCTTTATTTAAGGCATTTTGATAGTTAATTTAAAATTATGCCCGAAAAAAACTGATCCAGGGCCATTAAGATCACGAACAGCGGGAACGATTTTGGGCCCCCTTGTCGCTTTATGAAACCCCACTTTCCCTTCCCCTATTCCCCATGCTTGCAACCCTCCTGGAGTGCTTCAGCTAGCACCGCTGCGGGGGTTACTCTCTGGGTAAAGCTGTCTCGAACATTTTTATTTTTTCCATCTTTTTAGACAGTGCCATTTTTGGACATTAAGGAGCATTTTAATGCTTGACCACATGTCCGTAGTCAAAGCAATGACGTTAGCCTCTTTTGTCTGCAAATCTAACGCTGTAAATCTATTTTGAGTCCACGTGGCACTGCATAACTTTATAATCTCATTTATTTATTTATTTTTGCCTCCTGGTTGGTACAAACATTACTAAGGTATTGTTTGTCAGTTGCAGGGAAATAATTACCAGGTCACACTGTGTCGTTCTCTGCATGTCTGGCAAGCCAGATAGGAACACTGTCACATCAAGTCAGATAATTTTAGGCTAAATTAACTCTAAGTGTCAGTGATCCCAGTGCTAAAGGACACATGTGTCAACCAGTTGCTGGTGAAGTCACAGCTCCTAGTGTTTTTGGCTGCTCGCTGATCCAGGACAATGCTTTATCAGCAGCTATCCTGCTGGATGTTTTTAAAATTACTCACTAACCCTTAATATCTGGTTGCTTAATCCCCCCCTTTTGAATCAAGGGGGTTTGCCTGCTTTTAACTATAGACTTTAGGGGCCATCATGGGTCTGTGTATCAGGATAAGTATGTGATGAATTCATTAGCTCTCATCTATAGCTATTAGTTAGATTGGCAGAGCTAAAGCATTGTGGACTCACTGAAGATGTCCTAATTAAATGCTGACAGTGTGGCCAACATGCATTCTTATGTCGCTCTGGCACATGCTGGCTGTCTTTTACTTAAAAGAAGTCATGCTTATGTGATACATATGTAAGAAGGATTTGTTTCAGTGAGTATTTGATTTTAATGACCAAATATTTGTGATATCTAGATAATTTTGACTATTTTCATAAGTGCCATTAGTTTATTTTCTTTCCAAGTACAGTTTTGTTCAGTTTGACTGGGGCATCCTAACACATAAAAATGCATTTATTACACTATTTCATTGTAGCTCAGACTGTATGTTTAGGTTTATTGCCCGGGTCTG
>JAHHUM010000082.1:71418-82437 GCA_036173005.1 Crenichthys baileyi | reverse complement strand
AACTCACAAGTAGTTTAAATTAAAATTTAAATTTAAATGGTTAAAAATTTAAAATATACTTTGGGTTTTTGAGTCTTTAAAAAATTTAAAGTTTTTTTTAAAAAAAACCTCCAGAACATTAGAATGGCCAAAAAACGAAAACGGACTCAGTTACCCCCCGGGGCTTCGGGGTCCCACGAAAAAAGGACGCCCCCCAAAAACCCCGCGCCAAGACCCTTTAAAAAATTTGAAGCTTTTATTTTCATACTGACGTGACGTTGATCCCAGCATTTTTCTAAAACCCAAGGGGCAGTATCTGGAAAACCAAAAACCCCAATTAAAAAAATTGTAGAAAAAAAAAGAGAAGAAACCATTTCAGGGTTAACCCCAAAAAATTGGCTGTGACATTTATCAAAAAAAATTTCTTAATCAACATGATTTTTTTTCGGGCCCCCAAAAAAATTTTTTTTTCCCAGATTCTTTAAAACAATGAAAAGAAAAACCGTTTTTTGATTTTTTTTTTTAAAGGTTTTAAAATTTTGTAAAAGATAAAATTTTCAGACTCTTAAACAATAAAAAAAACCCTAAAAAAATTTTAAAACAAAAAAATCTTTTATTTTACCCATTTCTTCTTTCCTTTTTCTTTTTGGGTTGTTTTTCTTTTTATTTTCTCTTTCTTTTTTCTTTGAAGAAGTGATTTTTTGTCCCCCGAGAAATGTTTGAACCTTCAACTTTGTTCTTTGTTCATTCTGAATAGAGTTATAAAAATTTGATGCCCCCACGAAAAAGGCCCCCCCCCCCCCACTGTAAACGGGGGGGGCCCCCAGGGCCCCTTCGCCCCCCAGGGCCCCGAGGAACGGCCCCCCCAATTTGCTTTTAAAAAAACTACCCTTTGGGCCGTTTTTTTTTTTTTTAAGTTTTCCCCTATTAGGGCCCCAAAATGTAACCAGGCAAATCAAATTACCAAATTTACTAAATACTAGCTGATAATCCTTTATGTATTTCCCTTTATTTAAACATTAGAGGAAGGTGTTCAGAAACAGACATGTAGTTTCATATGTGTGCCCAAAATTTTTATCTAGAACAAATAAATCAGAAGTGAAAAGGGATTTGTTTTTTTTCCCAACCCTTTAAAGAGGGTTTTTGTGCCAAAAGGGCCGTTTTGGGGGTTGGGGAAATCTCGGGTTTTGACTCGAATTTTTAAATTTGTCCTTTGTTTTTCAACTCGGGGGGTTGTTCCATTTGCTTTTTGTCTTATAAAAAGGGTTTTCAAAACTTTGGTAAATACAAATAAAATTTGGGACCCTTCCCATTTTACCCTTTGATAATTTTTATTTCATGCTAACCTACCATGTTGGCCCCATGTAATGTAACTTAACATTTAATATCTGTTTACTCTTGTTGGGTGAGAGGTGATTCATACTTCCCAGTGAATTCTAATGTCAGCAAGGCCATAAAGCATGTGTGATGTAAATTTCTGTCTGCTATACCTGCTCACTAGGGCTTTCTGCGGTGGCCTTGTTCAGTCTAGATTTTTATTGACCTAACTAGTTGAACCCAGCAACAACGACAATACAACTCCTATTCAAAAGTGGCAAATACATAGCAGATAAAGAAAACTGCAATTCAGAAAAGATAAGAGAAAAAAACTTGGACCATGCGGGGCTTGGACCATGTTGCAGCATGATGGCTTCCTGAGCACCTTCCTGGCAGGTGGCCTATGGTTCTCTGATGTCTTGGGCTCTGGGCTGCAAGGGCTGTTCTGGGTCTCTGGTGGAGATCCCTCCCTTAAGGGTTCCAGGGTGGTTTCTCCCACTCAGTGCTTGATGGTCTTGCCGCTGGGGACATGCAGGTGCATGGCCATCGGGGGAACTGGGGTCTGGGCTTGGCCTCCACTGGGGTACCTGACTGCAGTGCTGGGTAGTGTTGCGAGGAAATGCAGGACACCCTGATGTGAAGCAGCCAGTGGTGAGTCATTGCCAGTGTAGACACAAATCTTACCATGGAAATGTGTTTTGCCTTTAAATCTTACTATGTACCCTATAGATACGTCATGTTCTACCGATGATCCACATGGCCCTGTCTTTCAGTGTTTAACCCTTTCTCTCTCCTAGACATAGCTACTGACTGAGCTTTTATTGTGAAACTCATTGCTCTTCAGACTCTAACCCTTTAAAAAAGGCCCGAGTTACGTTTTTTCTTTTCTAGGGGGAAACGACAAAGGAGCTAATCCCTTAAATTACCTTTTCCCCTTTCCCCTAGAAAAATACTCCTGGATCAGTGCTTTTTGTTCTTTTGTGTTCTGCTCTGTTTCCTAACCCCCAGTCGGTCGTGGGAGAGGGCCGTCACATGAGTCGGTTCTGCTGGAGGTTCTTCCTGTTAAAAGGGAGTTTTTCCTTCCACGCGTCGGAGCCAGTTGAGGGATTGTGCAAAAGTAACGCCAGTGACGCCACTTCTCTACGCTCATCCAGAGGAGGAATGCGCAAGTCACTGACTGGATGCAATTGCTGGGTTTCCTTAGATAGAAAAAAATTTTTATCCAATTTGAAGAAATAAAAGAATCCATGCACGCCAATGATTAGGACTAATTGGAATGTATGAACCTAACTTTTGTGAAGTGCCTTGAGACAACATGTGTTGTGAATTGGCGCTATATAAATAAACTGAATTGAATTGAACTGAACAACTAAACTCAGCATCACGAATTTACAAATTACAGTTTAAACAACACTCACTATAAAAAAACAAGGAATCCCCACAAACTCAAAAACAAAGGCGGTTCGATCCTCAGAATAGTGGAGTACAGACCAGAGTTCACGAGGCAAAGGGTTCATTAAAGTGACCCGACAAGACACAGAGTCTAGACAGTAGGTCCATGTGTACAGGGGCAAATCCAAAGAAATCCAAAGGTTTGGAGGGTCATCTGAAGGCCACAGGGATAAGCAGCAAGTTCTCGGGGGGCTATGTGATGGTTCCAGGTATCAGTGGTGAACCACTGGAGAGTAACCCGAAATAAAAGAACTTTTGGCAAAAGCCCTTTGGGGTGATTTTTGGGAAAAGGATCCGAAAAAGATAATATTTTAATATATTATATTATATATATATAAAATTTTTTATTATTATTTTTAGATAATTTTTATATTATACATGGATATTATATTATATATATATATATATATATATTATATATAATTTATATATATAATTATTATATTTTATATATATATACTGTGTAATAATATTATATAAATTTTATAACATGTGTATTTATATATATAATTATTATACATGTGTATAATTTTATTAAGGATAATAAATAATATATATATATATATATTATATTTTTTATTAACATGTATATGTGTATGTGTAGTCAATTCAGTCATTTAGACAGATTCAGCATCCAACACAGGCGTTCTGTTTAGATCCCAGTTAGTAAATGATGCAGTCCAGTTCAGTTTATTATTCAAATCTGTAAAAAACGGTTTTCTATCTATGGAAACCCAGCAGATTTTCTCAGCAATCTTTGCTCCTGAATGACCATTTCGAGCATGCCTGTGGTGATAGCTGAAAGGAAAACTCTTTACAAGAAAGAAACCTCCTTCAGAACCCGGCTCAGTGTAAGTGGACATCTGCCATGACCAACTGGGGGTTTGAGAAGACAGAGCAGAAACACAAAAAACAGAAAAGCAATGATCCAGGAGTACTCTCTATGTGAAGAAAAAAAGTGCTTTTGTGTGAAGTAGCAGTTCCTTTGTCTAGGAAAGAGAAAGGGTGAACACAGAAAGACGGTGTTAAGTGTATCATCTATAGAAAGAGAACATGCAGTTATTGTCAGCAGTAGCTCAGTTCGTGACCCCTCCAGGAAGGTTTCACAGCTAAACAAAACACCAGGCCAGATGTAGCTTCTATGAAGAAAAAAGCAGATGAGCTATATATAAGCTTTATCAAAAAAAAAAAAAGTTTTAAGCTTAGCCTTACAAGTAGACAGGGTGTCTGCCTCACGGACTAAAACTGGGAGCTGGTTCCCCAGGAGAGGAGCCTGATAACTAAAGGATCTGCCTCCCATTCTGCTTTTAGAATCTCTAGGAACCACCAGTAATAAAAGGCTTTATCTGCGAGAGGAAGAATTAAATTGTATTCTGGATTTAACAGGGAAGCAATTACCATTTACAGAAGGAAATCCCAGAAACGTGTTTAAAAATGGTCTGCACTTGCATAGCGGTTTATCAAGTCCCCAGAGATCCCAAAGTGCTTCACAGTACAATCAGTCATCCACACATTCACACACTGACAATGTGGCTCACCACTGCAGAAGTGAGGCTGCCATCCACAGGCACAGAGCAGGGGTTTGAACTGGCAACCCAATGTTTACAGGACGAATCTCTACCACTGTTGCCACCATAGCCCCGTAGTGATTTGTTCTCAACTGCCATGAAGAGCTCAGGAAAAGTCTCAGGCTAAAGAGAGTTGTCCTTGACTCACTGTGAGAGCACGAGAAGATGGATAGATGGGTCCTCCTTTGCCACCTTGGTCAAGAAGGTGAAGCAGGGGACATGGCAACTCTTATGGAGATGACAATGATGGTGAAGGTTCTGGAGATGACAACAGTGCTAGTAGTCCTAGTAATGATGCCGACCCTGGAGACACTTATGATGGCAGTTCTAAAGATGGAGATGAATGCAGCTCGGGTGGAGACAGCAATGAAAGTGGCAGCCCCAAAGAAGATGAAGATAGCAGCTCAGAAGAGGAAGATGGTAGAGGCTCAGCTGAATGGACAGTTCTGATGGAGGTGGATCATGACGAAACAAAGAAGGTTCATTAGGAGGATACAACGAAGGAGATTATGATGGTGCCTTTAAAGAAAGGAAAGATGGAAAGGAAGGTAATGAAGGTGGCTTTGATAGATGATGATGACATCTATCAGATGATGATGACAATTTAGGAGAGAACGGAGATGGGGTCTCAGTAGAGGATAGGCTGCTGCTCAGATGAGGAAAATGAAAGCTCAGGAGATGGTAGTGAAGATAGCAGCTTCGTGGATGAAGATGATAAAGATGACAACGCGGGAAACAAAGATGACTGCTCAGGTAGAGGTCAAGTAACTCTGCGGCACAAATAAAGAGTATGTAGATGATTCATAAATAGAAACACTGTTTAAAAAACACATTAAAAATAATAATTTCTATGCAGTGGCCTGCCAGTAGATTATTGTAGAGTTCTTCAAGTTATCAACTTCCAGCGCCTGTATAAAAAGATCCAGAGGTGAGGCACACAGTTTATTGATCTTGGTATCTAAGTATGTTGAAGAGTTCCAAAGACGACTAGGATTTCTCTCTCCTTCTAAAATGCTTCGTTGTGTTTTTCTCCATTGTTTTCTTTATAGATTTCTGTGATTTTAGGACAATCTGGACTAGTCCTAAGAATACCCCCAGGCTGTTTCTCTGTTGAACATTCAATAGAGTACAAAACAACAGCATACAGATGTTGCAAATGCCACTTTTTATTTATTTATATATGTGTATATTTGTACATTGTAAATATGTATATTCTGTAATACAAAAACAAAAACCAAAGAGCAAAGTGTACCGGAGTCAAATTCCTTGTTTGTACGTACAAACTTGGCAATAAAGCTGATTCTGATTCTGATTCTGAATACAGACACAAATAAGAAATTATAATGATGAGCGATGTCATTGGGATTCATAAAACACTTACAGACCCTCACTGCTGATATCGCCGTAGATTAGCAGTTCATTTAACCAGTTTCATCAAGCAACAATTTATTAAACCATGTTAGAGTGATAAACATGGAACCTGCAGAATGGTGCCTCTCAAGCAGAGAAGTTCGGATGACAGATGGGTCTTTCACATGAAGCTGATGTTGGTGGGGTTAGTTTAACATCACCATGAAGCAATGCAAGTGTCTGATTCCCAGTAAAAGCTTGAAAGATTACACCTGCTTGAGATATGATGTCTGCTTTAAAAAGCCAATCTGGTCCACCATATCTGAATACAGGGGAAAGGTTTTTCGAAGCAAGATTTGCAGACAGCCACAGTGGTGTGAAAAAGTGTTTGCCCCCTTCCCCGATTTCTCATTTGTTTGCATGTTTGTCTCACTGTTTCAGGTTATCAAAATAATTTAAATATTAGTCAAAGACAACACAAGTAAACACAAAATTCTGTTTTTAAATTAAGGTTTTTATTATTAAGGGAGAAACAAATCCAAACCTAGATGGCCCTGTGTGAAATAGTTACACACAGGTGAGTTTGAGGACGTTATCAAGTCCAAAGTCGCAGAGCAAAATTCCCAGACAACATTTTAACTTTCAAGAGTCTATACCCTGGTCTGTAAACTGTGCCATTTAAACATGGTCACTATAAAGTGGCAGCATAAGTGTTTTTCTACTGATTGTCACCAAGCTATAGTGAACAGGTTTATTGTGTCCCCTAGGAGAGGAACCACTTCCTGTTACTGTTATTCTTGAGAGTGAAACCCAGTGGCCTCTTTCATCTGCTTTCCAAAGAGGGCTGAGGACAGCTGCTGCTCACCAGGAGACCAAAGCAGGCCTTCGCCCCTAAGATAAGCTCTTTCTGATGAAGCTCTGTCTGCAGCAGTGCACCCCTCTGTGTCTGTTTCTTTCCTGACAGCACAAGCTGGAGATTCCCTCTGCAGCCACATGACTCCAGCTATTAATGGATTTGGATTTATTCTTGAGAGTGAAACCAGAATGAGTTTGCATGGAAACTAAATCTTTATTGGCAAGCAGCCCCTAAACCTGCTGAGCTAGAGTCTAACAGATTTATTTTAAATGATCAGACATAACAATATCAACAGCTGCCTTAAGGTGCGTTGGTACTACTTTTGCTTCCAAAACACCCCTGACCTGCTGAGGCAATCGTTCGACCAAACTCCTGAACATGTGCTGTGGTATCAGTCTTCTTTAAACCATTCTTGAGCCATTTTTGCTTTGTAGCCGGACACATTATCTTGTTGAAAGAGGATCTTATATATAAGATATACACTCAATGGCCATTTTATTAGGTACACATTGCTAGTACCAGGTTGGAGTCACCTTGGCCTTCAGAACTGCCTTAATCCTTCTTGGCATAGATTCAACAAGGTTCTGGAAACATTCGTCAGAGAGTTTGGTCCATATTGATATGATAGCATCACACAGATGCTGCAGATTTGTCGGCTGCACATCCATGATGCAAATCTCCCGTTCCACCACATCCCAAAGGTGCTCTATTGGATTGAGATCTGGTGACTGGAGGCCATTTGATTCCAGTGAACTCATTGTCATGTTCAAGAAACCAGTCTGAGACTATTCGTGCTTTATGACATGGCGCGTTATCCTGCTGGAAGTAACCATCAGAGGATGGGTACACTGTGGTCATAAAGGGATGGACATGGTCAGCAACAATACTCAGGTAGGCTGTGGAGTTGACACGATGCTCAATTGGTAGTAAGGGGCCCAAAGTGTGCCAAGAAAGTATCCTCCACACCATTACACCACCACCACCAGCCTGAAGTGTTGATACAAGGCAGGATGGATCCATGCTGTCATGTTGTTGACGCCAAATTCTGACCCTACCATCCTAATGTCGCAGCAGAAATCGAGACACATCAGACCAGGCAATGTTTTTCCAATCTTCTATTGTCCAATGTTGGTGAGCCTGTGTGAATTGTAGCCTCAGTTTCCTGTTCTTAGCTGACAGAAGTGGCACCCGGTGTGGTCTTCTGCTGCTGTAGCCCATCTGCCTCAAGGTTCAACGTGTTGTGCGTTCAGAGATGTTCTTCTGCATGCCTTGGTTGTAACGAGTGGTTGTTTGAATTACTGTTGCCTTTCTATTAGCTCGAACCGGTCTGGCCATTCACCTCTGACCTCTGGCATCAACAAGGCATTTGCGCCCACAGAACTGCTGCTCACTGGATATTTTCTCTTTTTTGGACCATTCTCTGTAAACCCTAGAGATGGTAGTGCGTGAAAATCCCAGTAGATCAGCAGTTTCTGAAATACTCAGACCAGCCCGTCTGGCACCAACAACCGTGCCACGTTCAAAGTCTCTTAGATCACCTTTCTTCCCCATTCTGATGCTCGGTTTGAACTGCAGCAGATCTCTTGACCATGTCTACATGCCTAAATGCATTGAGTTGCTCCCATGTGATTGGCTGATTAGAAATTTGCGTTAACGAGCAGTTGGACAGGTGTACCTAATAAAGTGGCCGCTGAGTGTATATAAGAGTTTCCATGGTCTGCAGAGCTGTTTGGATGGGTGGTATATGTCAAAGGAACACCCAGATGGATTGTAGGACCCAAGGTTTTCTAGCAGAACATTGTCCAAACTGTCTCTGCCAGCTTACCTTCCTCCCATAATGCATCCTGGCATTTGTTACCTAGGTAAGATATGTTCACACACCTGGCCATCCATATGATGTAAAAGAAAATACGATCATGACCAGCCCTTTTTCTATAGAGCTCCATGGTCCAGAACTGGACCATGGAGCTCTATTTAGCTCTACTTATAGAGCTCTATTTAAACCTTTTTTGTGATATATGATTCCTGTTAAGGTTATTGCACTGGGTGGTAATAGTCTTGCTCATAACAGGGTCTTCTTTGCCAACCAGCCAATCTATTTTTAACTGGGTGAATCAGTGACAGGGGTTGACCTGCTCATGAACCAGGAGCACATTTTAAACGTGTTTCAAATATCCAGATCTTTCTGGGATAGTTTGATCTCTATCCCACATGTTGTGAAACACCCACATGCCTGCATTGCCTGTGCAAAATGTGGTCCACATGGTCCACCATCTTCTAGACATTTCTCTATACCAGAACAACCATAGGGTGATGATGGCCATGTTGGGAAGCTATTGTTGTCTTGTTTGCTGTTTCACACCTACCCCCACACACTCAGAAAGATATTTCTTCCTAGTTGCACACGGCGCACATATAATACCTGATATAATAATAATTCTAGAATAACTCATACAGGTCAATGGATATTTGAGATTAATACTTAAAAATACTTTACATTATATATATATATATATAATATATATATATATATATATATATATATATATATATATATATATATATATAATGTAATCCATGCAACAATTATTAAATGCACAGTTAAAGCATTAAAAAGCAAAATAAGTATATTCTCACATTCAGGGACTAAAAGACTGGAGAGGCCTGTATGGAGTCATATGTTAACTGTCTTATCTTTTGTAGTATAAAAGTATAAAAGTGTGACCAAAGAAATTATGTTTGATGTGTTTCTATTTTCTACAAGTATTAAATGAAATGAGTGATCTTTGTTTTTCAAGTTAAAACACATATGATTGAAATATGATTGAGAACTGATGATTAAAACACTAAGATTCTTAATCAGCTATATATGAAAGAGATATAATGTTAATCAGTTGTGATGTATGAATAAAAAGAATGAAGTGATGGTTTTATAACTGTGACTAAAGTAAAAGGAGAAAGCTGAGATGGGAATGTGTAATACTGTGTAAAGTTTAAGGTTGAGCAGATAAGGGAGAGAACTGTATGCTTACTAGGAGTGACGAGACCCAGCTGCGTGCTGACAGCGAGTCTTTTGAAGACCAGAAGCAACACAAGGAAGGGAGGAACAGGCTAAAGCCAGCTGTGTGCTGACTACTGGTATCTTGAAGGCCGAAAAACAGCACAAGGAAGTCACTGTGACCATGACTAAGTATTGAGCAATAACGTATTGGGCAATAACATATTGTGCAATAACGGAGAAGCCTCACAAAGGGCTGAACAGTGAGACCATCTGCACTATAAAAGCAATGCCAAAAAAGAAGAAGACCAACGAACAAGATCGGATGGAGAAAGACGCTACAGATGAATCAGAGGACCAGAGACACAGCCCAGCCGATCAACTGCATTAAAAAGAGGATTAACCTATGGGTCCTGAAAGGACTGTGCCTCAAAATTGAGAATCTGATTTCATCTATTGCCTTTTTACCCAGACAACTAAAGTGAACTTAATCGGTGAACAACTGATTGCTCTAAGTTTCAGGCTTCTGGAAGTCCTGAATCAACCTCAGTTATACCTCTGGGGTTTCCTTCAACTCTTCAGCCTCTGGAAGCTATTGTCTTCTGAGACATATGACAACAAAGTTCCTGTTTGACGATCGAAACCTGGAGCATCAGTGCCTGTCCACTTAGAGGAAGAAAACTGAAGATTAAGTCATCTTTCCTTCAAGAAATCGCTTGTTGTTACCCGAAGAAACATCCCTATCGGGTGCATGGACGAGCCTCCGTCTTCAAAGCTTCTCCAAACTCACTAGTTTCAGCATCAGGGAAAGACAGGTTAGGTTGATTGATTTATTCTATTACTGATGTTATTAGGTGTTGCTAAATTTAAGCTGATTTTTACTGACCCCTGCAAGAGTGACAGTAATGAAAGAAAGCATATAAAATTCTAGATAAATTGTGGACAGTCAATTATTTGAGTCTCCATATTTTTGGTTTTTTGTTGGTGGTAAAAAGTCTTGTTGCCTGGTTCTAAGAGATTTTAGGAGGTTTCTATAGGTTGTATAATAGAATTTTTCTTATCAAAGTGGGAGAGAAATTAACTCACAATAAGAGAAAATCCGGACTTTGTCTTTATAAGTTTTATTCAAAGGCATTTCTGCGTTTGAAGACCCTGTCACTGACGAGTCAGTGAAACAGAGCCAGAGCACAGTTTTACAGACAGTATTTATAGCAGAATGAGGGTGTTGTCTCAGCTTCAAAGATTTTAACTTTATGGCCCCTAAACCCTTCCCAGGTCAGAGGTAAGACAATTATTAATGAAGACAACCATCTGCTCTTCCTCAGACACAACCCTCCAGGATGTGTTTTAACCATTAAACTTCTGGTAATGGTTTAGAGTCCATCTACTCTAAATACCAGAACACTAATACAAACACTGAGGTCAGAGGAGAGAGGTTAATGAAAGTTCACAGCACTTTGGAATACTTTGGAGCACTAAATAGAAGAATTTCCATAACA
>JAHHUM010000082.1:26648-71408 GCA_036173005.1 Crenichthys baileyi | reverse complement strand
CAACAATTATTAAATGCACAGTTAAAGCATTAAAAAGCAAAATAAGTATATTCTCACATTCAGGGACTAAAAGACTGGAGAGGCCTGTATGGAGTCATATGTTAACTGTCTTATCTTTTGTAGTATAAAAGTATAAAAGTGTGACCAAAGAAATTATGTTTGATGTGTTTCTATTTTCTACAAGTATTAAATGAAATGAGTGATCTTTGTTTTTCAAGTTAAAACACATATGATTGAAATATGATTGAGAACTGATGATTAAAACACTAAGATTCTTAATCAGCTATATATGAAAGAGATATAATGTTAATCAGTTGTGATGTATGAATAAAAAGAATGAAGTGATGGTTTTATAACTGTGACTAAAGTAAAAGGAGAAAGCTGAGATGGGAATGTGTAATACTGTGTAAAGTTTAAGGTTGAGCAGATAAGGGAGAGAACTGTATGCTTACTAGGAGTGACGAGACCCAGCTGCGTGCTGACAGCGAGTCTTTTGAAGACCAGAAGCAACACAAGGAAGGGAGGAACAGGCTAAAGCCAGCTGTGTGCTGACTACTGGTATCTTGAAGGCCGAAAAACAGCACAAGGAAGTCACTGTGACCATGACTAAGTATTGAGCAATAACGTATTGGGCAATAACATATTGTGCAATAACGGAGAAGCCTCACAAAGGGCTGAACAGTGAGACCATCTGCACTATAAAAGCAATGCCAAAAAAGAAGAAGACCAACGAACAAGATCGGATGGAGAAAGACGCTACAGATGAATCAGAGGACCAGAGACACAGCCCAGCCGATCAACTGCATTAAAAAGAGGATTAACCTATGGGTCCTGAAAGGACTGTGCCTCAAAATTGAGAATCTGATTTCATCTATTGCCTTTTTACCCAGACAACTAAAGTGAACTTAATCGGTGAACAACTGATTGCTCTAAGTTTCAGGCTTCTGGAAGTCCTGAATCAACCTCAGTTATACCTCTGGGGTTTCCTTCAACTCTTCAGCCTCTGGAAGCTATTGTCTTCTGAGACATATGACAACAAAGTTCCTGTTTGACGATCGAAACCTGGAGCATCAGTGCCTGTCCACTTAGAGGAAGAAAACTGAAGATTAAGTCATCTTTCCTTCAAGAAATCGCTTGTTGTTACCCGAAGAAACATCCCTATCGGGTGCATGGACGAGCCTCCGTCTTCAAAGCTTCTCCAAACTCACTAGTTTCAGCATCAGGGAAAGACAGGTTAGGTTGATTGATTTATTCTATTACTGATGTTATTAGGTGTTGCTAAATTTAAGCTGATTTTTACTGACCCCTGCAAGAGTGACAGTAATGAAAGAAAGCATATAAAATTCTAGATAAATTGTGGACAGTCAATTATTTGAGTCTCCATATTTTTGGTTTTTTGTTGGTGGTAAAAAGTCTTGTTGCCTGGTTCTAAGAGATTTTAGGAGGTTTCTATAGGTTGTATAATAGAATTTTTCTTATCAAAGTGGGAGAGAAATTAACTCACAATAAGAGAAAATCCGGACTTTGTCTTTATAAGTTTTATTCAAAGGCATTTCTGCGTTTGAAGACCCTGTCACTGACGAGTCAGTGAAACAGAGCCCAGAGCACAGTTTACAGACAGTATTTATAGCAGAATGAGGGTGTTGTCTCAGCTTCAAAGATTTTAACTTTATGGCCCCTAAACCCTTCCCAGGTCAGAGGTAAGACAATTATTAATGAAGACAACCATCTGCTCTTCCTCAGACACAACCCTCCAGGATGTGTTTTAACCATTAAACTTCTGGTAATGGTTTAGAGTCCATCTACTCTAAATACCAGAACACTAATACAAACACTGAGGTCAGAGGAGAGAGGTTAATGAAAGTTCACAGCACTTTGGAATACTTTGGAGCACTAAATAAAAGAATTTCCATAACAATGCATAAAATACGGCACAGTATTTATCTGCTTTGAATCTTGCCTAAAATATCAAATTGCATTCTGTATGCAGCCTCTTGCATGTATAATCAGGGGTGAAAGTAGTTTCAAATTCTTGCTGGTACTTAGGGGCGGAGCTAGAGGGGTGGCTGGGCAGGCACTATGCAGGTATTTATGCATGCATGCATGCATATATATATATATACACACACACATATAAAAAATGTGTGTGTGTGTTAATTGTTAGTCTCATCTGTGGCCCCCTTGAGATCTCTCTCTCTCTCAGCAAAGTCCAAACTCAAACTAATTAAAATGTATCAATATTTTACTTTACTATAGGCTGTCTGTATAAGGCAGAAATTAGAATCACTTGACAATGTAGAATATATATATATAAATATATATTTCAATTGTTAAAAAACTGCCATGTATGAAACAATGACAAACCATTTTCTGATTCATAGCTTTTAACTCCTCCATCTTTTCTTTTGAACAAAAAAGTTATTGTTCTCTGCATTGTGGTCAAATTTTGATTTCATTTAAATTAAAAATTTGACAGTTCGGTTGTTTTCGGTTTTTTTTTTAAGTCTGTAGACGGTAAGTGATTTATTGTTCTCCTGTCCTAATGCAGGCGGTGTTTTTTTATGTCTGTGCACCACCTGTGTAAAATCTCCCCGTCCATTTAATCGAACGCACCGATCTCCTTGGCAACCGCTCTGTTTTGGAAGTAAGCACGCATGCGCTCTCGTATAGTGTGTGTGAACTCTCTGGTCATAAGCGGTATTTTCGAGCTGTACTGTGTTGTTGTAATTCAGCAAAATAACATGAAACACAACTAGTTACTCTCCCTTTGCTTTTTACTGGGGTATTTAGCAGCGAGCAGTTGATGTTTTTCGTCATGGGCCCCAAAATTCCTGGCTACGCCCCTGGCTGCAGTGTTCACTCTCGGATATCTGCGACTGCGCAGACTCAGCTGCATGTTGAGGTCTCGCCTGTCGCCTAACATGTTTTCAGTTTACTGCTCTGAACCAGGACACTGCGGACCATGAAGTGCTGTGGACAGAGCTGACACGCACATACGGACGGTGAGTAGCTGTGTCGGCTTACAGACAGCTCAGTGAGTTGTTTTAGCGGGATGTGATCCGTGTTCAAACTCCTGTTTTCTCCACCGGTCAGCAGGTGTCCTCACAGTTCCCTCCGGGTCAAAGGAAATGAAACGATTATTAGTTCCCCCCACGTTTGATGCTTTTATAACCAGACTCTAACTGAGAAGTTATAGGCAGCTGTTAAAATGGGGAGTTTGCTATTTTCTCTAAACGTTTTGTTCAATAAACTATTACGCAACGTTCAGCAGCAATAATACACAGAAATCACGTGAGGCTACGTCATGCTCATGTGTTAATTGGAGATATAGCAGGTTGTATGGCAGGGCGTTTTAAGATATAATCAAACCATACATTTAAATTAACCTAAATCAGCGCAAGAAAAGAAGCAACTTCAAGGCAATAGTTGTTAAATTTTTTTAGATTAGGTTTTGTTAAAAGGTTATAGGCAGTTAGTAAATAAATGAACAGCAGTAGATAACTGTCTTGGCATCTTCATTTTGTATAAATTCAGATTTAGATGGTCTCAACGACCGCAGCTAAAAGCTAATCTGAGAGGGGGGCAAGAATAAAATGGACGTGTACCGTTTTATGAGAACTCCAGTCTCTAAAACGTCAGTTCATATGAATGTTGTTTTTGAAACTTTAAACCAGCGCCATCAGTTTCCTGTACAGAAGCAAGTTATATTCACATGGGTAATAGAGGTTGGTGGAGGTGCGGCAACAATGATTTTCCTGTGTGAAACGCACTAAGAAGTGAGAGTCTATGTAAAAATCCATAAACTAGGTTTCTCCTAAACCATTAAAGTACTTTTGGTTTTAAGGGGCTTTACCCTGACAGAAGCTCCTTATATTTTTAGTTCCCAGTTTGTCTAATCTGGATTTATATTGAATGAACACAACTAGAGAGTAGGTTAGACATTATACTGTGAGCCATAACCGCGATGTGGTAAGACAAATGACTGAACCCACGTCCTCATTTCCTCTATTAGTGATTGGGGAACTGCTGCTTTGCTGGACAAACCACATCTCGGCTATGCAGAATTTTCTCAAACTTTATTTTGACTCAGCAAAACTAGCTCTGCTACATTCATATTTAAAAAAATCAAGAATAAAATAATGATCAGCACTGCAGGCTCAATGAGTAATAAGACAGTTTGCACCTGGGCTTTCGTCAATTCATTTTCAGCAACATGACGGCAGCTTCTACCAGCCTGCAGAGTCTAAGAATGAGTGAATGTTAAGAGTAAGACTAAGTAAAAAAAACATTGCAAAACACCTTCTGGTTCAGTAAATTAGCCTGCTTCTCGCTAATGGCCAAATATATCTAATGAAAAAGCAAAATAAATAGTTGTAAAAACATGAATCTCAGAGATTTATCATCAGTTACTGGCAGTACCCACATTTTTTTAGGAGTGTTGGTAATTGGCCAGTTGTCGGGACACCCATTATTAATTTTATGACCAGTTCAAATTCATATTAGGAAATCAGTAACTAATAATGACTAGTAAAATTTTTTATAACAAATACAAGATATTTCAGAGCCCCCAAACAAAACCCATGTGTTATTAAAGTCAAACAAAAAGCAAAAGCTAAACTTAAGAAAAAAAAAGGTTTGTAACACTTCAGTGTTTCAGATCATCAGTCTAATTTTAATAACAAAGATAACTTGAGCAAACACAATCCTCTCTAATGATGGCTTTATTTACTAGTAAGTGCGACGTTGTCTTGCAATCATGTGGTACTTGATGTTTTCAGGTGGAGCCGGATCTTTTTGTTTGTATTGATCGTGCTCAGTGGTTCACCATCAGTAATCGATAACCAACCTGTGAGGAGCTTCTGCCAACATTCTCTCACCTTTCACCTACGTCAGGTCGACGAAGGCCAACTTGTTAAGAAGTTTAGTCACACATGCATGAAACCGAGAGAGTTTATTGCCCTGTAGGAGGTTAAAGGTATTTAATTTTTAGGCACTGGCAGCCTTCATTTTTTGAAAGTAGGTTGACAGGAATGAGGGTGGAGAGAGCTGGGGGTGGACGGTCTGGGACTCGATCCCGTGACAGCCTGCTTCAAGGACTGAGGCCTCCATACATGGGTCGCACACTTTAACCCCTGTGCCACGCCGCGCCCCGTAGCAGGTCAATCATTACCACTTTGGACAATTACAGCAAGGACCTGTTACCTATTCTGCACTTTTGCCGTTCTGACAGCTTAACTTGAAAGCCTCTTTTTTTATTGCTATATATGTATGTGTATATATTTATATACACTGCTCAAAAAATTAAGGGAACACTCAAACAACACAATATAACTCCAAGTAAATCAAACTTCTGTGAAATCAAACTGTCCACTTAGGAAGCAACACTGATTGAGCATCAGTTTCACATGCTGTTGTGCAAATGGAAAAGACAACAGGGGGAAATCTTTGGTGATTACCAAGACACACTCAGTAAAGGAGTGGTTCTGCAGGTGGGGACCACAGACCACTTCTCAGTACCTTTGCTTTCTGGCTGATGTTTTGGTCACTTTTGAATGTTGGTGGTGCTTTCATGCTCGTGGTAGCATGAGACGGACTCTACAACCCACACAAGTGGCTCAGGTAGTGCAGCTCATCCAGGATGGCACATCAATGCGAGCTGTGGCAAGAAGGTTTGCTGTGTCTATCAGCGTAGTGTCCAGAGCCTGGAGGCGCTACCAGGAGACAGGCCAGTACACCAGGAGACGAGGAGGAGGCCGTGGGAGGGCAACAACCCAGCAGCAGGACCGCTACCTCCGTCTTTGTGTAAGGAAGAACAGGAGGAGCACTGCCAGAGTCCTTGCAAAATGACCTCCAGCAGGCCACAAATGTGCATGTGTCTGCACAAACAGTTAGAAACTGACTCCATGAAGATGGTATGAGGGCCCGACGTCCACAAATGGGGGTTGTGCTCACAGCCCAACACCGTGCAGGATGCTTAGCATTTGCCAGAGAACACCAGGATTGGTAAATTCACCACTGGCGTCCTGTGCTCTTCACAGATGAAAGCAGGTTCACACTAAGCACATGTGACAGACGTGACAGAGTCTGGAGACACTGTGGAGAGCGATCTGCTGCCTGCAACATCCTCCAGCATGACCAGTTTGGCAGCGGGTCAGTAATGGTGTGAGGTGGCATTTCTTTGGAGGTCCACACGCCCTCTATGTGCTCGCCAGAGGTAGCCTGACTGCCATTAGGTACCGAGATGAGATCCTCAGACCCCTTGTGAGACCATATGCTGGTGCGGTTGGCCCTGGGTCCTATGCAGGACAATGCTAGACCTCATGTGGCTGGAGTGTGTCAGCAGTTCCTGCAAGATGAAGACATTGAAGCTATGGACTGGCCCGCCCGTTCCCCAGACCTGAATCCGATTGAGCACATCTGGGACATCATGTCTCGCTCCATCCACCAACGTCACGTTGCACCACAGACTGTCCAGGAGTTGCGGATGCTTTAGTCCAGGTCTGGGAGGAGATCCCTCAGGAGACCATCCGCCGTCTCATCAGGAGCATGCCCAGGCGTTGTAGGGAGGTCATACAGGCACATGGAGGCAACACACAATACTGAGCCTCATTTTGACTTGTTTTAAGGACATTTACATCAAAGTTGGATCAGCCTGTAGTGTGTTTTTTCCACTTTAATTTTGTGTGTGACTCCAAATCCAGGCCTTCATTGGTTAATAAATTTGATTTCCATTGATGATTTTTGTGTAATTTTGTTGTCAGCACATTCAGCTTTGTACAAAACAAAGTATTCAATGAGAATATTTCATTCATTCAGATCTAGGATGTGTTATTTGAGTGTTCCCTTTATTTTTTTGAGCAGTGTATATGTATAGATATTTATATAAATAATATGCTTTTTCTTAGATAACTCCTCTGCTGACATGACCAACTCAAAGCTGAAATCTAAGAGCCAGGGGGATGGAGTGGAAGGCCCGGACGGAGGCTGGGGTTGGGTGCTGGTTGTGGCGATGTTTGTCAGCACGAGCCTTGTGTTCGGCCTGATGCGCAGTCTGGGCGTCTTCTTCGTGGAGTTCGTCCAGTACTTTGAGGAGAGCGCTCAGGCCATCTCCTGGATCTCATCCATCGGTCTGGCAGCGCAGCAGTTCTTCAGTAAGTCTAATGTTGAACCCTGTCCTCTCACCATTAAATAGTTAAAGGACACTGTAAGGATCTTTGTAATGGGGTTTGAGAAGAAGCCCAGATTCTTAAGGGTACTGAAATAAGTTATTAATACAGAATGTTAAGGCATCCCCAAAAAATAAAGTTAAAGAGTCATAAAACACTAAAGGGCCTTGATGATATGGATGTGATAATGATTATACACTAATGACACCATAAACAGTTGTCTGAAGTCTGGATGTCCCAGTCCAATCCCTGGTATCAGATCAGTTTTTTCACTATTTACTATCTCATACAATTACAGAATGGGCTGCTGCAACTCCTAAATATGATTACCTAGAGCCACTTCAAAATGTGTTGAGCCACATTATCAAGGATACTGCTACATGTGAAACACTGTCACAAGAAGCAAGCCCTGAGCTTTAAAGTGGACTAAAGCTGCATGTGAAGATGCAGCATCACTGGTGAGGGAGTTAAGAGGGACACAATCACAATAGCAGTGTAGATCGTGTAATACTGATGAGAATATTGTGGTATTTTCCTTCACTTCATTGGTTTTACTGAAGGATTGGACCACGACTCTGTATCATGTTATTCTAAAATGACTCATGTTGACATCCCAGTCAAAACATTTCCTGATTTGGACATAACTCAAATCCAAGGAAAATAGGGTTGATTTGGTTTGATAGAGGATTCATTTTTGCTGCTGATATGTCTGTGTTTATTTTGCAGGTCCACTGGGTGCAGCTCTTTGTAATGCTTATGATACCAGACTGGTGGTCATGACAGGAGGGTTCCTCTCTGGGCTCGGACTCATACTCGCCTCACAGGCCACCAGCCTGGTTCACCTCTACCTCACTATGGGAGTAATCTCAGGTACACCTCGCCTCAATTTTATCCCGTATTTACTTTTTAAATTTGAATTCACTTGAAAGACCAAAAAATTATCGGCATGTTAAAACCTTATTTGTTTCTTCCCTTCGAGGAAGGAACTTTAGCTAATTAAAACGTGGATTATATCACACCGTGCTAAATAATTGCAGTGTGGTCAAGTTTTGCATTAGTTTTTCAAACCCATCTGTACCAGAGTAATCATTGATCACATTTTATGTTTATTTCTGCAGGACACATTAGCTGGATGAGTTTAGATGTGTTTTTGAGGGTAAGGTTAAAAAATGTAACATTCTAGTTATTCATTTAACTTTCTTGACTTCTTTTGTCCTCCAGGTTTGGGCTGGGGGCTGGTTTTTACCCCCATGGTTGCCACAGTCATGGCTAACTTCACCCATAGACGAGCCCTGGCTGTAGGACTGGGTTTCTCTAGCATCGGCCTTTCTTCCTTTGCTTTTAACCCTCTTTTCCAGCTGCTGGTGGAGACATATGCCTGGCGAGGTGCCCTGCTCATCCTAGGGGGCCTCAGCCTCAACATCATGGCCTGCGGAGCCCTTATCCGACCAGAATGCCGCTCTAAAGGCCCAGCAAAGGTAGGCCAGCCTGTCAAGCCTGCTGGATATCATAATAACATTAGGTAAAAGCAGAACTTATTAATGTTACAGGAAGGGTTCCCTTCATGCTTCTGAGCATGTAGGTAAATATAACTTGTATTCATGTTTCAGTATCACCTTTGCTGATCTGTTTTTTTAAATCCAGGTTGTGTTTAAAGTTTTCCGTTATTTAAAGAAGCAGAAGTGATGATTTGTGTCTGTGATTCCTTATTTTTCTCTGCTGCAGCTGGACTCACAGAGCAGATTGCCATGTTCTGATATGCTGCAGAGAGTCTCCTCCTACCTGGAGGTATCACTGCTTTGTGAGAGGCCTTATCTCACCTACACTCTAGGTGTAACTCTTTTTAACTTCGGCTATTTTGTGCCATATTTCCACCTGGTGGCCCACAGCCGCCACGTGGGCTTCTCTGAGTACGGGGCGGCGTTCATCATGTCAGCTGCAGGCGTCACAGACATTTTTGGCCGAATAGTGTCAGGCTGGTTTTCTGACTTGGGACACTTTAGGGTCATTCATCTACTGGTCCTGTGGACAGTTTTGGCAGGAGTGTTCATCATGCTTCTGCCAGTGAGCTCCTTGATGGGTTCCTACTCTGCACTGATGGTGATCAGCCTTCTCTACGGTTTCTGCTCCGGGGCTTTGACTTCCATGGTGTTTGCTGTGGTGCCAATGATTATGGGAGTGGAGCGCATGATGGGGGGCCTCGGGCTGCTGCAGCTGATCGAGAGTTGTGGAGGACTGCTGGGGACTCCACTGTCAGGTAGGAGATTACCAAACAGGAACTTCTCTAATATGAAAGTTAACAACTGTCATCTCAAGGCACTTAGCAAGTCAAACAGGTCCACTGGTAGGAAGCATAAAGCCCCAAGTGCTTTCCATTTTAAAGAAGACATAGGCAGTACAGAGAGTTTATGACAGGGAAAAAAATCACTGGCTCTGTCCAGAAAAGAGACACGGCTAAACATAGTTCCACTGAGCCAGGAGTACTTTCTATGGGAAATTAAAACGTATTACACAAAGTTATTGGTTGCATAAAAGTTATTGTTACCTCATTGGATCTGTCCAGGAACGAGAAATGGCAAAATACAGAAGGACCGCAACAGGCATTCCCTCTATGGAAATAAAAAAATCAAACAGAAAACAAAGTTGTGAGTCCAGAGTACTTATTATGGGGGAGTAAAACAAAAACAGCATATGTAATTGATTGCAGCACCAGCTCCTTCAATGGCTCTGTCCAGGACAGAGACACCCAAAATCAATTTTAGCAATAGCTCCATTAACGGCTCCATCCACAAAAAAAGACTTGAGCCAGGATTACTGTATATAGCATAGACAAACAAATACAGTACACATAAATATATGGACAATTAATATTTATAAATCATATATTAAAAGCTCCACCCAAGAAAGAGACAGCTTAACTCTCAAGCACTAAGAAAGGTTTGCTTTCTATGAGAAATAAAAACAAAGAGAGTAGATAATTTTTTTTTTGGCAACAGTAGTGCCAATGATAGCTTTATCCAGGAAACAGACAAGGCCAAACACAGAGGCATCAGACCAGGTGTACCCTTTATAGAAAGGAAAAAACAGGGAAAATTGATGGTAGCAGTAATTTCAAATAGTGATTAAATGGAGAGTAGTAGGAGAAAATAGTAGCTTAAAAAAAGCGGTCAGTATGTCCTCCAGCAGCCTAAGCCTATGGCAGCATAACTGTTGAGATAGAACAGGATAACCTAAACCACTCTAACGCTAAGCTTCATTAGAAAGGGAGAGAAAGGAGCGTAGTCATAAAAGTAGACTTTTTTTAGGTTAATAACGATAATAGTAAAAACTGGTATTTCTTTTGGTTTGCAGTGTAATGCCATTACCTAAAGTGATGAAATCAATCCATAAATACGAGTTAACCTAGTGAACCTGAAAGTAGTTAAACATTAGCTGAAAAAAAGGTTTTCAACATTTTTCACTCAAAGTTTACTCAAACATTTAATAATCTTGATTGTGCTTTAGTTTATTTCTTGCCATACAATTCAAATGAATTGAATCATCTATGCAGAGTTTAAGTGATTAAACAGTAACAAAAAGAAATCTAGAAAAAAATGTCTAGAAAGGAGAGCTTACATCACTTTTACACATCGAAGAGTCTACCTTGTACGCCCTAAATATTGTATCTATTAGGTTTGATTAGAGTTGCATTAAATAAGATAGGCCGGTAGTTTAGAAGTAAAAACATCAATTTCTTCATGGAACCGTGAAAAAAATAAGGAATTATACACAGTGTAATAAAATTAACAACTTGTCATCTGGCACTTTGACTGTCAAACATTAATGTCTGAAACAGTTGATAGATACATCTCAAAGCATCTGCTTAAATAATCAGTCACACTGCAGAAATACAGCGTGCATCAACACCATAAGATACAGCTCTGCTTTCTGTCAGAGATAAAAAAAGAGAAATTGTAAGAAATACGTAAGAATAATATGAGACATGTTTTCTAACACTGACTTATGTTACTTTGAGATTTCTAATATTGTTTTAGAGAAAGAACTGAGCGAATGGAGAAACAAAGGACACATTTTCAGTTTGGTTCTAGGAGGAAAGAAATTAACAGTTTTTTTAACAGCATTTTTTTTTTAAAACATTTGGAACTTTGTGACTCATTTATTAAACTGATCATTTGAAACGCATATCTCTGCAGAGTTAACTAACAACACGTCCTCTTGTGTAATCTGTGTTTTACCTACTCAGGATGAGGCGGCACACTGTGCAAAGGATTCATGCTCATTTAGCTCTGTCTCATTTTTCTGTTGTGCACCAACAGTTCGGATCAGACATTTACACACACTCATCATAGGCATGAATGCCACATTAATTTTGGGCTTTTAACCATTCATTTAAACCATTCTGTTTCCAGATTGAAATGATTTTAAACCACCTTAAGTGGTCATTAACAAGAGAAACAAGAGTTGGACGAACACGTTTGAATTTATTGGGAATTTTCTCAGTTCCACACAGAGTACAGGTTATAAATCCAGAGTCAAATATATACATACGTTTATCTAAATATTAAATGCTTGTTGCTGAGGGCTTTTTAGCTTGTCAAGGCCATGGTCTATTTACCTGTTAGTGACCATGATCGACAGCTGGTAGTTTCATTAAGCCAGGAGAAAAAGCAAAAGCACTGATTGGGTTGACTAGCACATTGAACAATGAGAATGTTCAAATCAATTTATCATCACTTCAGTGTATAAAACATAGCATGCAACAAAATAAAACAGCATTTGTCAGGGATGTATAACAGTGTGAATAATTAATTAGATAAAAGGTGCAGTTGGTAGCACTGTTGCCTCGCAGCAAGAAGGTCTTGTGTTCGAATCCTTGCCTGGCGTCTTTCTGCATGGAGGTTGCACATTTTCACCGTGCATGTGTGGGTTTCTCTCCATCTACTCCGGCTTCCTCCCTCTGTCCAAAGTGCGCACACACACACTAAACCTTAGGTGATTGTGTGTGTCCTGTGTGTCTCTGTGTTGCCCTGTGATGGACTTGCGACTAGTCCAGGGTGTACCCCGCCTCTCGCCCAATGACTGCTGGAGATAGGCACCAGATCTAGCCCCTGACCCCTGTCTGGGTTAGGGGTTATATCTAGGTATATCCATGTTTCAACTAGACAGTTGAAATGTGGAAGGGATAAAACAGGCCAACATTAAGCTTCTGGATTGGTGGCAACTCTATCTAAAATGTATGGACTATTCATGCCACAGTTTGTGCCATGAATATGAAAAACATATTTAAATGAGCTCTTCCAAATCTGCTAAGAGCAGTCAAACATCTAGCCAGAATTATTTCAGATGTAGGTTAATGGAGCCAAAAACAGTCTGTTTTTTCTGCAGCTTGTTAGGGAACATTCATCCAAATATTAGTCAGGATGTATGTATATATTTGAGCCTATGTTGACCCTGTGTTGCCTAGAGCAAATTCACAATAAACTTGTGGACCTAATTTTTGATTTGAAATTCCTTAAAGAAATATGTTGTGTAATCATTCCACGCTGGAAAAGAACAGCTCATATCAATCATTACAAGCTTTGAACTTGTGCATTTTTGTTGTGTGTGTTTTGCAATCATTGTGATCATTGTTGCCTTTTAACCTTTGTTCTCGCAGGTTGGCTCAGAGACAACACAGGAAACTATGTGGCCTCCTTCATGGTCGCCGGCTCCTTCGTACTCCTTGGTAGCTTGACCATGACCACGCTGCCTCACTTCTTCTCCTGCACGGACCCACCACCTCCTAAGAGACCCGTCCTCATAGATAACAGTGAGGCTTTGCGTTTAGAGCTGGCACAGAAGAACAGCTGTTCCTCTGAGATCAACCATCAAGCCGTGGAACAAACCAAGAGGTGAAATAACCGGGGACGTCTCACTGTTTGTAAAAGTCAGCTGAGTGAATCTACCTCAGAGGCTCAGATCCAAAGCCTGTGGATAAAGAAAGGGTCCAGTAAAAGACACAAGGAGAAAAAAGTGTTGTCCCTTTTTAAATGTGCATTTTAATCTTACATGACAAGAGTTGAGACGCATTCGTATGTTTTCTCCGACATGAAATTTACACCAGATGTCAGTAGCAGCCCAAGTAAATGTAAATTAGTCCATAAATTAGGTTATGCTTGATAAAACAGAATGAAAAAAGAAATGCATATTTCCTCCACATAAACTGCCTTTAAATCTTAAAGGTTCTGATGGGAATCTTCTCTGCACTCTGATCTTCTGTTTTTTCCCATAAATCTTCAGATGATTTCAAGTTAGATATTTGACTGGGCTAATACAGCAGCTCCATTCTCCTTCTCTAAAACCAGCTTAGTTTCCTTGGAAGTGTGTTTGGGAACGTCCCGGCACATTTCTCCTTTCAGTCTTCCTTCAATTATATGAGGTAACAAATGCTGATAAACAGCCCCCAGATCATGGCATCCCCACATCCACGCTGGTTATTTTGGGGGTTATGAGCAGTGCAATGACATGAAAGAGTTAAATTATGGTCTATATTCTCCCAGTATCCCAGGACACATTTTAATAGGGCATTAATCAGGTCTGTATCAGCTGATATTAATTTTTGCACTCAGGATTGCTTTCTAAAAAGTGACAGATTTCAGATGGATTTTGGGCTTACTATGCCTGTTGCATCTCCTTTTCTTTAAGTGTTATATATGTGTAGATGGATGGATGACTTGGGTTGTTATCAACATTTCCAATCAATAGCCTGAAATAATATGATATATTTATAAAGAAAAACACCGACATGTTCGAAACTTATTTTCCCTGCTGTTTGAGTCTCAGTCAGCAGCATATTTATATCTTGCATTGTCATAATTTGGTTATTAAAAAGCCTACAATAAAAGCTGGACCTGTGGGGAATATTTCTTAATAAGTGCACCCTTTGTTTAATACATTAGTTCAAGGTTTTTCTTAAACATCATCAATCCAAATTGTGGGAGTTTAATAATGTTTGATCATTGATCTGATTTAAAGCTAAATTGGTTGTTACAGAATATGCTCAATGAATCGATGAAAAGGCCCCCACCCTATCCTTATTTTGAGTTGAGACAGAATCTCAGTTTAAAAGACTTCTCTAGAAGTGTTTAGCTTTTTAATTGATAGTTTGTTAAAAATGATTTTATATCAAATGGAACACATTAAACCTGGGCCACTGGGTGCAGTTTTCCACTTCGATGACCCTTTATTACAAAGTCATGCCAATAAATGTCTTATAAGGCAGATGAGATGTACTTCTTTCACCTCACAGGTCTGCTCACCGTTATCACTGATTTAATATGAGGAACAAAGCTCTACACCATTCAGTGTTATCAGGAGTGTCTCCTTCATTCACTGCAGGAGCACCAGACTGTTTTCTCAACCGCACTCTCTGACGGCCTATATACTTTCTATGCACATGCTCTGTGAACCTTTGTAAACCATTGACCAAGAATGTTTGGCCTTCTGAACAGCTGGGTGAACATCAGGGTCACAATGACCTGCTGATTCCTGGCACACTCACTGCAGGGTTGCTGCAATGCAACAGGCCTTTGGATAATACTTAACTGTGGTTAAGTATTAAGACCATTCTAAGGTCCCAGCCTTAAGCATGGTCGCCCTCTAGTGAACCTCTGTAAGAAAAGCACTAACACTGAAACGTAAGGTTGCACTGTTTTATTTGGTCAAACACAAATTTAAAGATGCTCACATGATGTAGGGAAAATCTACATAAATATTGTCTTTTGTAATGTAGAAATCTTCCAATTGCAGTTTTTATTGTAAATTATTGAAACAAATGTTCTTTTTGTAACCTTTATGTCTCTTTGCAACCATCCTTTTAAAAAGTCGGTATTAAACAAAAAAAGAACGATAACAAAAAAAACCAGCCCATTTTTGTAAAAATAAACTGAAAGGAAAGAAATCAGATTTACTGATTTTAATTAGGAACTCTTGGCAGAGTGATGGCGCCGCTCTGCGGGACATAGAAACACCTCATGCTGAATTCATAAAGCTGCTCCAGTGTTTCCACTTGGACGCGATTGTTCTGCGCTGACGTGATCGCACAAAGCATTCCCTGTTCGGAGCGTTCATACCCCATATCTCTGAAGTCAGCACCAGCTGAGCTCAACATGTGAAAGGAAGCCAGGGAGAATGGATGTGTCTGAGAGCTCAGCCTTTTCTGCTTTTGCGTGTCGGGGGCTGTGGAAGATGGAACTGGACAGAACAATTGGTGGTGGGGATGGGTTATGTGGCCGGTTAAGATTTGGGATCTGCACTGCGGCGTCTGAGCTTCTCTGGGTTATTAGAGGCCATGTGTGAAAAGTCTCTGAAAATGTCCTGGTACGTTTCATCACCTGGAAGATATCAAAGAAGAGACATGAGCTTCAGAGCTGGAAGCTTCACATTTCTTAAAGCTGCAGAAACTCCCAACCCAACTCTTAGTATACAATCTCCTGCAAAAGTACTCACACCCCTGGAAAGTTATTTTGTTACAAACCTTAACTTATTTTATTAGGGTTTAATGTGATAGACCAACTACAAATAGTGGATAATTGTTCAATGGAGGGAAAATGAAACATCATTTAGCTAATAATAATCTAAAAAGTGTGATGTGTATCTGTAAGCAGCCCCCTCCAGCATATAAAATAAAGGTTTGTTAAAGAACATTAGGAAACAAATAGCATCATGAAAACCACACAGCAGATAGTTCAGGCAAAAAAAGTTGTGGAGAAATTTAAAGCAGGGTTAGGTTATTAAACTATCCAAACTTGGAACATCTCACAGAGCACTGACCAACCTATCAACCAAAATGGAAAGATTATGGCACAACTGCAAATCTACCAAGATGTGGCCGTCCAGCTAAACTGAGCAAGGACTTTCTGACGTATATGCAAAACGCTATGTGTGGTGGAAAGTAACTTGAACCCTGGATACACCGTCCCCACCTTCAAACATGGCAGAGGCAGCATTATGCCGCGGGGATTGTTGGTCAGAGTTGATTTAAAGATGGATGAAGCTAAACACAGGGCAAGGCTGCAAAACACTTAAGACTGGGGCAGAGGTTGACCTTCCAGCAGGACACTAAACCTAGAAATCCAACGTTTAGATCAAAGACCACTCGTGTGTTCAAATGGCCCAGTTAAAGTCTTGAAAAATGATCGATCCAATCGAACTGAGCTAGAGCTATTTTTTACAAAGAAGGATGGGGAAAACTCAGTGTTTAGAGGTGCAAAGCTGGTAGAGACGTACCCCAAAAGACTTGTAGCTGGACGGACTCTGAATTAACAATGTTTCCGTTTCCTTCCATTTCCCGATCATGCACTACATTTTGTTGGTCTATTTCACGAAATCACAACCCATGCATTGAATGTGTGTCTATAACACGACAACATGTAGAAAGTGTGGGGTGTGAATACTTTTGGCAGACATTGCACTTTCTTTTATTTCGATCCAGTTGGTTTTTGCACAAACAGCAAGAAAGCAGTCAGGATGTGTTTATTTCAAAGAACTCCAGCAACAGTCCCCCTGAACACATTAAAACAAGCAGAAGCCCTGAAGCACAACGCATACAACAGGATGAACGGACACACACAGTGGCATGCACATGCAATTTACCTCTTAGTCTGCTGTAGGTGGCACACTGCGCAAGCAGTTGAGACCAGATGGACATCTCAGTGGGGAGAGGAGAGCACACAACAAAGACAAGACAATGAAAAAGCAGAGCACTTTAAAAACTGACAGGCAGACAAACGCGTTTCACGTTTCCATTCCTTGGTGAGCAAACACCCCCCCGCCAACTCCCACTGGAAACTGAAGTTAAGGCAGGTTAGCAACACTGACCACAGAGCAGTCACGAAAGAATGGACTGCGGAGCTTCAGCTGGAGACAAACTGACCAGAGAGGTGTGGAACCTGACTAACAGTAGCTAATAAATATATTAAATATAACAGCTTAAAAGCTTAATCCCCGCCACTATTCACAGAATAGTGGGAAAACAATTACCAGTGAGCTCAAAACCCAACCCTGAATTTAGCTTAAATAACTGGAAGGACAGCCAGGATCATATTTAGATGTAATAAAGTTGTGTGAATGAATAAAGTTTGTTTTACAGACAACAGCAAAATATTCAAAACATATTTCGCTTTTTTTTTTTTTTTTTTGTTGACTTTGTTTCAAAGTGCCGATGTGCGTTTGCAGCGAATATAAACCGTGCACAGCCATGTGAAAACGGCAGGTTTATGTGACGTAAAATAATGATACCATGATGATTCATTTCAAAACTTTTTCCTCCTTTAATGCCACAACTTGTGCAGTCTAACTAATAAACCAGTCAGAAAATCTAAACAATAACCTGGTTGAAGCAACTACTGATTCAGTTATTGAGCTCTGTAATCCCAAATCATGATGCTGCCACCACCGTGTTTCACTGAAGGTAGTATGGTTCTGGTTCGGTCTCCTTTTTGCGCCACACTCGGCTTTAAGAATCACGGACCAAAACTTGAAGTTTGGTTTTATCAGACTGAAACACATTGTCCCACAACTTTCTGGGATATTTTAGCCAGGATTGGATGTGCTATTTAGACCAAAGGAATGTGTCTAAAAGATTGTGCAGCATACACGTCACATTAAAAGGTGGAAAAGTTTTGAAATGATCCATTATTGCTTTTAAGTCACAGAAACCTACTGTAGCATTTTATAGCAATGCGAACACATTTATTATTCACAGTATAATTCAAAGTGCACCTGAAGCTTTTTTATGCATGTATGTATGTATTTTGTTATCTTCCCTACATTTATTTTTATGTCTACTACCTTTTTCAAGTTCTTTGCAGCCTGTGTTGTGGAAATGACTAGAAATTTGTTATATGGGAAGTGATTATTTATGTTTTAAGATCTGATTTCAGCTCTGCTAATCGTTCCACCCCTCCTAAAGCCCAGTCGCTTATTTGATTCATTTTGGCCTGGATTCTCTTCCTGGCGTGGGCCCGGCCACCTCTAGCCCCACTCGCTACCCCCCCACAATCCTGCCCCTCTGAATTCGGACCTGATTGGCCGAACGCTCCGTCCATCTCCCGCATCTCTTTGTTCATTTTGGCGATCCTCAACCTGAAAGGTAAGTGGAGACAGTCAGAACAGTGCCTGTTTGCGCTGGGTTACAGAGTTTCTCTGAACATGAGCACTTACAGAGTAACAATGTCCGCGTTTGCGTTGTCCACGGCGATGGTTATGGGGTCTTTTCCGTTCTTGTCTCTGGCGTTGTAGTCAGCTCCTCGTTTTAAGAACAGACAAACCAGCCTGGAGAAACAAGTAAAGCAGTTGTGATTTTTGTTGCCTTTGTGGCTCAGACAGGTTTCGTTTTAATTCGGCAGAAATCAAAACAGGATTTAAGCATATTTTTAGTTCCTTATGTTGTTCCTGAATTTAGCTCCTGTGCAACAATCCTGAACAAACAATTTTTGCTCCGATGTCATTTTATGTGTTGCTCCCCACAGGCCTGCTAAATGACCTGTGCTACATGAAAATACAGGCAGGTGATTGATGGTAGGACTTCAAATTTGTGTCCCAGGCAGGATATCTTCAGGCTGGTTCGATCAGTTGGGTGATTATTCCAGGTTTTTTCTTTATGTTCTTCATCTAAGAAGTCGAAACGGATGCAAGCGGTTTTTTTGCTTTTGCACAACAAAGATAACTGCAGGCTAATCTACTTTAGTCTGTAGAAAAAACTTCTTTGAAGTGATAAAATAAAGAAGCATAAAACTCAATATAAAAAATGTAATAAATTTTTATGATTATTACATTCATTCGGCGTGTACATTTATTTTATTATTGATACTATAAAGTTAAATGTTTTTTGAAGCTTTTTTTAATGTTGAACTTTCTAAAGTTAATCTTTTTTTCTAGGATCTTTTAGTAATCTATCACTTCCTGTTTTTTCTGGGGAAAAATATGGTGTGACGCAGAGGTGCATTTCTCTTAGCCACTCTTCAGAAGGAGAAACCAGTCATATAAGCTTGATGACAGATGTCTGTAGATCTTCATAGACAAGGAAATGACAACAAGAAAACAGTTACTCAACTAAACTTTCCGATATAACTACAGTGAGAAGAATAATAACTCAAATGCTGCATCACACAAGGCTGGACAAGGCCCTAGGTTTATTTTGCTACAGTGAACAGTGAGGAGGATGGGAAGAAGGTGTAAAAGTAATGTCCACCACTGATGGAGAACTACGGCACAAAGTGACATCTCAGGGTCGCTAAGACTCCAGGATCTGTGATGCTGTGGGCAAAGTTGCCACTGGGTCACAGAGACACACACCCAAGAATTCCTAAGGGTAATTCAGAGGCCGTTAACCTAACTTTGGTGGTCTTGGACTGTGAGAGGAAGCCAGAGTACCTTAGGGCGAACCCATGTATGCATGGGGAGAACATGCAGACTTCATGCAGAAAGGCCCCTGGCCAGGTATTCAAACACAGGACTATCTCACTGCAAAGGAACAGTGCTAACAACTGCACCCCTTTTACAGACCTGGTGTAATACAAAGGATGTATATACCGAAAAGCAACTCATTTCTACTATATAAGGTGAAAGATCTGTGATGCTGTGGGCCAGTTTATCCCCCAAAGACTCAGACAACCTTTGAACTAACAGGACAATTAAAAACAAATCTGATGACACGACAGAAAACAGAAAATGGGACATCATTTGGTCATTTAATAGGATAATGATCCAAAACATAGAAATCATTCATTAGACACAAAATCAACCAGATCTACATCCTAGAGAAAACCTGTGGGACAATTTGAAGAGAAGAGAGCACACGAGAAGACCCAGGACTCTGGACCATTTTAGAGACTTCACAATCAGGAATGGTCAAAAATCCCTCTCTGTATGGTCCAACCTAGTGGATATTACCTCGGACTGAGGTGCTATTGACTAAGTGTCCTGTTGGCAAAAGGTGGTTGTACTTGCAGGACATAATGACCACTTTCACCCTCTTCACTACATTCTCACACTACTCTCCAATTTTGTATTATTTGCTGTTATTTCAGCTTTTAACTTTGTTCTCTCTCTTTTCTCTTCCTAGAAGCTACCCTGGGCCCCGAATCTGTTCCCTTTTTTCCCTTTTGACACCCCCTTTTTTGGGGAAGGGGGCATCGTCCCCGGGGGCTGTGGCAACAACTTAATGCTCCCCCTCTACCGATGATCCACATGGCCCTATCTTTGTGTTTAACCCCTTTTTCTCTCCTAGACATTGGGGATTGACTGAGCTTTTACTGTAACTAATTTTTATTTGCTTCTTTTCAGACTCTAAACCGTGAAAAAGGCCCCCGAGGTTTTTTGTTCCTTCTTTCTAGGGGAAACAACTAAAAGGAGCTACAACCATTAACATTTTCTTTTCCTTCCCATAGAAAGAACTCCTGGATCAGTGCCTCTTTGTCTCTTTGTGTCTCTGCTCTGTTCTCTCTAACCCCCAGTCGGTCGGGGCAGATGGCCGCTCACACTGAGCCTGGTTTTGCTGGAGGTTTTTTCCCTGTTAAAAAGGGAGTTTTTCCTCTCCACTGTCGCTACATGCATGCTCAGTATGAGGGATTGCTTCAAAGTCAACGCCAGTGACTGTCCACTGTCTCTACATGCTCATCCGGGAGGAGTGAATGCTGCAAGTCACTGACTGGATGCAATCTGCTGGGTTTCCTTAGATAGAAAAACTTTTTATCCAATTTGAATAAATAACTAACTCTGACTGCACTGTTCAATGGTTAGGACTAATTGTAAGGTATGTACCTGACTTTTGTGAAGTGCCTTGAGACAACATGTGTTGTGAATTGGCGCTATATAAATAAACTGAATTGAATTGAACTGAATTAAATGGCGGTGTACCTACACTATATTGCCAAAAGTATTCCCTCACCTGCCTTGACTCACGTATGAACTATAACAGCTTCAACTCTTCTGGCAAGGCTGTCCACAAGGTTTAGGTGCTTGTTCATGGAGATTTTTGGCCATTCTTCTAGAAGCACATTTGTGAGATTATATACCGATTCTGGACAAGAGGACCTGGCTCTGTCTCTGCTTTAATTCATCCCAAAGGTGTTCTATCAGCTTGGGCTGAGGTCTCTGTGCAGACCAGTCAAGCTTGTGCACATCGAACTCTCTCATCCATGTCTTTATGGACCTTGCTTTGTGCTCTGGTGCACAGTCAGGTTGGAAGAGAAAGGGACCATCTCCAAACTGTTCCCACAAAGTTGCGAGCAGAGAATTGTCCAAAATGTCTTGCTATCCTGAAGCATTCAAAGCTCCTTTCACTGGAACTAAGGGGTAAAGCCCAGCTTCTGGTTGAGGAAACTTTCCTGACTGGGCTTGTTGCACTGGTGGCCTCCTATCACAGTACCACCCTGGACTTCACTGAGCTCCTGAGTGACCCATTCTTTCACAAATGTTTGTAGAAACATTTAGCATGCCTATGTGCTTGGTTCTATACACCTGTGGCCATGCAAGTGATGGAACACCTGATTTCAATTAATCGGATGGGTGAGCACTTTTGGCAATATAGTGTATGCTTATAAAAACATCATGGTTTATACTGTGACAAGAAAGAGACTGCAGCAAAAATGTGCACTGCGAAAGTTCAGATTTTGTACAAAAAAGTGCTTTTAGGTCACTGAAACTGCTCCATTGTTCTTTAAGCTACTGGATCAAGATGGAGGAAGTTGCACTTTATTTGTGTTTCCGCAACAGGAACTACAACCTGTTGCAGTTTTTAGAACTTGATTAAAAAACGGTCATTTACAGCACCTACGTACATGACTGATTAGTTTGACGTTATGAGCTAACACCACAAAATAAACCTCGCAAACACTGGTAAAGGTCATCTCACAAAACTTCTCAATGTTATCCTGTAAAAAACTGCAGAAGAAGACAAAAGTTATGACACCCTATCCCCAAATAGCTAGTGTCTTTGTCTGTAGTCTCTATGGTAAACTTCAATCTGACCTTCCTTCTTGCACACCTCCAATGAAAGTTAAACTTGTTCAGTCTCTTTCTGACTGTAAAGGACCACGCTTCATATCAGCAGTAGCATGATCCTGCTGCAGGTTCCATGATGATATTTTACAGATTTCGGAGACTTCTTGCAGTCTGCCCTCAGTTTGAACTTGCTTGGATAGCCACACCTGTGCATGTTGGCCGATGTTTGTTTCCACCTTTCTGCTATTTGTGTATGTGTTTCAGGAAGGGGAGGGGGTTGGCCATGTGGTATGTGTTTGGTCATGTGACAGTGATGCAGCACAGGATTGTGGGGTGTTTAACTGAATCGACGAAGCAATGTCAGTGGTGGGGTAATTTTTTAAGGCATCGAAAGGGTAGGGCAATATATGCAATAAATATCAGTAAATATTGGTTATCGGTCAGAGCAATATTACTATCAGATATCGACATCGGCCCAAGTTTTCATATCGGTGCATCCCTAATTACATATCAAATATGTAGCTGCAATGTTCTGGAACAGTGGGTATCAGAATTAATTTAGATTTGCTAATGAATGTGCTGAATGAATGAAAGTCTCAATCTCTAAAAATAGTCTGCACTCGCTCACATGTACCAGAAGAACAGAGCATTTGTATTCGGTTAAGTGGTTTGGTCTTTATGAGGGCCATCATGCAGTGACACGGGGCTGTCATATGTGTGACAGTGAGCGTGTGGAAGCGGGTCGGTCGTACCCTGTGTGGCCCAGGATGGTGGCGTGGTGCAGCGGTCCTCTCCCGTTGCTGTCCGCCTGGTTGACGTTGGCGCTGTTCTGCAGTAGGAACTCACAAGCTGCCAGAGCATTCTGTTCAGAAGAGGAGCAAAATGTTAGAGCGACCAGAGAAAAGTTAAAATCCGGCGGCATCTAATAGCCTTTTTGATCTGTAAGATTGGTTATGTTCACATCAATTATGAGCAACTTGAGCATAATTCTTCCCCCCATTTCTTTATCTTTTTCTTCCAATTAGCCGGACTTTATTTTTTAGCTTTTAAAATGGTCATCATCAGTAGTTCCCCAGGTTTTAAGGCGTTTTGTTTTTACTTATTTTCAGTCCAGCACCTGAACTTTTCCAGAGAAATGTTCTTAACTGAATCACAAAGAGATAATTTGTTCCTGAGTGGAAACTGAAAAACATCCACAGTTACTGTAACAAAGTTTAGTACCTTTGATGAACAGAAAATACAACTTCTCTCAAAGCTGTTAAAACTTTGGTTGAAGATGTGTAAACAAGCATAAAATAAATGCATCTTTCATTACAGTTGCAGTTCTGATTTTGTTTTTACCTGCATTACCATGTGGTTGCAAGATAAATGTTGGTCTTCGTCCAGCCTCGTTTGTCACACTTCTTGTTAGTTATACATTGTAATTGCTGCTCTGATTGTGGATATCAGCAAGTTTAGTCAAGCAGCCATTTTCCTGTAGTAATTTCCAGACTTATGAAGATGAGCACACAAATGGTGAGCATAATTTAGTTATAAAGTGGGAGTGTTTGGATGCTGACACGCTTACAAGGCTTTTAAATAAGTCTATAGCCAGATTTAACCTCAGGAGATCTCATTGGGATGCTGTTTCTGCAAAAGGAGGGGGAGCTTCATTGCAACAGATAAAGACCGCATGACAAAAACAGGGATTTCCATTGAGTTTTGCCTCTCTCAGGTTCTGTGTCAGGTTTTTCATGGATTTATTTTAACACATTACATATTTTTTAAGTCTAACACTTATTCTTCACTTATTTTCACTTGTCCACTTTTACCAAAAATCTACAACCTTGAGAACCGGTAATCAAGACCAATTTCAAAGACTACAAAAAAAGTCTGTCTGCTTGGAAGGAAATCAAGAAATAGAAGTTGTTAAAAAGATGGGAGCATTACTGTGGTTCAGTTCAAATTGATGTGTTCTTAAAATTTCACATCATCGAGAAGTAATTTTTTTATGAGAGAATATGTTTGACCCACAGGACCAGAAGCCCTGGTGTCACCAGGACTGAACACCATCAGTGCATTAAAAGTGAGCTGATTGTTGTCCTCACCACCGACACGGCCTGTATCAGAGGTGTGCTCGACTCCTCGGCCACGTTGACCCAGTTGACGTCGGCTCCATGGGCCAGCGCGTCAGCCATGACGGGGAAGTTCTGCAGCGCTGCTGAGCGGTACAACAACGCCCCCGGATGAAGGCCGCTGAGATCCTCTTCTTCGTCTTCCACCCAATCTGGGGACATTAGGGGGTCTTTTATGACAATTAATTTTATTAGTAATTGACCAACTGTGATAATTTTTTTATAAAGGTTGTAAGAATGATTAAAGAAATTATTAAAGAATTAAAGAATGATTAGATTAAACTGAGTTGTGTGCTTGGTGGTGTCACATCGTTTGAAGCGTGTTTGGTCCCACCTTTATGAGAGCTTGAATTGTTCTTTTGGATGTCACTGAGGCTTAGTCCTGAGGAGAGACAGACAGATACAGTAAAACTTGTCTTTCCTGTCTGCTGCTGCAACACACACCCATAAAACCCTGCAGGAAAATCCCTTTGGGAACGCCACTGCTGCTAAATCAGCAGGGACTGATTTTGTTGATATACCGGTCAGTTTAAAGAGAGGTTTAGTGTCTCACAAAAGTATTCCCACCCCTGGAACTTTTTCACATTTTGTTACTTTACAACCACAAACTTCAATGGGTTTTATTGGGATTTTCTTTAATAGACCAACACAAAGAACGCATCTTTGTGAAAATGATTGTATTAAACTCTCTGTATGTTCAGGGCCGTTATCCTGCTGGAAGGTTAACCTCCTCTCCCATCTCAAGTCTTCCTGTTTTTAACTCCACTCATCTTCCCATTCATCTCCCTGCTGAAGAAAAACATCTCCATAGCACCATGCTGCCACCACTATGTTTCACAGTGGGAATGGTGCGTTCAGGGTGATGTGCTGCATTACATTTCTGCACCACACAACATTTTGATCGTGGTTCTGGTGTAAAAAAGATCTCTCTCCATCCGCTTTCCTGTCAAATTACCTTTGAATCACTAACAGGACACCCTGAGGTTTATGGCCGTAAACTGACAAAATGTGGAAGAGTTACAGGGGTGTGAATACTTTGGCAAGGCCCATATGGATTCATCATAATGATCTATGGCACCGCTTTACCTGTGAGCCGAGGCAGCGTGGCCCGGTTCGGCTTGGGCTTGAGAGCCGGCCGTTGAGTATTCGTGTCCTGGGTGGTGGCTCGGGTTCTCCTGGCACTGGACCGCCTCAGCAGGGTGGTTCTGCCCGTCTCAGGCAGCTTCTGGATAAACTTCTTTTCAACGTACTTCGACCTAATCCATGACTCCTTATCGCCTCTGAGGAAGGGAAGAAAGAGATATATGTCAAACAACGAGTTTCCCACAAACTGAGGCAATATGAAGCCAGAAGGCTTAGTTTGCTCAACAGATTTCTGACTCGACGTGAAAAAAATATGTTCAAAACTCATAGTGTCTCTGTGTTTTTTAAATCCCCATAGCATGATGTTTAAGTTTCAATTGTATCATACTAAAAACTCACGTCTGTCAGATACAGCAATAGCATCTCATTCTCTGTGTTAAAAAAAAAAACCTTCTGCAGCGTTAAAGCAAGTTTCCGGATATATCAACCTCTACTATCTCTATGAAATACCTATGACTTCCTGTCTTCTGCAACGCGACACGGTAAAGAGACGAGGAAGTCGCAGAATGTGTAGAATTAGTCGCTGCCTACTGATAACGTATTTCTGAACCACACGGATCTTTAAACAGAGCCTGCACAGCAGAGTGAAGTCCAACTTCGTTAAAAAGGCCAGCAATATCACAGCAGGAGGAAGATATGATTTGCAAGATAGACTATGTAAAATACAAAAAAAGAAAAAAACAAACACTAAATGCATTTATTTTCTTCAGCAATACTGTAGGTCAAAGATTATTTTAAATAGAAATTTGTCACCATACACGCTTTATCTTTGATGCAATCTTTAGGCAGTTGTCATATAACTAAAATAATCCTCAGTGCCTCCCCACACCTGCAGTTTACCATCTGCTGCAGGCAATCTTTGGCAGCTTAACAAATGTGTCACCTGCTTTAACAAAGATGGACAAGTGACGCAAACGTTCAACAATGTGCATGAACATTATGCTTCGACAAGCACCCAAATAATTTAGGACAGCATCAAATTTAAAAGGCACATTTCCGGATAACTGGAGTTTTATTGTGTCTTTGTTTTAGTCTAATTAAAACACACAAAGGAGTTACATCACCCCTTTCTAATAAGTCCAAATCACATACAGTACTGTGTGAAAGTGTGGACTAAGCCCAACATTTTTTATTCACTGCACTGCCTAAAGTACTGAACAACGCTCAATATAATTGAACTGACACGTTTTAGTCAGCAGCTTGGCTGGTAGACTGGCTCTACAAACGGTTCTGAAAGAAAGGGTTGCTCTCAGGAGCTCAGTGAATTAAAGCATGGCATTATAATAGGATGCAATCTGTGCAATATGTTTATTTCATCAACTTTCCTCACCACTAAACATACCATGGTTACTGTTACTGGGACCACCACAGGTACAGCGCACACCGGGGCGCACAGCGTGCAGAACTAGCAGAGTCAGTGTCTGCAGGTCTCAAATTATAACTCACCTTGTTTGTTCTAAATTACTATTATTGTTGTTATAACAGGTATTAGCATTATCTGTTACATTGTGTTCTATTAGCTATTTTTTTTTTTTACAAAATGTATCTTTGTGTCAAAGTTTTAGTAAATAAAGACCCTACACATACAACTGAAATTAGTCAGGGTTAGAGGCTTTAAAAAACAAACATTCATTCTTCTAAAAACCACCATGTACTCTTGTATGCAAGTAGGACTGTGAGTGTAGACTTCAGACTTTTGCACAGTACTGTGCAGTGGTGCAACATTGAATATTAGCAGATAAGTTCTGATTATTGTCTCAGAAATCTGAGTTTCCTTTTTTCAGACTAAGGTGCTTCTTAATATAATATGATCTGATGTGTATCACCATGTGTACAATCTGTCAAATTCCCTGTTAAAGTACATATTTACACGCTGGACCCCTCTGACTGACCTGGGACTGGTGGGGTGGGGCTTCTTGATGGTGATCTCATCTATCCGAGCCTCATAGATCCTGTTGATCACGGAGTTTCCTAACTCGCACATCAACTTTAAAAAAAAGAGCAAAAGAGCAGGGAGAATCCCCCGAATACTCGTTATTGTCACAGAAAACGCCATAATGAGGTCTGTGAGGCTGCTGCTTTAAAAAGGTGAAAGTACCTTAATGAGCTCGGGCTCCCAGGAATCAAGAGTGAGGGAGCGAACTTTGGAGAAATGTACTCCCAGGCTCCTGTTAGAAAAAGAAACCATTACAGCACAGGATTCAAGGTACCGTTGAGTGTGTGTGTGTGTGTGTGTGTGTGCTTGTCTACGCAACTGAGGATCAGGGTAAGCTTTAGACCAATCATGGTCACTTTGATAGTAAGGACATTTTTGGCCAGTTTGGAGGATTTAAAGTAATTTTTGTTAACAGGCTATAATTATATTAAATATTAGGATTAATTACTTATCTGTGTTATCTCTGTGGCACAGGCATGACTACAATTGTTTACCTTTTTAGATTAAAATCTTTACTCTGGCTGGGCAGCATTAATATCACTTCCAATCAGAAGAAACATGTTGATCAAACTGAAAGATTACTTTAAACCTAAATCTGCCAGGCGTATGAATAATTTCAGATTTAACTGTACACTGAGGTATGATGCCACTGCTGATTAATGTGCTTCAATTAGATGATCAGATTAAATGTTGGTGTTTAGTACAACTAGAGGCAACTGGAAGAAGTGTAAAATAAGCATAATGTTGCCATACATTGTGACGGTTAGGGGTCCATTTAAATCTTTTTCACACAAAGTTTTCCTCACAAAGGCTTATCACTACCTGTGTATTCCCGAGCAGACGATACAAAGGGTGATGCCCAGGTTGATGGAGGCCCAATCAGGACTGGGCTCTCCGCAGTCGCAGCACTGCTTGTTTCCTGGGATTGCCTGAATCTCCTCTAGAGCCTTGCAGCCTTCACTCTCCTGTTCCCCGATTCCTCCGCCGCCTCCTAAATTGCTCATCGACACCGAGCTGCAGCGCTGCCTCTGATAAAACACAGACGCACTGGAATTAAGAAAGGAGTTCCCTTTGCATCGCAGCAGATTAGGTCCCACAGAAAATACAGATCTAAAAGTTAATATCTAGATGGTGTGTGTGGGGGAGTGTGTTTTTCTTTTCCTCACTGGGCTGTGTGTATCCTCTCTGCGCTCCTGAAAGGCGGAGGCGATGCTGTTTTGGACTGCGCTGATCCATGCTTGCTGCTCCCTGTCTGAGTCTGCCTGTAACAAACAGCACCTGTGCACAGACGCACACACACACACACACACAGGCTGTGATGATCTGCCCCCGCATTTTCTCAAAAACCAGCCCCCTCCTCTGCACTCAGGCCACGTTAATTCACACACTTAGCATTGATGAGAATCACACTGGCTCAGACACACGTCCGCAATGACTGCATGACGGTGACCACCCACAGAAACTCACTTTGACGGAGAAACCACTTCAAAGCAGAATCGCCTCTCGTTTTCAGAGCTGGGCTTGACTGTGCAGAGGCGCAGGTCCTCCACCACAACCGTGGGCTGTTCCTGAGCGAGACGCAGACAAGAAGAACACACAGTGAAGTCTGTGCATGCAACAGTGCACTTTGTTTGCACCAAACGTGTTTTCAGAGAATTTTTCAAAAAATGTACCTTAAATTTCTTCTGATACACCAGCTGATTCTTCTGAATTGAAAACCAACGTCTGAGGTGGAGAAAACACAAAGAATTTGGGAATCAGTAAAAGAAACGTCAAACATGCAGAGTCATAGATTTGTTTTTAACGAAGTAGCTGTTCTGTGTAAATTATTCGATGGGAACAGCTCTACCTGCTCCAGGTCTTGAAGGCGTTGCTCGCCCGCTTATAAAGGTAACCCTCCATTGCTATCCCATTAGCAGCATCAGAATTGAAATCCAAAACAGAATCATCGTAGGACATGTCCTTAAAATGTAAAGAAAGATGCAGATCAATATCTGTTGCATCATTATCAATCTGCAGATTTCTGTAGTTTGTTTGATTGCTTTGTGATATTTCTTGTCCATATAATCTGTTTCTTTTTAATAGTGCTTTTTTGTAACATTTTACCTTTTTCTTGACGGCTGCGTGCCTTTGCTCCATATCCCTCTTCTCCCTGGCAGAGTTTAAGACAAACTGGGTGTGCTGTAAACAAAGAAAAAACATCATCAAGAAGCAAGTCTTTATACAGACTGACAGTGTTTCACGAAAGTGTTCATGCCACTTTACCGTTTGTACATTTAGTCGAGTTGCAACCACAAACTTGAATGTATTATATTGTGATTCTATGTGATAGATAGAACACAAAGGAGGAAAAAAGGACTGTATTTACCCCTATTTAAATTTTGAGGAACCATGTTTAGATGCCTTCATAGATGCAAGTCTTGGTGTATGTCTCTACCAGCTTTGCACATCTACTGAAATCTTTATCCTTCTGTTGAAAATTGCTCAACCTCAGTCAGACTGAATGGAGAGCATCTTTAAACATTCATTTTCAAGTTTTGCCTTTCTAAATTGGTTTATGTCTGGACTTTGACGTGGCCATTCTAACACATAAATATTATTTGATATGAATAATTTCTTTGTAGCTCTGGCTGGATGTTTAGGGATGATGTCCTGCTGGAAGGTGAACCTCCGCCTCAGTCTCGGGTCTTATTCATCCTCTAACAGGTCTCCTTCCTGTATTCTTCTGTATTTAGCTCCTACCATCTTCCCACCAAATTAAAAAAGCTTCTGATTTGACAACAATTGCCCCCAGTGCATGATGCTGCCACCACCATGTTACACCATGGGGATTGTGTGTTTAGCTTGATGTGCAGTTTTAGTTTCTGTCACACTTTAAGTTTTGCACGTTGATCAAAAAGTTCAATTTCGGTGTCATGTGACTAAACCACCGTCTCCCACATGTTTTCTGTCCCCCTATATGGGCTATATCCCCTAAACTAACTTTCTTCTTGCCGCTCTTCCATAAATGCCAGATTTGTGGAGTGGACAGCTAAAGGTCATCTTGTCAAAAATGATCCCACCTGAGCTGTGGATTTCAGCAGCTCCTCCAGAGTTACAATAGGGCTATTTACTGCTTCTCATTTTAATGCTCTTTTTGCCTGGCCCGTCAGACAAGTTAAGCAACAATTTCTTTGGGAGTTTGCATTTGCGCCATGATCTTTCCCACTTTCACATGACGGACTGATCAGAGCTCTGTGAGGTTTTATAACCAAACCCTGCTTTAAACTTCTCCACAGCTTTCTCCCTGACCTGTCTGCTAGTGTTCATTGGTCTTTATGATCATGTTTATTCTCTAAGAACAGGTGGATTTATACTGAGATGAAATTACACACAGGTGGACTCTATTTGCTCACTTTCAGCGTAAAGAAAACAAATGTAACCTGCAAAAAATGTGAAAAAGTTCAAGGACTTTTGTGCACTGTGAGAACTTGGTACTGCATGTCCTCTAGCCACACAAAATGCTGCCTTAACCGACATTACTGGAGAATATGAACCAAAAAAAACAACACAGGAAGAGGTTAATAATGTAACTCCAGATCATAAGCAGTTGTGAGAACAAGCAAGACCAAACCAGTCGCTAAGAAACCAGTTAAACTACAACTGCAATCAAGAGTTGAGATCACGCTGAAGTCTTTGTTTCACAAGCATAGGGATGTAGATCTGCATAAAATCAAATCCAGCATCAACTTATAACTTTTTCACCTGTCTGTTGTATGCCAGATACTGAATGAAAATAATGCTCTCTTTATTTGTCCATGTATTTGGCTATTGGATAAAAAGAGAAATTGGAGATTATCCCTCCTGTAGGCTTCTGTGAAAACAGGAAGTGGAAAATGTTGAACTTCTTTGAGTGCCCAAAGCAAAAAGAGTCCAAGTATAACACGTGGCATTTCTCATGTAGGTTTTGTTACCCCTAAAAGTTCAGATTTCAGGGGAAACAGATAAACATTGCTGTTGTTTAATGTATCTGTGTTCACTGTTTGTTCTGAGTTTCAAATTCTTTTAATTACAGGACAAAATCAGGAGCCGTCGTCAGAGTTGACGGGGCAGAAACATTTCCAGCCTCTGCAGAAAAAAAGGCTGGAGCAAGCAAACAAACACTGGGATAGACTCACACAGACATGTGAAATATTTCCTGTTGTTGCTCACTTTTTCCTGTCATGATGAAATCGTGATGTCATCTTGTGACTCTGCCCCCACCCCAGTTGGATGTGGTCTTACCCAGTCAACCTTTTGGGGCCTCCCTCACCAAGGTTACCAGGTTGTTTCTTGTACATAAACATGGTTTCATTACGTTCACCAAATCCTATCCAGATTTAGGTTTTTTTTAACACAGACATACAAAGAAACTGGGATGACTACTTCAGAACCAAGTCAGAAACCTGAATTGGTTCCGATATTCAGCAGATAGAAACAACACCGAGAGAAGTTTGCAGTTAGCAGCCTGTGTTTTTCAGTTAGCTTTACAAAGCTGTTCATGTTTACTGACAGCAATGTGGCTCGTGTCCAGTAAGCTTCAGGGATTATCTGACATTAATATGCACAAACATGAAATTAAACCAAATTCAGCATGAAAGACTAACGATAAACTCATACGCCAAACTGCACCACCCTTGCTGCTGACAGATTTCTTGCCTGATTTCTTTAGATTTTTCCAAGACGTCACACAAAGCAGTAGTCAGGAATGCCTTTAATTAATTTACATGTTTTGTATTAACCTATTAAGAGATTACAAAGTCATTGCATTACCCTTTGGCTTTCACAAACTGTCAAAGGCATTCTAATCTTAGTCTATGTAATCTTCTGACTTTGAATGCTTCCATAATTTTTCTTCTTAATTGTTCTGGAATTTAGCAAAAAGAAATAATTTTAGTAATCCTAACTAAGGTAGAACAGGGCACATGTCAGACAGTAATAAAAATATGGTTTTGTGTCATTTTGTTCAGTGTATGTTGTTGGGACTACAGCCATGGTAACACGATAAAGAACATTTTCTGGTATCGTTCCAAATGAAATCGGGATTGATCCTACTTCCAGCACAGGCAGAAACGGAGTAACAGCGACTTACCGTGCAACGGCACTGTCCGAATAAAACCCCGCTTTGCACAAACATGACCATCTTACAAGCGCATGTCCCCAGTACGAACTGGAGGAGGCACACAGTTCCTAATGTCTTGCTGGCAAATAGTATCAGAACTCTTCAAACTGGATCCAGAGTGCTCATAACGATCCCGCATTAAGATATGCATTAAGTTAAGTAGAATGATTGCTGTTTGTGTAGCCGGTATTCATTTTGAACGGGGGTAATTAAGTACAAGTCGTTGCCTGACGTTTCTCTGCTGAGGTCTACAGAGCAAACTGTGTTCCAGAGAGTTCCGCAGCAGAGACCCTGTCTCTACGACGCCTTGAGTGAGCAGCTTTCACTGTCTGAAGGAAGGACAACGGGACCAGGCATCACCCGTGGCTAGCAGTCTGTAACGTACAGTTTGGCTGCCGACAGGAATGAGCCGGCCCCACCCCACAGCTACGGAGTTAAGCTGGAAACTAACTCCTTTGGTTCACTTGGATGCTTGCGTCAAAGTTCGTCGCCCCGGACGAACGTGTGTTCGCTCAGACACGGTTTCACGTGTAAGAGGCTTGTGTTTGGGCATAGAGAGAAGTAGTTTAGAATGAAATAATCTAAAACATTGTCGTTTTTTGACGTTTGGTTTGGGATTTGTTGAAAACTCAGCCATCTTAGTGTCGTAGGCAGATTATTGGCTGCTAGGCACTGGTGCTCTAGGTTTTACTGTGTTCTGTGTTTTTGTGTTTTTTTTAACAGTTAGAACCCTTTATGTTAAAGGTGTCATTTTAAAACAGAAGATCGGCCATAACACGCCATCCACGCCTATCGCTTTTAACGCCTTTTATTAGTGTATTTTGAAAGGTATGATATCTATGATTCTGTATGATAAGTTCTAAGCTTTCTTTTGTTACTCAACTACTAACAGCTAAGAACAACAGTTTTGGCCTGCTAAAGATCTTTTACCCAAAAGGGTTGTTAAGTTTTCATCTAGTAAAATAATCTTTCCCTAATTTATTTACTAAATCGTGATAACCAAGTCCAGGACAATTAAGGCCCATTTCTCAAGATTGGGTTCTTATTCAAATAATTTTCTTTAAATATTATTTTAATAAATAAACGGCAGCTATTAACACCATTGAGAATTGGTCATCCAGAAGGTGGTTTTATTCAGCAAATCATTGTTTAAAATATTTTATTAAAATAATGTTTTATCAGATCTTGCATTGTGAATGGTTGTCTAAAGGTATGCCAATTATTGCCTAAGTTAGTTCCAAGACTAGCATAACTTCATTTCCAGATTCTTCAAGATAATCCTTGGTTCTCAAAACATAAATAACATTGTATGGTAATGTTGCACCAATCTTGTGGTCATGGTTTGGTCTTTAATCAACTTGTTTACATTGTACATAGCCCATTAGTCTTACTCATTCTTTCATTCTGCTTGGTAGTTTTAGCATAGTAAAGAGTTTGTTGATTGAAACATGTTTGACTTTGAGTTGACTTATTTTTGTTAATATATTCTTGTATTTTAAGAAATTGTGTGAATTTATTCCATGTATCTACAGAGTTTTGCTGTTCAGTAATGTCAGAGGTTGGCTCATCCCTTTCAATTTTGTCCTAATGCCACCACCTTAATGGGCTGGTATTCACAGGACAACCCTTAACAGACCGAAATATTATTTAATAAAATATTAAAGTATTAAATATTAATAAATAATATACTCATATTCATAATCACAACATTGTTAATATCTGGTTTAAACTGCATGTGGTTAAATGAAGTCTCTACGTCATCGGGGCCTTTGATTGTGGTGATAGGTGAGTTGGTTTAGGCTTTGAATATCAGAGCGAGAGCTTTATGTTACGTCATGTTCTAATAACAGAACACCCAACTTCTGAGCATGTTGTGTTATTTTTATACAGGGGGGACACACAAATATTAGTACAGTTCATTAGATTAAATTCAAAAACAGGTCCAATGGAAAGGTTGGAAAACAGCCTGAGGTTCCAGCAAGCAAATATTCTTTAGCGTCAATGAATTAAAGCAACCTTTTGTACAGTAAGAGAATAACTAATAGCAACATATTACAATCATTTTAGGAAGCAAATTATTACCTCTTCGCTCAGTTTTTGGCAATATTGATCCAGTTCTGACAGAGATTGGTGGCCTTGTTGAAAGAACTGAGCCTGGGTCTCCATGAGGGACAGCATCTAAAAGGTGTAAGACAGCTTTTACAATTAGATATTTTAAACAAAAAAACAAATACATAGAAAATGTTTTTAAAAAAAATGCACTATGAACTCACGGCCAACAGAATATCTGCCTTCTTTTTGGCTTCAATTACATTAATCTGTAACAAAAGGAGGCAGTGGTTACACACATTTCCATTTGGGATAAGCAGCTCACTGACCAACTGTGAGCCACAACCACAAGGCTGGAGAAAAGACAGTTATCAGTCAAAACAAAACTACAATCAGATGTACTGCTGCTCATTTCATTCAGGCTACATTTAAATTTTAAAGGCCAAAATTAGGGTGTTAAGTTAAATGAAAAATTAAAAAGACTATGGTAGAGGTAATTTGATTATTCTTATCTGTAACATTTTACTTACCTCCAGCACATAGTCTAAAGCGCCCGACCGGAAGGCCTTGCGTGCATTGACCAGAGCGTTAGTCGCCTCCTCCACCTCGTGCTGCTTTCCTCGTGGAGCTTGGGCATTCCTGGCCAGCGCCCCCTCCAGGGACTCGCTGCTGCGCTCAAACTCTTTACGGACATCCTTGAACCTACGAACATCTCTGTGATTCAGGGAGAGAAAACACCAGGAAACTGGGATTATTTCTCCGTAGTTTATATATGTTTTACGATATCAATAAAGAACAAGCATCGCCTCATGGCAGAGTCACACAGCTTGATAGCTTTCAGTAAAAATAGCAGGGATTCGCTGTTTTTACTCAAAGATTTTGGACACAAATTTATAAAAACAGATAGGCCACAATAATTCATACTGCTGCTAAAATAACATAAACTTCAGTGTATTTTATTTGGTGTTTAATGGCACAGACAATACAAGATATGCATAATTGTAAGGTGGAAGAAAAATTATCTTCTGGCCGACGTGTAAAATGCTAAGTGTGGTGGGAAGCTACCAGTCCACATCAGAGTTGATGGGAGCTAAAGACAGGACAATCCTGAGAGAAAACCTGTTAGAGGCTGAAAAGACTTGAGACTGAGGTAAAGGTTCACCTTTCAGCAGAACAAAAACCCTAACCATGCACTAGGGTGGTTTACATGAAAGGAATATTCCCCCATTACCCAGGAACGTTATGGGTTCTAAGGAATGACCTCCTCCCCAGGGAGAAACGTTAGATTTTATAGTGAATGAAAATGGACCAAAAAGCACCGAGTGCATCAATGAATGGATTAAAGATATAATTTTTCCTGGTTCGTTTAAAAAGTTGAGGCCTTTCATTTCAATCTGTAGTCCAACATTTCTTTTACTTTCCTTTGTTATGCCACTGCAATGTACTTTTGTAGAATGTTTTTGTCATCACGTAAAGCACTTTGAATTGTCTTGTTGCTGAAATGTGCTATACAAATAAACTTGCCTTGCCTTGCATTAAAGCATATCCATGTGTTGGAATGGCCCAGTCAAAGCCCAGACTGTTTGAGCTTTTTTTTTTTGGTTTAAACAAAAAACTGGCAAAGTTTTCAGTCTTTAGATGTGGTAGTAAGTAAGATTTCTTTCATAATTTTAGTTTGCACTACTTGTTATTGTAACATAAAAAAATGTGGAAAGGTTCAAAGGGTATAAACCCATTTAAATGGCGGTATATTATAGATTTACATTTTGTTACAATAAAGTGATATTATCACACCCAATGGCACCTTATAAAACCACAGTTACATGAAGAACGATGTACTTTTTTCCTAGTGGTATTATATAATTCAAGCTAAATAGGGCCCTCAGTTAAAGAATAAAGGCTGTAGTGAATTTATGTCACTATTCTCAATCATCTCTAAACGGAAACCAGTGAGCTCATAAGATAAAACCACATTATAACATATTAACTGCTGGAAATGATTGCAGCATGTTCCTAAGCATCCTCCTTCGTCTTATCCACCAATTACCTTCCTCTAATAGAGGCAGACAGCAAGACAAAGTCTGGAGAAGGAGAACCATAAAGCAATGCTGATGGCTGGCAGAAAAGCAAGGGAGTGACTCAGTGTTCACATGTTGGCTAATTGCACAGATTGCACTGTTGTTGGGAAAGAGGCACTAAATCCAACGGCTCAGCCTGAACACCCATGGAGGTGGTGTGAAAGCAGCTCACTCACTCCTTCACAAAGGTCTGCAACTTCGTCCTGACTGACTTCTGAATGGTCTCAATCACTTCCTAAAGGATGATCAAGAAAAAAACAAATCAAGCGCCGTTAGCATAGCTCTCAGTGAAAAGTCAAACGCAATATTTTCGACAGTGAGCTGTAGGTTTGCTTGGCCACATACTACAGCTGATAACCACCATGACTGGAATGAAGATGTTACTTAGGCAGAAACCGACAGACTGGCTTACAGACTCACCCCCTGTGCATCCAAAATGACAGACAGCTTCTTGGAAAATTTGTCCAAGCAGTCCTGCAGGGCAGACATTTCAGATTAGGGCGTGCATTATTTTTAATCAGATCTGAACTGCAGTTTGATGGGTCTTTTTCCAAATTAAATGACAAGTTGTGGATCTATTTCTAAAACAAGAACTGCTGCAAATGTGCAAAGATAATCTAGCATCAAAGACTTCCTCTGAGAAAACGAGTACTCGAGTGTATTTTCTTTGAAGCGTACTTAAAATTAGGCATGCTTTTGTCTTATATAACATATTTATGAGAGCATACATAACTCTGGTAACGATTAAGCTAGCTTGTTTTTGCTACCTCCATCATGTTGTCCGTCGACCACTGTTGTCCGAGCTCCCGCAGGCCGTTGACGAAGCTCTTGCTGGTCTGACAGTAGACTCTGCCTGCCTCCAGCATGGCCTGGCATTGCTTCACAAGCTAAAAGATACAAACAAAGCAACTAATATCAGTACAGCATGAATAGATAAACAGAAACTTAAACAGTATTTCAGGTTTTAAACTATTCAATGGAAAATATGTGTAACTTCAAGCTGTTAATTACTGCCTTTAAGCTGTTTTGTTCACATATTCAGGGTCTTGAACATTCAAAGCCTGTATGATTTTAATAAAATGTTCAAAAATTAACTAATAAATTTTTTGTATTGTGCGCAAAACATTTTATGTCCAAACATTATATTGATGATGCATTAAAAGCTTATTTTTTAGTTCTGAACAGACGATTTTATTAAACATTTGTATGTTTGTTTACGCATTCAGCCAACATGAGGTCATGAGTTGTTAGCTCTGTTGCTTTGCAGCAAGAAGGACCTGGGTTCAAATCCAGACCTGAGATCTTTCTGCATGGAGTTTACATGTTCTCTGCATGCATACATGGGCTCTCCAGGTACTCCAGCTTCCTCCCACAGTCCAACCTAACCTAACATCACTGTTGGGTTAACTGGTTACTCTAAATTGTCCTTAAATATGAGTGTGTGTACGCATGGATGTCTGTCCTGTGTGTCTCTCTGTTGACGTTTGATGGACTGGCGACCTGTCTGAGGGTGTCCCTGCCTATCGCCCAGTGACAGCTGGAAGCTTCTGTTTCAAAACTGAAGTTATCTATCAGACCATTCCTGCAGCCCTTTCCATGAAATACCAGAAAAAAAAACAGATTAACAACTGTTTTCTCCAACTGCGTAGAGCTTGGAGTCCCACAGTGCTACCCCACCTTCGTCTGCTGCTACGCACTGCCCATCAGCTGACTGAAAGAAGGCTACTACACTCTTCTTATGCTTGCAACAAAAATAAATTCAGCTCCTCACATCACTCTCATCAAGTCAACACTGTTTTATAACTATAGTTTTGCCCAGTTCACAGTTTTTCCACTTCTGTGTTTGGGAGCAACTATTATTATGCACCCAAAAAACAATCTAAACCAATTTCCTAGGAGACAACATGTCGTAACATTAGACATGACTATTTTTTCATTGGTCCCTTCAATAGAAGATCTGCATTTAATTGTTAAAAAGGCTCCTTATTAATGTACTTGTAATATAGTTTTTTTATGCAGCCCCTTGCTTAAACCACCTTCATCCTTCTTCAGCAATTCGCTTGCTACCTGCACAGCTCTGTGGGCGTTCTAATAGAGCCTATGTTTCTGATAAACATATGGAGAGCCTGGCAAGTATAAACAACAAAGCTTTCCATGAAAATAACCTTTCTGTGAGGATTTTGATTGACCAGTTTTATTTCATAGGTTCTCACTGGAATAAGAGATTTATCAGTCAGTTCAATTGAATTCAGTTACTTTTTGCAGCACCAATTCACACCACACGTCGTCTCAAGGAACTTTACAAACTCAATTCAATCAAATCATTCAGATTTCAAGTCAGGTGCCCACATTCCAATTGATCACAATCATCAAACAATGCAGTCAAATTCAGTTTATTATTCAAATTGGTTAAAACGTTTTCTAAGGAAATCCAGTAGTGATCGAGTCAGCAACAGTGGAGAGGAAAAACTCCCTTTTAAGAGGAAGAAACCTCCAGCAGAACCAGGCTCAGTGTGAGCGGCTATCTGCCACGACCGACTGGGGGTTAAAGAGAACAGAGCAGAGATAGAAAAAAACACACAAGCACAGATCCAGGAGTACTTTCTATGTGAAAGAAAAGTAAAACGTTAATGGCAATTGTCCGGAGATTGGACACTTTGTAATCGACTTTGACTGATCGTCAGCAGGAGGACTGTTTACAATAGAAAATAGAAAAAAAAAAACAGAGACGACGGGAAATCTGCATTGGCCAGTAAAACCCTGATTGGTATATCTCTAGTTTTATTTATATTTAACCAAAGTAATATAATCCTTGTAAAACTATTGAGAGGATATGCATATCGGAAACATATCTTTTGAAACAGCACATAGTTTCTTATTTGCCAATGAGAAAACCCTTTGTCTGAAAGTGACATTTAATCGTCGTTCACACCAGGCAAGTTAAAACATGATATTATGTGAAACAGAGGGGTGACAAGAAAAAACATCAATCTTATCTCATGAAAAATAATCTCATGCAAACTGAAAAAAATTTTGTTTCTGTTTCTTTTCTTTGAAAGTAAGATCATAATTCAGCTGCGGAAGCTGAAGGTGCTGCACAAGCCAGATAAAAGTTTTTTCATCTCATTTTGCCCAGTTTTATCGCTTATGCGGATTTAACAAATAAGCTTGATCCTGTCCATTTTGAAAGGTTTCTGTATTAAGGTTTTGTTATTTTTTTAATGAAATGCAAAAAAAGCAACGAACCCAGCCTCCAGAAGCATAAGTAACTAAATCAGATGGCATTTCATTTCATGTTTATTAGGTTTGATCAGGGAACAGAAACACAGCATGTGGTCTATCGGCTTATCAGCTGAATACGTCTGAAACCGTAACCCGTTTGTGCAGCGGGGAAGACAGGCTGAAGCAGAACAAAGTGCAGTTCTCTCATTGGGATGTCAATGATGGGGAAGCAGCACCTGCAGCTACTTCCTGCCTGCTTCAGGTAAACTTTCCCCAAACCACCTAGTAACACTGCCTCCTCACTTAAAGGGAACTTGTCCACTGACATCTGATTACTGAGTGTATGTGGAAAGCAGTCTTACCTTTTCCAGGCGAGTCTCGAGTTCGCTCACATCAGTCTGGACAACTTCGATTTCAGCTCTGAAAAGAATAAACACAGCAAAAAAACTGAATTTAATTATTGGTCCATAGTAAACTGCATATTGATTTCTAACTATTTATAAAAACAAACATTTTGAGTAATGAGCCATAAAGAGCTAGGCATTGACAATTATGCTGTGAAGCTAATGTTTCTGTTGTTTGGCAGATTTGAATTTGTTTGGCTTTACACAACACAATGACCAGCAGTTTCATTATTTTTGCTGTTTGCTGGTGGTCTAACTTAAAAACTGTTGTTAAAATTTGTCCTTATTTTTTGTCCCATGAATGTAGCTAGAAAATTGGTTCTGAAGCGTCTACAGGAACATTTAAAACTAAAAACTATTGTGAATATAGAATAAAGAAATAAATTAAAATACTAAGAATTTCAAACAGTGGCATGTTTAAAAATGTCCTGGTTTTCAACCAGGGCGGCATCTAGCTGGGGACGACACTAATAAAAAACCACCAATGGAGGCATTCTGATCATATCCAAATGAGGTCATTTCTATTTCTAATCCTGTAAATTGGCTTATATAGTTTCACAAAAAGTAAAAGTGTAATAAAATATATCTGCAGAGAATTAGGGTGAACGGGTTTACTCTTGACTATGGGGAGAAAGTGACGGCGATCAGCATCAATCCCATTACTGGTGAGCAGATTTGCTACAAGACAACAATTACAGGGTACTGCACAATATCAGTAGAATATGTTATTGTGAAACTATTGCTGAATATTGTAATTATGACATAGATTAAGATTAATCAAAGCTCATTTTGCTAATTAGTTTATTTCTTTTCTTTCATTATAATGTCCCCACTGCTCTTTGGAAATATAGCATCATGGCTAGGGCTGTGCGATAATAAGATGCAATATGCGAAAATGTTGGTAAATGCCATAATGATGCGATATAAAAAGACAGATTTAATTAAAAACTTAAATGCATTACACTTGAAATATCATACCCTACCAATTATAGCGTCCAAGCAGTGCACACTGCCTTCATACAATGACAACTGTGATTCGATATATGTGCTCCTGATGTGTGCAATTTCAAGTTGTAATTCTTAATTTTTCTTTTCTCAAATGTTTTTATTTATTATAAGTATGTTTTATTTTATTACTTTTGTGTTTATTGTTATTTATTACACTGTTTATTGTATTTTCAAAGCTAAGTAATTAATTAATTAATGTTGCAGTGAAAAGAAGTCCACCCAGGGCACCAATCATTTTACTGGCAACAGGAGTATACAAAAACATCACAATTGTGATGACAAAATCTCACATTGAAATCTTATTCAACACTATTTTATACACTTCCTTACAGTTTAGTTTAATGGTTTGAGAAACAGCAATTATTGTGAGATGTCACCATTTTTGTTGTAAAAAGATCAAATACAGCTGTAAAATCCTGTGTTGTGTATTAGTGTAACTTCGTTAGGATACAACACAAAATAAAATAAAGTGAAAAAAATAAAAATAAAGTTTAAAAAAGGATACAACAGCACTTCATAAACTGAATTGCCTGGCTCAATTTCAGGCCAAAAGCATCTTTACATACACACTTCAGAGAAACTGGTGACGTCTGTGGTAATTTCTTAAGCTTTGTTGGCCTTCTGCATAACTTAGAATGCATTCCTTTTGCTATGAGAAAGGTTTTTGGACACGTCACTCAGTTTACGCTTGTTTAAATACTAAGTTAAGCATCCAGATGGGGAAAATATGTGTTTAAATTTTACTTTAGAGCACATGTTTGAGGCCTTGTCAAATGTTCTGCCTCAGGTATGCACACAGGGCACGGTGCACGGCTAGCTTTCACGGGGTTTTGGAGCATTAGTAAGTGTCTCTTTCTGTCTCTCGTCTTATTTCATACCAGCAGCTCAAGCATGTGGTTTCCGCTGCCTTCCACCAACAGTACAGCGAGAAGCAGAAAAAAACACACACAGAGAGATGAGTCTGAGTGGGGAGAGAAGAGAGGAGCACTGGGACAGACTGTAGCTGCTTGTGTTTGTCAGTGCAAGGACTCTGAGGTCATGTGCTTTTTAAAATCCAACCAAATGACAGGTCAGTGGATGAGAAGAGGAAAGAAAGTGAATTAAAACAAGGCCATGGTGGAGGAGGACTGATATTTTCCTTCCTTCTGACAGGCACGCAGCAGCAAAGACAGCAAACTCAGACAGCGCTGAGGCTGAGTTTCCGCCGTGGTTCTCCGCACAGAGAACTCACTTCCTGCCTGATCAATGCAGCACATCTCGCCTCACTTCCTGCTGCCCTCCCACCTCTCCTGTTACCTGGCAACGACACATCTGAGCGGTTGACCAGAAGCGGTCACATTTTTAAAATTTCTCCTCAGCTTGCCATCCATGTTTGATCCAGCAGACCCATACGTCTCGGCAACGCTACCAAGTTTTTTTCCCCTTCGCCTGACATGAGACATCACCACAGAACGGTTGCTGTGGCTCAAACTTTCCACCACATAAAAACAACATGGGTAACAGAGGCAGAAGGACAAATAAAAGAAACTAAGACTGATGGAGGACGTAAATTAGCTGGGGCAGAGGACTGTGGCGACTCGGGCAGGGTGCCAGACACCGTGGGGGCACACCCAGCTTTCTTGAGCCTTTTGCAAAACACTTCCCTGTAGGTTACACCAGATGCTGATGTTGAAATAAAAATAATTGCTGGCATGCCGTAGATCTGCAGTGACAGCTCCTTTGACAAAGGACTTAAAGCGTGATTAATGCAGTGTGGAAACAATTCCACCAGAACTGCATGGGTAACAAATGGCAGACATATTTACAATTAATATGCATCAATGAACTCTGATTGTATTTTTTTAAATTCTCATGTTTCTGTAGGATTCAGTTATGACGACACCAAAAGTGAAATTATAACTTTTGACCACGCCCAGCCAACATATGCATGTGGGCCTCATATGGGTTCCTCTCAGCAAGCTGGATGAGTATTCATGAGTCTGGTCTCATAATGGGGTTTTGTATGGGATCCTACTGGATCAGCTTAATGTAACCCATATTGGGAAAACCAGTTTTGCACCCTATGTAGGTCCAATACAGGTCCAGTTTTTAGCCAGCTGCATCCAAACAATGCATCTAACCAGCCCAAAGCACAAGCGACTGAAGATGCTGCTTAGATCTTCCAGGAGATCATGACTCTTCACACAGATGTGAAGATAGTGGGAAAAATAAATGCTGGATGGCCTTAACTGTGTCCCAAAATCACACTATACTAGCTATAGTATACTATACTATAAGCATAGTAATGGAAAGTTGAGTGGAAGGAAAAAATGTGGTAGATAAAAGGACAAAGGGATAACTGCAGTCTTGAAAGGATTGCAAAGCAAAGTTTAATTAACAGTGTGTTGGAGAGTCACAACAATTGTAATGCAGCAGGAGTTCATGGTTCAAGCATCACCAAACATAGACGTATCCAGGACATGGGCTACAAATGTTTCCTGTGTTATGCCACACCTAAACCCGAAAAAGTATCACTGGCCCAGAGTATGGAGGAGCAATGGAGAGGCACATAATCCATGTCGTGTGAGGCCAAATGTAAAATTTTAACAGTTACTAATGATTTGACAAAACCCTGTAATCTGGTGTTGCTGGTCCCCTGTGTTTTATCAAATCTGAAGTCAGTCCTTCTAGGAAACTTCAGAGCACTTTTTGTTTCCCTTTGCTGACAGGCTGTATGTAGATGCTGATTTAAATTTCCATCAGGACACCCCCCACCCCTGTCAACACTGCCAAAGGTACCAATTCTTATGACCACAGTATCCCAGAACTGGACTAACCTGAACCCCATGTGAACCTATGCTGACTTCCTTAAAACCTCAGCAGATCTGCAGGCTGAGCTCCTCCATGCCACTGTACTGTTACAGAGCATGGGCATGCTATTCAGACGTCAGCATTTCTGTATTTAAAATCCTTTTTAATTGGTTGTATGAAATGTTCTAATCCCTTTTTAAGCAAAATGTTTGCGTTTTCAACACCTGTAAGCCATAATCAACAAAATGAACACAAAATATTGCTTGAAATATATCACTCTGTGTCTAAGCGATCTTTAGAGTACACCGGTTTCACTTTTTTAATATAATTACTGAAATAAATAAAATGTTCCATTATTTTCACATTTATAAAGCAACCCTCTGCGGGGCCCACATGAAAATGTTAAGTGGACACTCATTAAATAGAAACACTGGCCCCTATTTTACGGGTTTTGCAAATGATTTGGCTTTCAATGTTAAATTATGTTTTTTTTTCTTATGAAGGTTAACGTTTATCCATCTTACCTGAAGCGAGGAGAGTCTTTCAAACACTCCTCAAAGTCCAACTTTACTGTCATCCCTGCGTTTATCTGAACAAAACCAGCCCTGCAGTATTTATCTGGGCCCCCTCTCTGGAGTTGGAGGTGAGCAGAAACTCTTACTGTCCGGTTTCAGCGCTCCACTGTGGCAGCCCGGATCATTGTTGGACAGGAAAAAAGTAAAAAA
>JAHHUM010000082.1:0-22399 GCA_036173005.1 Crenichthys baileyi | reverse complement strand
AAATAAACAATAAATATTCTATTTGTTGGGTTAAAGCTTGAAGGAGTATGTCCCGGTAAATTTAATTGGTCACAAAATCAAATATCACAGTGGGGAGAAGGATTTCTAAAGTAAAATTGTGTGAATAATATACAAACAAATGTTTACTTCTGTGAATGTGGGAAATTGTGGAATAAATTGCATGAAGGGTTAAAGGAGTGTTAAAGGACTATTTAATCAATTTGAATAACTTCATGAATAGAAATTCTAACTTCCTATGTGCTTCTGAGTTATTTATTTATAGATGATGTTGTTTGCAACTTAGATTGTAAATTAATTTGATACAAGACCTTGAACTTTTACTTGCTGCTGAACAGAAATGATTTATGGGGAATAATTGCTTTAATAATTAATAATAATTGTTATTGACTGGACAGCAAAGCTGTGCCCTGGTTTCCCTCTCCCTCCAGGATACCCTGACACCGATTGGCCTACTTCGTCAGGGGGAACCTTTCAGAAAATGTGTTTTTGAATTTGATATGTCTGCTAGAATACAAACTGCTTCCTGTTAGAACTGATTCTAATCTTTTAAATGACACCAAGGCAAAACAGGAGAGACAGCTGAAGGCTGTGTAAACAGGATGTTGAAATTATTTCTTGTCAAATTAGAATAGCTTTGGATATGATCCTTATATATATATAAAAAGAATGGAAACCTTAAAGGTGCCTTTAAATGACACCTCATCAGGGGGGTTGTTAGGATTAACCTTTATTAATATGCTCATAGCTGTTTTTCCCATTTATACTATAGTAAAATAAAGTATAAGTTCTAATATTTCCCTTTTGTGACAATAGGATAAGAATGCTCATAGGCACACAGTACAAGGATAAATGACCTGAAGCTGGGGCACTGGGGTTGATAGTGGAGCAGCTGGTATAACTGGGTTGATTAGAAAGCTACAGCACACTTAGATTAAGGATGGACAACCGCTACTACACAATCTAACAGATAGACACCACAATGGTGGCACATAGTCTACTGATAATCAATGAGGGAGTGCACATCCATTGCATTGGAGTGCCAGATATAAAAACTATATGTGACCTTCTATCGGGGCTCTTCGTCATGCTCTAACAGACTGCGACGGTCCAAGACGGGAGCCTCAGCGCTGATCTCTGTAATCATTCCTCTGCCTCAATTTAGATTAAACGAGCTAAAAGTTAGAAACTGTTTGAGAGTCGTTCCTTTAAGAGTCTTTAGATAGAGTGTGTGATCGCTTCATGGGGACCAAGTACCGGTGGGGCTCCGAGGCGTCTGACCGCCAACAGGGTGCGGTAGCTCGGACACAGCCCACAATGAATCAGGCAACTTTGCAAGATCTGCATCCGCAGAAGAAGCCATAGCTAAAAACAGATGTGAATGTGAAATCAGTTGCACTGTACGATTACAGGCAACAACAGTGGGACAATGTCTTTTGAAAGCATTTTGAGAAGGAGACACAAACACATATGGGACATCTGTCTCCCTCCAATCTGTGGCAAGGAGACAACACCTAACAAAAAACCCCACATCCTTCCATTCCATATTTTCAGACTTTGCCAGTGATACATGCGGCGTCATTGGCAAAGTCTGCGGCGTCCCCCTCCTTGAACCGCCACCTTAACGTGGTGGAGGGGTTTGAGTGTTCAAATGATCCTAGAGGCTATGTTGTCTGGGGCTTAAATGCCCCTGGTAGGGTCTCCCATGGCAAACAGGCTCTAGGTGATGGGTCAGACAAAGAGCGGTTCAAGAATCCTTCATGATGACCATTAAATCGAGGCACGTGACGTCACCCGGTACGGCGGAGCTGGGGTCCCACCCTGGAGCCAGGCCTGGGGTCGGGACTCGTCGGAGAGCGCCTGGTGGCCAGGTTGCTCCTCGCGGGACCCGGCCGGACCAAGCCCGAACGAGAGACGCGAGGCCATCCCCCAGTGGGCCCACCACCTGCAGGAGGAACCGTGAGGGACCGGTGCAAAGAGGATTGGGTGGCGGACGAAGGTGGAGACCTCAGCGGCCCGATCTCCGGATGCTTAGGCTGGCTCTAGGGACGTGGAATGTTACCTCGCTGGGGGGAAGGAGACTGAGCTTGTGCGGGAGGTCGAGAGATATCGACTAGAAATAGTCGGGCTCGCCTCCACACACAGTGTGGGCTCTGGAACCCATCTCCTTGAGAGGGGCTGGACTCTCTTCTACTCTGGAGTGACCCACGGGGAGAGGCGGCGGGCTGGGGTGGGTTTGCTTGTTGCCCCCCAGCTCAGCCGTCTCGTGTTGGGGTTTACCCCGGTGGATGAGAGGGTCGCATCCCTGCGCCTTCGGGTCGGGGATAGGTCTCTGACTGTCGTTTCGGCCTACGGGCCGAGCGGTAGTGCGGAGTACCCGGCCTTCTTGGTGTCCCTGTCGGGGGTGCTGGATAGTGCCCCTCCTGGGGACTCCATTATTCTGCTGGGGGACTTCAACGCCCACGTGGGAAACGACAGTGACACCTGATCTGAATCCGAGTGGTGCTTTGTTAGTGGACTTCTGTGCTAGTCACGGATTGTCCATAATGAACACCATGTTCAAGCATAAGGGTGTCCATCAGTGCACTTGGCACCAGGACACCCTAGGCAGGAGGTCAATGATCGACTTTGTTGTCGTATCATCAGACCTTCGGCCGCATGTTTTGGACACTCGGGTGAAGAGAGGGGCTGAGCTGTCCACTGATCACCACCTGGTGGTGAGTTGGATCTGCTGGAGGAGGAGAAAGCCGGACAGACTTGGCAGGCCCAAGCGCATAGTGAGGGTCTGCTGGGAACGCCTGGCGGAGCCCTCGGCCAGGGATGTATTCAACTCCCACCTGCGGGAGAGCTTTGACCAGATTCCGGGGGATGTTGGAGACATAGAGTCCGAGTGGACCATGTTCTCCGCATCTATTGTCAATGCTGCTGCCCGTAGCTGCGGCCGTAAGGTCTGCGGTGCCTGTCGCGGCGGCAATCCTAGAACCTAGAATCCTAGAAGTAGAACCTTAGATATGATAACTCTTTCTCTCTAAACAGAGGGAACGTGATAACGAAATAAACAATAAATATTCTATTTGTTGGGTTAAAGCTTGAAGGAGTATGTCCCGGTAAATTTAATTGGTCACAAAATCAAATATCACAGTGGGGAGAAGGATTTCTAAAGTAAAATTGTGTGAATAATATACAAACAAATGTTTACTTCTGTGAATGTGGGAAATTGTGGAATAAATTGCATGAAGGGTTAAAGGAGTGTTAAAGGACTATTTAATCAATTTGAATAACTTCATGAATAGAAATTCTAACTTCCTATGTGCTTCTGAGTTATTTATTTATAGATGATGTTGTTTGCAACTTAGATTGTAAATTAATTTGATACAAGACCTTGAACTTTTACTTGCTGCTGAACAGAAATGATTTATGGGGAATAATTGCTTTAATAATTAATAATAATTGTTATTGACTGGACAGCAAAGCTGTGCCCTGGTTTCCCTCTCCCTCCAGGATACCCTGACACCGATTGGCCTACTTCGTCAGGGGGAACCTTTCAGAAAATGTTTTTTTGAATTTGATATGTCTGCTAGAATACAAACTGCTTCCTGTTAGAACTGATTCTAATCTTTTAAATGACACCAAGGCAAAACAGGAGAGACAGCTGAAGGCTGTGTAAACAGGATGTTGAAATTATTTCTTGTCAAATTAGAATAGCTTTGGATATGATCCTTATATATATATATATAAAAAAAAGAATGGAAACCTTAAAGGGGCCTTTTAAAGGACACCGGACACCGCATCAGGGGGGTTGTTAGGATTAACCTTTATTAATATCCTCATAGCTGTTTTTCCCATTTATACTATAGTAAAATAAAGTTTAAGTTCTAATGTTTCCCTTTTGTGACAATAGGATAAGAATGCTCATAGGCACACAGTACAAGGATAAATGACCTGAAGCTGGGGCACTGGGGTTGATAGTGGAGCAGCTGGTATAACTGTGTTGATTAGAAAGCTACAGCACACTTAGATTAAGGATGGACAACCGCTACTACACAATCTAACAGATAGACACCACAATGGTGGCACATAGTCTACTGATAATCAATGAGGGAGTGCACATCCATTGCATTGGAGTGTCTGCGGCGTCCTCCTCCTTGAACCGCCACCTTAACGTGGTGGAGGGGTTTGAGTGTTCAAATGATCCTAGAGGCTATGTTGTCTGGGGCTTACATGCCCCTGGTAGGGTCTCCCATGGCAAACAGGCTCTAGGTGATGGGTCAGACAAAGAGCGGTTCAAGAATCCTTCATGATGACCATTAAATCGAGGCACGTGACGTCGCCCGGTACGGCGGAGCTGGGGTCCCACCCTGGAGCCAGGCCTGGGGTCGGGACTCGTCGGAGAGCGCCTGGTGGCCGGGTTGCTCCTCGCGGGACCCGGCCGGACCAAGCCCGAATGAGAGACGCGAGGCCATCCCCCAGTGGGCCCACCACCTGCAGGAGGAACCGTGAGGGACCGGTGCAAAGAGGATTGGGTGGCGGACGAAGGTGGCGGACGAAGGTGGAGACCTCAGCGGCCCGATCTCCGGATGCTTAGGCTGGCTCTAGGGACGTGGAATGTTACCTCGCTGGGGGGAAGGAGCCTGAGCTTGTGCGGGAGGTCGAGAGATATCGACTAGAAATAGTCGGGCTCGCCTCCACGCATAGCGTGGGCTCTGGAACCCATCTCCTTGAGAGGGGCTGGACTCTCTTCTACTCTGGAGTGACCCACGGGGAGAGGCGGCGGGCTGGGGTGGGTTTGCTTGTTGCCCCCCAGCTCAGCCATCTCGTGTTGGGGTTTACCCCGGTGGATGAGAGGGTCGCATCCCTGCGCCTTCGGGTCGGGGATAGGTCTCTGACTGTCGTTTCGGCCTACGGGCCGAGCGGTAGTGCGGAGTACCCGGCCTTCTTGGTGTCCCTGTCGGGGGTGCTGGATAGTGCCCCTCCTGGGGACTCCATTATTCTGCTGGGGGACTTCAACGCCCACGTGGGAAACGACAGTGACACCTGATCTGAATCCGAGTGGTGCTTTGTTAGTGGACTTCTGTGCTAGTCACGGATTGTCCATAATGAACACCATGTTCAACCATAAGGGTGTCCATCAGTGCACTTGGCACCAGGACACCCTAGGCAGGAGGTCAATGATCGACTTTGTTGTCGTATCATCAGACCTTCGGCTGCATGTTTTGGACACTCAGGTGAAGAGAGGGGCTGAGCTGTCCACTGATCACCACCTGGTGGTGAGTTGGATCTGCTGGAGGAGGAGAAAGCCGGACAGACTTGGCAGGCCCAAGCGCATAGTGAGGGTCTGCTGGGAACGCCTGGCGGAGCCCTCGGCCAGGGATGTATTCAACTCCCACCTCCGGGAGAGCTTTGATCAGATTCCGGGGGATGTTGGAGACACCGGCAGTAAGGGATGCTGTCAAGCTGAAGAAGGAGTCCTATCGGCTGTGGTTGGCTTGTGGGACTCCTGAGGCGGCTGACGGGTACCGTGAGGTCAAGCGTGCTGTGGCCCGGGTTGTGGCAGAGGAAAAAACACGGGCCTGGGAGGAGTTCGGTGAGGCCATGGAGAAGGACTCCGGTCGGCCTCAAAGCGATTCTGGCAAACCGCCCGGCGCCTTCAGGAGGGGGAAGCAGTGTTTCGCCAACACTGTTTATAGTGGGGGTGGGAGGCTTCTGACCTCGACTGGGGACATTATCGGGCGGTGGAAGGAGTACTTCGAGGATCTCCTCAATCCTGCCATCACCCGTTGCCTGGTGGAAACAGAGGCTGGGGACTCGGGGTTGGACTCTTTCATCACCCAGGCTGAAGTCACCGAGGTGGTTAAAAAGCTCCGTGGTGGCAAGGCTTCGGGGGTGGATGAGATCCGCCCTGAGTACCTCAAATCTCTGGATGTTGTGGGGCTGTCATGGTTGACACCCCTCTTCAACATTGCATGGCGGTCAGGGACAGTACCTCTGGACTGGCAGACCAGGGTGGTGGTCCCCCTTCATAAGAAGGGGGACCAGAGGGTGTGTTCCAACTACAGGGGGATCACACTCCTCAGCCTCCCTGGTAAGGCCTACGCCAGGGTATTGGAGAGGAGAGTCCGGCTGATAGTCGAACCTCGGCTTCAGGAGGAGCAGTGTGGTTTTCGTCGCGGCTGTGGAACACTGGACCAGCTCTATACCCTCTACAGAGTACTCGAGGGCTCATGGGAGTTTGCCCAACCGGTTCACATGTGTTTTGTGGACCTGGAGAAGGCATTCGACTGTGTCCCTCGTGATGCCTTGTGGGGGGTGCTCCAGGAGTATGGATTCGGGGACCCTTTATTAGGGGCCATCCGGTCCCTGTACGAGCGGAGCAGGAGTTTGGTCCGCATTGCCGGCACTAAGTCGGACCTGTTCCCGGTGCATGTTGGACTCCGGCAGGGCTTCCCTTTGTCACCGGTCCTGTTCATAACTTTTATGGACAGGATTTCTAGGTGCAGCCAAGGGCCGGAGGGGGTCTGGTTTGGGGACCAGTGGATTTAATCTCTTCTTTTTGCAGATGATGTGGTCCTGCTGGCCCCCTCTAGCCAAGACCTACAGCATGCGCTGGGGCGGTTCGCAGCCGAGTGTGAAGCACCTGGGATGAAGATCAGCTCCTCCAAGTCCGAGGCCATGGTTCTCGACCGGAAAAGGGTGGCTTGTTCTCTTTACGTTGGAGGGGAGTTCCTGCCTCATGTGGAGGAGTTCAAGTATCTTGGGGTCTTGTTCACAAGTGAGGGAAGAATGGAGCGGGAGATTGACAGACAAATCGGTGTGGGCACCGCAGTAATAGGGACAGTGTGCCGGTCCATTGTGGTGAAGAGAGAGCTGAGCCAAATAGCGAAGCAAGCTCTCGATTTACCGGTTGTTCTACGTTCCTATCCTCACCTATGGCCATGAACTTTGGGTCATGGGAGTAATCGTACAGCAACTAAGCTCTTCTTCCTGCTGTCTCGATCCTTTACCCACAGCTTTCTTTAAGAAAGCTTTGCCTGTCATAACATCTGATTTAACACAAATAATAAACACGTCCCTTTTGTCAGGTGTTTTCCCCCAGGCCCTGAAAAGAGCAATCATCAAACCTCTATTGAAAAAGAGCAACTTGGACAAGCTGCTACTGCAGAACTACAGGCCTATATCAAACCTCCCCTTCATCAGTAAGATTATTGAAAAAGCTGTGTTTCAGCAGTTAAACAACTTCCTAACAATGACCAACCGCTTCGATGTCTTCCAGTCAGGCTTCCGTGCTCACCACAGTACAGAGACTGCTCTTGTCAATGTGTTCAATGACATCCGTATAAATGCAAACTGTGGAAGAACCACAGTGCTGGTATTATTGGACCTTAGTGCAGCATTCGACACTGTTGATCACTCCATTTTATTATAGCGCCTGGAAAACTGGGTCGGCCTTTCTGGTACAGCACTCAATTGGTTTAAATCCTACTTGAAGGAAAGGGACTTTTTTGTGTCAGTAGGTAACCATACATCAGAGACCACAAAAATCACATGTGGCGTTCCCCAAGGATCCATCTTAGGGCCCCTCCTATTCAATATCTACATGCTCCCCCAACTCAGATTTTAATAAACAACTACGTACGTTATCATAACTACGCAGATGACACACAGCTATATGTTACGATGTCACCAGGTGACTATGAACCCATTCAAGCTCTTGGTAAATGCTTAGAAGAAATCAATGCATGGATGTGCCAACATTTTCTTCAGCTGAATCAAAACAAAACTGAAGTAATAATCTTTGGACCAAAGGAAGAGCGTTTAAAAGTTAGCACACAGCTTCAGTTAATACAGCTAGAAACCACCAGTCAGGCTCGAAATCTGGATGTAGTGAAGGAGTCAGACCTGAACCTTCAGAGGCACATAAAGACAGAAACAAGGTCGGCCTTCTATCACCTAGAGAACATCTCCAGGATTAAAGGACAAATGTCTCAGTAGGACCTTGAAAAACTAATTCATGCGTTCATCTTTAGTAGAATTGATTACTGCAATGGTGTCTTCCAGGTCTGCCTAAAAAGTCGATCAGACAGCTGCAGTTGATCCAGAACGCTGCTGCCCGCATCCTCACTAGAACTAAGAAAGTGGAGCACATCACCCCGGTTCTAAAGTCCCTACACTGGCTCCCTGTAGCTCAGAGAATAGACTTTAAAATACTTCTTTTAGTCTATAAATCACTGAATGGCTTAGCACCAAAATACATTACAGACTTGTTGTCAGTGGATCAACCACCTAGACCTCTCAGGTCTTCTGGCTCAAATCTACTCTGTATACCCAGAACTAGAACCAAACATGGAGAACCAGCTTTTAGTTCTTATGCTCCACTAATCTGGAATAAACTCCCAGAAAACTGTAAAAGCGCCAAAACCCTAAGTTGCTTTAAATCATGATTAAAAACGTATTTGTTTAGAGTGGCCTTTGACTGTGCCATCTAAACATTTTTAGTTACGTTTTCAGTCCAATTTTCCTTTCATTTTCTTATCCATCATTCTATTCTCTTTATTTTATTTTTATTTTTATTTTTTTAAATTACCATGTTTGATTTTCTGTATCATTGTAATGTTTTTCCTTATGTACAGCGCCTTGAGTGCCTTGTTGCTGAAAAGCGCTATATAAATAAACTTGACTTGAAAACTTGACGTCATGACCGAAAGAATGAGATCCTGGATACAAGCGGCTGAAATGAGCTTTCTCCGTAGGCACTCCCTTAGAGATAGGGTGAGGAACTTGGCCATCCGGGAGGGGCTCGGAGTAGAGCCGCTGACCCTCCACATCGAGAGGAGCCAGTGGGGGTGGCTCGGGCATCTATATCGGATGCCTCCTGGACGGGAGGAGGCCCAGGGCACGGCCCAGGACATGCTGGAGGGACTATGTCTCTTGGCTGGCCTGGGAACGCCTTGGGCTCCCCCCGGAGGAGCTGGAGGAGGAGTCTGGGGAGAGGGACGTCTGGGCGTCTCTGCTGAGTCTGCTGCCCCCGCGACCTGGTCCAGGATAAAGCGGAAGATGACGAGTACGAGTACGAGTAGTTTTCCTCATCCAAACTGCAAAGCACTAAAACCACTTCTGTTTGTTGTTTTGTACCGTCCACCAGGCCCTTACTCTCAATTTTTAGATCAGTTTTCAGACCTTTTATCTGATTTAGTGTTAAATACAGATAAGGTTATTATAGTGGGGGAATTAATCAGTCATGTTGACACTGAAAGTGATAGCCTAAATATAGCCTTTAATGCTATCTTAGACTCAATTGGCTTTGCTCAAAACATTAACAAACCTACCCACCTTTGTCTTCATACTCTGGACCTTGTGCTGACATATGGTATTGAGTGTAAAGAAATAACAATATTTTCTCATAACCCTGTCCCGTCTGACCATTTTTTAACACTAGAACTCCCAGGGCCATCAATTTGATGGTTTTGAAAGTTTGACATGCCATAACTCTGATTTATTAAAACTCTTATCTTCCTGGCATCCTGACTTTTTCTAAACCTGTGTCTTGTGTATTCCTACAGGGGTTGGACAATGAACGCTGTCATTTTAGTGTGGGAGGTTTCATGGCTAAATTGGACCAGCCTGGTAGCCAGTCTTCATTGATTGCACATTGCACCAGTAAGAGCAGAGTGTGAAGGTTCAATTAACAGGGTAAGAGCACAGTTTTGCTCAAAATATTGAAATGCACACAACATTATGGGTGACATACCAGAGTTCAAAAGAGGACAAATTGTAGGTGCACGTCTTGCTGGCGCATCTGTGACCAAGACAGCAAGTCTTTGTGATGTATCAAGAGCCACGGTATCCAGGGTAATGTCAGCATACCACCAAGAAGGACGAACCACATCCAACGGGATTAACTGTGGACGCAAGAGGAAGCTGACTGAAAGGGATGTTCTGATGCTAACCCGGATTGTATCCAAAAAACATAAAACCACGGCTGCCCAAATCACGGCAGAATTAAATGTGCACCTCAACTCTCCTGTTTCCACCAGAACTGTCCGTCGGGAGCTCCACAGGGTCAATATACACGGCCGGGCTGCTATAGCCAACCCTTTGGTCACTCATGCCACTGCTAAACGTCGATTTCAATGGTGCAAGGAGCGCAAATCTTGGGCTGTGGACAATGTCAAACATGTATTGTTCTCTGATGAGTCCAGCTTTACTGTTTTCCCTACATCCGGGAGAGTTACAGTGTGGAGAAGCCCCAAAGAAGCGTACCACCCAGACTGTTGCATGCCCAGAGTGAAGCATGGGGTTGGATCAGTGATGGTTTGGGCTGCCATATCATGGCATTCCCTTGGCCCAATACTTGTGCTAGATGGGCGCGTCACTGCCAAGGACTACCGAACCATTCTTGAGGACCATGTGCATCCAATGGTTCAAACATTGTATCCTGAAGGCGGTGCCGTGTATCAGGATGACAATGCACCAATACACACAGCAAGACTGGTGAAAGATTGGTTTGATGAACATGAAAGTGAAGTTGAACATCTCCCATGGCCTGCACAGTCACCAGATCTAAATATTATTGAGCCACTTTGGGGTGTTTTGGAGGAGCGAGTCAGGAAACGTTTTCCTCCACCAGTATCACGTAGTGACCTGGCCACTATCCTGCAAGAAGAATGGCTTAAAATCCCTCTGACCACTGTGCAGGACTTGTATATGTCATTCCCAAGACGAATTGACGCTGTATTGGCCGAAAAACGAGGCCCTACACCATACTAATAAATTATTGTGGTCTAAAACCAGGTGTTTCAGTTTCATTGTCCAACCCCTGTATGTCTCTATTTTAAAAAAATAACAAAGTAAATAAAAGATCTAAGTATTTCTACCTCTAACTACCACAGCCGCTATTTTGACGGCTCTATTATTTACATTGATATTTTTTTTCCGCTGCTGAGTATACGCGCGAGCGTTTTCTAGCAAACGCCACTCTAGAACCCAATCAGATTGTTGGCATCCTACAAATGGCTTCTAGAAGGATATTTTCTGCTCAAGAGACATTGGAAATGCTTCAAAAATTACATGATTGTGATTCTGGGGTCGAGAGGGATTCTGACGGCTCTTGGTCAGCATTCAGTTCCAGTGACAGCAGGTCAGAGAGTGAGCCTCCCCCGGCTAAAAAAAACACGAGTCGTCCCATGAGCAGGAGGTTGTGACGCATTATTTCAAGGTAGTAAAAGACTAGCCTGTGTAGCGATTTTATCATTTTGGGCTATAGTTTACAGATTGGTAAACTAATAATATATAAACTATAGAAACAGTGCCACAATCAGCGCAGGTTCAGAGACAGGGAGACGAGCCAGGTCCCCAGTGCCCAGCTATAAACCCAGCAATCCAGCTCACTGGCAGGAGAAAAACTACAAATCAAGGCACTGATAATGGAAAAAGAAATAAACAATAAGTTAGGTCATAGATATAGTAGCCCAGTAACAACAACCTATTCTGCGCTTTACAGCGTTTTCATCGCAAGACGAACGCACACCAGGGAAGGAGGAGATAGGAAAGGATGGCGCTGTGTGGACAGTGGTAGGGGAGGAAGAAAGTAGATGGAGGCATCAGAGCCAGAATGCGTTGACAGAGCGCCTGATCCAAGATGCCCAGACTGCGTTCCTCTGCATGGTGGAAGCTGAAATGCTTATCTGCATTCACGACTGCAGTGTGGCTGAGGCCCGCAGAGTTTTAGGAGATGATTCCTCCTCGGACATAAGTGTGGAGGAGCTGAATGCATTTTTAGCGCTAGTTTATGTCCGCGAAGTGAAAGGGGGGCGTAACATGGAGCTTTCCAGCTTTTGGTCAGATTAGTAAAGCTTTTTTTTAAAATGTACCCACTACTCTGTATTATTTTTCAGTACTATATATAAATAACAATAAAACATAATAGGTTTTGATCAAATACTATTATTAATTTTTGTCAAAAACTAAAGCGTTAATGCGATGACATCATCACCGCCCTCGCTTTCAGAATGCTCGCCGTCAAATTGACGGGCTTGGGAGTTCTAGTAGTGTTAGAATTCTGGGAGTCCTAGTGTTAATATCTTTTGAGTTTAATTTAATTTAGTACTCCACACCTGAAAGAACATTTCATTATCGTAGATCATTATCAGAAAATGCTGTAACAACCTTTAAAGAATCTGTTACACTTTTAATTTCCTCATTATCACAGAAAAACACAGGCAATAATTTTATTTCTTCCCCTTCACAAATTGATTCTCTTGTTCATAGTGTTACTTCATCATTGCGTGGTCCATTAAACAATGCAGCCCCCTTGAAAAAGAAGGTAATTATTCATAGGAGGCTGGCTCCCTGGTTTAATTCAGTGCTGCGTACTTTAAAGCATAATGTTAGAAAATTGGAGAGAAAATGTCGCTCTACACACCTAGAGGATTCCTACTTAATCTGGAAAAATAGCCTACTGTTGTATAAAAAGACACTTCGCCGAGCCAAAACAGCTTATTTCTCATCATTAATAGAAGAGAACAAGAATTATCCTAGGTTTCTCTTTAGTACAGTTGCTAAACTTACACAGTCATAGCTCTGTTGAGTAATCCATTCTGTAAGAATTATGATTATTGATTAATTAATATTTATCAAGAATTATAATTTAAAATCATAATTTGAAAAAAAAATATTTCTTAACCAAAAATCATTACTTACGAATCGAAATCAGAGATGTCCTCTGGTGTTGTAATTATGGCTCAAGGCCCTTGGTAATTACAATTATTAAATTCTCTATTACAAGATGTCACTGGTAAAAGTAATGTAACCGCCCTTCGCTGAGGCTGACTGAGTGGCTGGGATGGCTGAAGCTGGCAGCAGGTTAAGCATCCTTGGATGTAGACCTGAGTGTCGTGAGAAGTTGGAGGCCAGTATGCCATCTGTTGGAGGGTGTGGAGTGTGGTTTTGTAGCTCCTATGGCCCCCTACAGGAGAGTAATGGGCGTAGGCTAATGTGAACCCCCTTTGGTCTGTTGGAAAAATGCTGAAAGCATGGGAGAGCCGTTTTATGTCAATCTGCACACTGGAGGTGCACACTCTGGCTGTATTAAGGAGAAGATGGAGCCTGTCTGCTAAGAGGAGTTTGAGGTTGTGCCTTAGTTAAAAGGGGATCTTCTTGGCACAAGCAGTCATTCAGCTATCTGCTGATTACTGTTTTTTCCCAGCCAGAATGCTAGAAGCACTTCTGGTATGAACGTGGTTTGCAGGTGCACACGTTCCACCACTTTGGGGTTGTAAGTGTTCACACCTGGGTACTTTAAAGAGCAAAGAAATGATGCATGGAGGAGTTTTCTGGGTGCAGCCGTGCACCAGGGGTGCCTGAGACTGTCTCTGTCGAAGGCGTGAGCTTCGCTAGAGGTTCTTTGGATCCCTCCAACCTGGAAACTTGGTTGTTCGCAAAGGGTGGTTTACTGCTTGCACCCAGAGGTTGTGGCACCTCCACCAGTTGGCCCTGGTGGCAGTCAATGAGCGGGGCCAGCCTGTCCAGCAGGTCCTGGCTGACAAGGAGAGGCTCTGTGTCCAATGTGCAAATGTAAATGGGGTGCACCAAAGTTATGTCTTGGAATGAAACATCCAACCACACCCGACTGGTTATATATGAGCGGTCTTGGTTGTAGCTGGTGATGCTTACGTCACAACCCTCAACTTGAAATGGTTTACCAAGGGCTTGCATGGCTCTACTCACTTCCTCAAACAGGGTTGAGAACATCAGGCTATTTTCTGATGCTGTATCCAGGAGTGCGTTCGCCTTAACACCCCCCCCCCCCATAACGATCGGACAGTATAGGCGACGGGCATGTTTGTTGTGGGTTAGTTCGCCCAAGAATTTTAAGAAGGGAGTCCGTGGTGTCTCTCCTGACGAGGTCCCAAGAGGTTCTTGAGGTTTCTCAGGTTTGTCTCCCCACCCGACCTGGCAGACTCTGGTGGCCGTGGAGACGGAGTCCACGCCTAGTCATGCTGACGGGGATTTCAGGTCTGGTTTAGCTGGAGGGTCGGCTTCCTGTTTCAAGGGTTGTGGTGGTGTGGTGGCCTGGCGCACCACTTCTGTCACCATCTTGCGTAAGGCATCCTCCATCTCTTTCCCCATAATCCCTTCTGTGTGTCGGTTCCACTCTTTTCCATCAGTTTTACCTTTAGGCCTCGCTTGATGGTCAGGGCGTCTGCTCAACCGGAAGTTATCTGGTTTACCAAACTGTGGTTGCCGTTAATCACCAACCCCCCGGTCCTGCTGACCGAACCTATGTTGTTCCCTGAACCTGTTCTTAACATGGGTTCTGGTTGAAGGCATTTCCTGACCTTCCAACGCACGGCTGTTTCTTTCTGTCTGTATCTGTAAAACCCTAACCTCACCCTCTGATCCCTTGGTCGGGCGAGCACGTGTTTCCCACGCCATCTGAGCATACTTCCGGATCTCTTGCATGCTAAGGGTCTTTGTTCTGCAATACATAGTAACATCGTACCGCACACTTTCATGAAGGTTGTGGAGGAATAGGGATTTAAAAGCATGCTCCTCCTCAATGCCAGGAGCACTGCGTCCTTGGAAGTAAGCGGCTCTCAGGCGCCGGTAATACTCCCTGAGTGCTTCACTTTTCGGAGGCCCGGCCTCCGAAAAGTGTTGCGGAGGCCCGGCCTATGTACACTGAATTTTCTTCCATTAAAGCTTCACAGAGGGTCGAATAACGGTCTCAGACTCCAGGGGAAAGGGTCTCCATGAACACATGGACGCTCCTGGATGTTGTCTTCCAGATGAGCTTCAACTTTTCCCGTGCTGATGGGCAGTACAAATCTAAAAGACAGCGCTCAACTTCCCTAAGATAATCATCAATGTTTGACTCTGCATTATTAGGGTCGAAACGCTCTATGTCCCCTTGGCAAGAGACTCAAACAGCAGGGGGCGCAACCACTCTCGGGGTATTGCTGGCCCTCGAGTCATCATCTGAGAGTTCACTCCTGCACTCCTGGTGTTCAGTGCATCCCCCTTTCACCCTCGGAGGAGGCCCTGGAGGTTGCTCGGGGTACAATGGTGGGCCCTGTACTCCCCGGCTCGGGGGCCTGGGCGCGGTTGAGGGGGGTTGGGAAACCCCCGAGTCCCAGGGGCGGCTCTCCGGTCCCCCTTTGCGGGGGTAGGATCATGGGATGGTATGCAAGAATTTGAAGGGTTGCTCACCCCCTAAACCTGGAAATCTTTCTTCTACGGGGTCCGCGGCCCTATTGTTCATGGGTGCTTACTGTGGGGTGGGGACAAAACCCCACCCACTGAACCTAGTCTGCTTTCACCCTGTTCTGGACTTGGTGGATTTATGGGAACCCCCACAAAACCTCAAAGGTAAACTCTGAGAGCATTTTTCTACTTCCTCCAATCGACTGCGTTCTCTCGGGGAAACGCAGGTTGGCTCACCTTAAGGCAAAACCCGGAGGGGTTTTTTTTTTTCATCCCCCCTCCCCCCAAGGAGGGGGGAGTGGCGGGGCTAAAACTGGGGCTGTCCCCAAAACCTTTTTTTAAAATTTCCCGTTTTTTTCACCCTTAAGGACATCCACCTTTGGAAAAGTTTTTCAGTAAAGCTAAAAACTGCAGTTTAAAAAACGGGTAAATTTTCCAACTTTAAACCCTTGGGGCTGAAAAAAAGGGAATACCCTCCCCTAAACCACCCTCGACCCTTTTCCCTTCTGGGGGGATTCAAATAAATTTGGGGGCAGCCCCGGGAACCCGGGCCACGGCTCAAGGGCTAAAACGGGAGACCTTTCCCGCCCCCCGGGGGAAACAGGATAACGCCCCCAACGCCTTGTCCCTGTATTCCTATGGGGGCCCCTGACCCCACCCACGGCAGTCAGGGTTTTTCCCCCCTTTTGGGCCCAAAATGCACAAACAAAAAAATACTGCTTTTCACCCTATGAACCGCAAAAAAGGGCGGGAATACAACAATCTAAGGGGTTCAGTTTAAAAAGGGACCCAAAACCCAATTAGAAAGAAACCAAAAACCAAAACCAAGGCTGCGGGCGGGATAATTTGGATTTAAAAAGGGGGTGGGGGATTTTTGGCAAAAACCTGGCTTCCCTAGTTTTTAAAACGGGGAAAATAAAGGCAGCAAACAAACAAAAAAAAAATTTTTTTTGAGAAAAAAAAAAAATAAAACCAAACAAAAGCATTAAAGCACTATTTTTTAAAGCTTCAAATAAATGTTAGTGGTACCCCCTTAATGACCCTTTAAACCCGGGGGGCCCCTACAAAAATTTTAAAAAACCCCAATTTTGTTTTTTTTAAAAGTCAAAACCAAACATGCTTGGGGACAAAATAAAACCCGGAAAAAAAACCAAGGGGGGGCAAAGGGGGGAATGAAGGACCAAAAACTTCCCCCAAAGCCAATTTAGGCCCGGGACAAGGGGGGGGGAAATTTATCTGCCCTTTTTTAAATAAACTAAATGAAAAGGGGGAAAACCCCCTTTTTGGAGGGAACGGCAACCACAAGGCCCCCGGGGAGGGCACCGGGCAGGGCGGGAAAAGGGAAACCCCAGCGGCAACGAAAACCAAGGGCCCAGGGAGGGGGGCCCCAACCAAACGGAGAAAAGGGGGGGCCGGGGGGGATTTAACCCCCAAGGGAACAAAAAGGAGCGAAGGAACCCCAAACGGGGGCGGAAGGGGGGGGGGGGGGGCGCGGAGGGCACCAAAAACCGGGGGGGAAAGAAGGGCCCCAAGGGGGGGGGGGGGGTGGAACGGGGGGAGGGCACCAAACAGACACAGAGGCAAAGAGCCCGCCCACAGGAAAAGGGCTAAGCACCAGGGGGGGGGGCCGGGGGGGGCGGCGGGCCAGCCAGCGGGGGGGGGGGGCCCGGAAAGGGGGCAAGGGCCACCCCCCAAAACAACCCCCAACCCCCGGGCCACCAAAAAAACACCCAAAAAGGGAAAACCCCCGCGGGAGAGGGAGCAAACCCAAGAAAGGAACCGGGGGGGGCCAAGCACCCGGAAAAAACCAAAACCACAAAAAGCCCCAATTTCAAGGACACAAAGGGGAAGGGGGGGGAAAAGGGGAAAGGGGGGGCCAAAGGCCCACCCGGGAGGGCCAAAGGGAAAAATTTTGAAGGGGGGGGACAAAAAAAAGAAAAAAAAAACAAAGGGAAAAAAAACAACCCCAAAACAACACGAAAAAAACCAAGAGGGCCCCGGGGGGTAATTAGGCCGGCCCCGGATAAACTTTTTGGAAACCAGAAAAGGGGGAAACATTACAGAGACGGGGTTTTAACCCCGGGCCACAAAGGGGGGGAAACGGGACCAGGGGGACAAAAACACCGAAAAATAAAAACCCCCCAAGGGGGGGGAAAATTTTTGGGGAAACAAACCCCGAAAAACCGGCAAGGGACAAAACAACGAAAAAGCTGAAAAAACCCACCAAAAAAGGGGGGAAAAAAACAAAAAGAAAAAAAAAGGGTGTAAAAAGTAAAACCCAAAACCGGGGGGAAAAAAACCCAAAAAAAAGGGTACGGGGCAAAGCGGGGAGGGGCCCCCCCACCGGGAAAAAAACCCAAAGGGAGCCGGGGAAAAACCCAAAAAGGGCAAACAAAGGCCCAAACCCGGGGGAAAAAACACAGGGGGAGGGGGGAAAGGGGGAAAGACCCCCAGGGGGCGGGGGGCGGCCAAATTTTTAAGCAGGGGGAAGGCGGCCCCCGGGGGCAAAGGGGGGAGACACGCAGGGCCAAGGGGGGGGCCGGGCCAACAAAGAAAATTTTTTCAAAAACAGGGCAGGGAAAACCCCCCAAAAACCCCTTTGGGACAAAAAGGAAAAGGGGCCCAAAACCCCAAAAGGAAAAGCAACCAAAGAAAAAAAAAAAAACGGGAAAAGGGGGCCCCGGCCCGGGGGCAGGGGGTGGGGGGGGGGGTTTTTAAACCCGCCAAACAAACCGAGGGGGGCCGGCCCCCCGGGGAAAAAGGGGGAAAAATTTTCCGGCCCCGGCATTTCGACGGGGAACAAAAAAAAAAAGGGAAAAATTTTTGGGCTCCTTGAAAAAACCCTGGGGGGTTTTCCGGGGGGGCGGGGTTAAACCACCCCTTTCCGGACGGAAAGGGAAACGCCCGGGGGGGCCAACCCAAAGAAACTCCTGGGGGTTTTTGGGCCATGGGGAAAATTTAAAACCCCCGTGGGGGTTTTCCCTTCTCCAAAAGGTGAGCCCTGTTGCGGGGTCCCCGCGCCCTCATTTTCCGGGGAGAAAAGCAAAGGCGGGCCATCCCCGGGGTCCCTACAACCCCAAATGTGAATCATTTTTCCCTTAAAAAAAATTTGTTTTCTTTTAGGTGTCCAAAATGCATTTTAAAAGTTTTCAGCTGTTTAAAAGGCGAGCAAAGTTCTAAATAAAATTAAAAGAAAAAACATTTTTCCCTATTTTGTTTTTTCCTTAATTCAAACCCAAATAAATTTTAAAAGTTCTCCCCTCACATATAAAGCCCTTAATGTTTTGCCCATCCAAGATCTAATTTTTCCCATAATTCCCTAACAGACCCTTTTTGGGGATTAAATTTTTTTGAAACCTTTTAAAATCCCAAGGGTATGGAGTGAAATTTTTTCCCAAAGTGAGGGGGGAGTACCTAATTTTCACCATTTTGTGGGGCGAAGTAAGGGGTCAGGGACCCGGGCCCCCGTCACTTTTTTTTTCTCTCTCTGTTGAAATTTAAATTCATGAGAGAGGGTTTACTGTTAATGTGACTAAATAAATTCCCAAACAGAGGCAAAAAGGGGCCACTCCCTCCAAAATTTTCTCCTCCGATTTCAGCGAAATTTAAAAGCTGCAGTGCTCCCAAAAGAAATTTTCGTTCCCCAGACTGCAGGTTTTTTGGTGGTTCCTAAGTTTTTAGAAAAAAATGGGAGGCAGTTTCCTTTTGTAGTTATCGGGCCCTCCCCCTCCTGGGGAAAACCGCCCCCCATTTTTTGGCCCCTGGGGCAGAAAACCCGCCCAAATTTTTAAAAGGCTGGGTTTAAAAACTTTCCCCTTTTTAAATAAACCTATATTTTAGGGGTTGGCTTAGGTTATTTTTGGCTATCTCTGTAGTATGCGCTATGGCCCTTTGGGCGGTTTTGAGACATAATGATCATTTTTCACCCTTCACTACTTATCCCCCATACCCCCAAATTTTTGCATTTTTTGCTTTTTATTTCATTTTTTAAAAACTTTTACAGACAAAAAAAGTCCATTACTGGGGACATAAAATTCATTTTTGATTTTAAACCAAAGGGGCTTTTTTCAGTGCAAAATATAGCTCTGAAGCCTGCTGAAACTCCTAAAAACATTTCCTTTTTGCAGTGAAAATGCTCACACATTTGATTACCCACTTTTTTCTAAAAAATTTTAAAATAAGAAGGGAAAGAGGGATATAGGCGGGCCCTTTTTTTCCCCAAGTCATCTCGATAAAGCAAGGTTTTTTTTAAAGAAAAAAAAAAGGGTTTAATTACAGCAAACCTTAAAAGTTTTGTGGTACATATCCATTTCCAAAGGAAAAAATTAATCCATATCAAAAAAAGGGGCGGAAAATCAGGGGGCCATTTTCCTTAAAAAAATTTGGGTTTTGGTTGGGTCTAACATAAAATTTTTGGGGTTTGGATAAAGCTAATTTTCCGAAAAACCCCCCGGAATTTCCACAGGAAAAAAACGTCCAAAAAAAGGGATAAATTTTTCCCAAATTCTTAAAATGTTGTCTCCCTGTTTGGGGATAATTTAATCATCTTCGTGATTATATCAAGTTTTTAAATTTTTTAATAAATCAATTTTTTTTTGGGGAAAATCCCATAAATTAGACGCAAAGAGCTAAGGGAAATGGTTGGCTCAAAAAGCTATAAACCTCTTGAAATTTTTTGGGAAAACTGTCCCTAAAAAAAAACCTAGGTTTTATTTTTTGTTCTCTTCTATTAATGAGGGAAAAATAAGCTTTTCCCGGTTTTTGGGGGGAAGTGTCTTTTTAAACAACAGTGGGTTTTTTTTTCCAGATTAATAGGAACCCTTCAAAGGGTTTTAGAGCGCCTTTTTTCCCCCTCCCCAATTTTCTAACTTGTGTTTTAAAAAAAGTACGCAGCTTCAAATTTAAAACCCAGGACCAGCCTCCAATGAAAAATTTTTCCTTTTTTTTTCCAAGGGGGCTGCTTTTGCCCAAAATAAAAGCAATGATGAAGTAAAAACTATGCAAGAAAAATTAAATTTGAAAAGGGGAAGAAAAAAAAAATTCCCCCTCCACTGTGTTTTTTTTGAAAATAATGGGGAAATTTTAAAAGTTTTTAACAGTTCTTTAAAGGGTTTTTTTACAGCTTTTTTCTGATAAAAATCTACGATAATGAATGTTTTTTTTCGGTGAAAACTCTTTTTAAATTTAAACTAAAAGGTTTTTTAAAAAAATGGTCAAACAGGACAGGGTTGAGAAAAAATTTTTTTAGGGCTTTCCCACCAATACCTATGTACCCCAAAGGTCCAAAAATAAAGAAAAAGGGTTGGGTGGGTTTTTTTAAATTTTTTTTTAGCAAACCCAAATTTAAAGCCCAAAGATAGCTTTAAAGTTATATTTAGGCTACACTTTTCAGTTTTAACATAAAGTTAAAATCCCCACTATAATAACTTTATCTTTTTAAAATAAAACAGATAAAGGTCGAAACGATCTAAAAAAAGGATAAGGGGGGTGGTGGAGGTACAAAACAAAAAAAGAAGTGGTTTTTTGTGCTTTTCAATTTGGATGAGGAAAATAAGGATTAAATATTTTAAAAAAGTTTTTTGCTATTTATTTCTATTTTTTAATTTTTTCCACTTTTTTTCCTTCCATAGAAATCTGTGGATCAGGTTCTTTTTTCTCTTTTGGTCTCTGCTCTTTCTCCAAACCCCAGTTTTGGCGTGGGGATGGGGCCCCCCCACATGAGCCTGATTCTGCTGGAGGTTTTTTTCCCCCGTTAAAAGGGAGTTTTTTTCCTTCCCCCTGCACTACTGCATGCCAGTATGAGGGGTTTCTGCAAAGTCAACCCAGTGACTGTCCATGTCGCTAATGTTCTCCCGGAGGAGTGTTTTGCAGTCACTGACTCGAGCAATCTCCTGGGTTTCCTTAGATTAAAAACTTTTTATCCCCTTTGAAAAAATAAGAATCTGAGCATTGTTCAATGGTTTGGATAATTTGAATGTATTACCGTTTTTTGTAAGTCCCTTGAGACAAAAAGTTTTTGTGAATTGGCGCTATAAATAACGAAAAAATTGAATTAAATGTTTTTTATGAACAATTCCAGAAAGATTTTTAAATTATGAGTTGGCATGCATTAAGGACTGAATAAACCGTAAATAGTAAATGAAAAATTTTTTATAACGGTTATGCCTGTATTTCTTTATTTTTCTTCTTTATAGTAAATGTCAAAGAATCTAGGGGGCTTTTTTAGTTCGCGACAGTTTAGCTTTAAATCTCTCTGAATGTAACAACCAATGAAATTACATTTCAGCCCATCAATTTCCTTTATAGAAAATTTTTTGTAAACTTTTTTTATGATTTAAATTTAAATGAAACAAAAAAGAATATAAACAACTGAATCACCCAAAAAAAACTTATAAAAAATTTTTTTAAAGTGATTTTTAATTGAAATTTAAAACTGATTATTTTTTTTTTTAACAACCCGAAAGGTCCTAATAAAAAGATCAATACAAAAAATATCTGGTGTTTAATAAAACAGCAATTTTTTATTTGTCCCCCAAAAAAAACAAAATTTCCCTAAATATTCCAAAAATTATTATTTCATATTTTTAAACAAAGCAAAACTGCCCAAAAAGGGATACACCTGTTTTTTTTTCTTTGCCTGTGTCAGCCCCAAAAAAATACTCTCCAAAGCGCAAATTTTCCATGATAAGAGAAGAAAAAAAGAAATGTTAAAAAACTTAACTATAAAAGATAATTTTTAGGTATTGCAGAAGTCTTTTAGTTAAAATGAAACTTTCCCCCATATTATCGTGGGAAAAAAGGGTATTGAAAATAAAACTTCTACAGGGTTTTAAGGAAACCCAAGTTTAATTTCACTTTTTTTCTACCTTTTTTTCCCCTTTATATATTTTACAACCAACACAAAACGAAAGCAGCCTTTTTTTGGGGGAGCGTGGGTTTACAGCCTAACCATAAAGATTTATAGCCCATTTTCACCGAAACAGAAAACCCAATCCCACTTACTGAAGTGTAAAATTTTACTTTGTTTGACTAAGACCTCATACCTTAAAATTTCCAAAGGGTTTCAAAAGACTTAGAAAATTGTTTTTTTTAACAATTTAAAAAAAATGCAATGAAAATTTAAATTTCCCAACCTATAATTTTTTTCCAATGAATATTGATAACGTGGGAAATCCTAAAACTA